>CM074723.1:123205583-123575583 GCA_037306005.1 Rhinophrynus dorsalis | reverse complement strand
ATATGCATAGTTTTTAAATATTTCAAAGGCCTACTTCCCTTTTCTATACTGTTCACTAAGGATCCTCTTGAGATACAAAAAGAACAAATGATGAACAGATATGAACCAAAGCGGCACTTCTAAATACTTACTGACCATAATTCAAGCATGCATTAACCCTTTGAGTGTCAGAGGGGTATGCAACACATTGCTTTGCAATGCGTTGCGTACCCCTCTGGCACTCAAAGCATTAAAGGCAGTGAGTACGACACAACGCAAGCCATAATACCCCAATAAATGGAAAAATAAATTATGTATGTCGACCAGAAACAGGGTTTTTGTGTTGCTGTTTCATATGTGATTTAGGTAGCTTTTAGACCAGGCATAAAACCTCCTACCTTTTATAGCAAGCAGCTAACTATAATCAACTGCAGTTAGTTCTAATGGTAGGCCTCTAATGCAGCAGAGTTCAAGTTTTTCAGTCATGGGAAACATGAACAGAAATCTATGTGTGAGGATAGCATTAACTTTTTATTGGTAACAATGCAGAATTATACAGCCTGTTAGCCCTTTGAGTGCCAGAGGGATATGGAATGCATTGCTTTGCAATGCATTACGTACCCCTCTGGGACTCAAAGGGTTAATTATTCAAATGAAAATCCAATAAATACATAAATTAAAATGTTTAACACTTTAAGGACCAGAGGGTTGTGCAAAACATTGGGAAGTAATAGACTACTGCATGACCCTCTGGTCCTTAACCCCACGTAATCCATTGGATACCTCTCTGGCACTCAAACTGTTAAAGATTATCAACATTATTTCTGCAAAAGTGTAATAACTAATTTTTTTTTAACACTTTGAGTGCCAGAGGGGTACCCCTCTGGCACTCAAAGGGTTAAATTGTATTTATTAACCCTTAGTGTGCCAGATAGGTATCCAACTCATTGGAACACAGTGTGTTGGATACCTTTCTGGCTCTCAAAGGGTTTCAAAAGTTCTTAACCCCTTAAGGACCATTGCCGTGCCAGGACCATCACGGCGATCCGGCACTTAAGGACCAATGACTGTCCTGGCACGGCATGGCGTTCAGGGCTCCCGTCGCTGCTGCACGCCGCTCCGGAAGCGCCAATAAAAAAAAAATGCCCCGTGGTCCGCAAGTGCCGGTCGTGTGTGCGCGCGCCGGTCATTAAGGGGTTAATATTAATAAGTGAGTGTCTGAGTGGGTGTATTGCACATTTTTCTTTGTCCCTATGGTGCAGTTGGTGCGTTCCAAAATCGCTTCACATTTCTTTGTGCATATTGCATAAAAGGCTGTATGCACAAAGCTTTGCAGTGCGCTGGAGCCCACCCTAAGTGACAGTCAATATTCTTTTGGAGTCCACATATTTTGTAAGTGCTTTAGAGCCCCACATCTATTGTGTTTTTTTTTTATTTAATTCTTCACTATATCAGACATCCTGTCATGTATCCCAAGATGCATATTATTCAAGGACAGGACAGAATATCCTCTTCCCAGCAATGGGGGTAGCTCTTATTGAGCCCCCCTTCCCATTCCTCCTAGATTCATTGTGCTCATTGGGGGATAGATCACCACGCATGAAGATATACATCATGTGCATCTTGGAAAGAGGACATTCTCCCCATTTCAACAATGCTATTTGAAGCTCTGTAGGTGGAGGGGGAGCCGAGATCTGGCCTTTGCTACAGTGCCCCCCTCTCCTACTATAGTCCTAAGATTCACTGGGACTTCCTGGTTGTCACTGTCTAGTGACATCAACGTGCATGTGCAGAGACATCACAAGATGGGGACAGACAAGCCAATATGGAACCCCACTGGATCCAGCATTGGATCCCCTGGAAATTGCACCCAAGCCCCCCAAAACTGCCTATATGAGTGCCATGATTTATTGGGCAATATAAGATGCACTCAAGGGATACAAGTAGTAACACGTCACTTACTTACAATGGATCACAAAGCCGACATATAGCGTACAGGGAATACTGGCACTGGTCCTCTCCGAGATGGGACCCAAATAAATGTCACCACTGACACCAATATCGATCCAAATATCTCATGAGCAAAGTTCCCAAAAAATGGAAATTGTTTTCACTGTAAATGTATTTAACCCTCTGATTATGTTGGATAACCCCTTTGGCAGTCAAAGGGTTAACAAAATAATAAAAAATAGGATTTTAGTCTTACCTGTTAAATCCTTTTCACTTAGTCCATACAGGTCACTGGTACTCTGGGAGGCGTAAGTCCCCTTTAATAGGCAGGAACAACTATGCAAATAATTTGCAAGGGGCGGAGCCTCCCCTCTTACTTAAGCCACCTTCTGGCCAGAGCCACTTTAGATTGATTTGAGACCCTAAAACTGACCTCAGGTAAGCAAAAAGAAAGACTCCTGTGAGCATGCCCGAACGGTCTCCCACTGAATGCCACAGGAGAGCCAAGACTGGTCCCTTGACAGGGTGGGAGACCAGTGACCTGTATGGACTAAGTGAAAAGGATTTAACAGGTAAGACTAAAATCCTATTTTCACTGTCGTCCAATACAGGTCACTGGTATGTACAAACATTGAGCTGATCCAGAGGCGGGAAGTAAGGCAAGGACCAGGCGCAAGGCCCAAGTCACTAGAACTGCTATGACCAGTTGATAACATAGCCCAAACTGTAAGTGTCAACGGACACCAACCAAGGGAACAATCCCTGAACTAACACAGCACACGGAACTAGAGCCAACCGGGCTCAACAGTAAAGAAGCACTAAGGATCACAGAGCGGAAGACCTACACAGGCAAGACTGCCTCCAGGACCTTCCTTCCAAAACTGGCATCAGCCGACGCCAGTACATCAACTCGGTAGTGCTTTGAAAAAGTGTGCACAGAGGACCAAGTGGCCGCTCTGCACAGTTGATCAGCAGAAGCTTGATTCTTGTAGGCCCAAGAGGCCCCAATAGATCTGGTGGAATGGGCAGTCACTCGGAAGGGAACATGCTTATTCCTCAACTTATAGGCTTCACGGATGGTAGCCTTAATCCAAGAGGCAATGGTAACTTTGGAAGCCGGTCTCCCTGCCCTAGGCCCCTCAGGAATGACGAATAGAGCGTCAGACTTCCTGATAGACTCGGTGCGATGGACATAAAACTTGAGGCAACGCACCACGTCCAACAAATGGAGATCTCTTTCCTTGTCAGATGAAGGATTAGGGCAGAGAGAGGGAACCACAATCTCCTGATTGATGTGAAACTCGGACACAACCTTGGGTAAGAATTCCTTGGTAGTGCGAAGCACAGCCTTATCCTTGTGGAACACCAGGTAAGGAGGTTTACAAGACAAGGCCTGTAACTCAGCTACCCGGCGCACTGACACAACAGCCAAGAGGAAGGCCATCTTCCAAGTCACAAGACGTAATGGAATGGAAGCCAAGGATTCAAACGGTGGTCGCTGTAGAACTCCCAGCACCAAATTGAGATCCCACTGGGGAGCAGGACTCTTAAAGGCAGGTCGAACATGAGTCACACCTTGGAAGAAGACTTTCACATCAGGAAGGACAGCAATCCGTTCCTGGAAAAACACAGACAAGGCAGAAGTCTGAACTTTGAAGGAACTCAGACTGAGCCCCTTATCCACACCGTCCTGCAAGAAGGCCAGGACAGTGGGAAGATGGAAGTCAAGTGACAACTTCTTGTCAGAACACCATGTCACGAAAGTTGACCATATGCGATGATAGATCTTGGAAGACACAGGCTTACGAGCACTGAGCATCGTCGATACCACAGAAGGAGAAAAGCCTTTCTTTGCTAGAATCGAGGATTCAACCGCCATGCCATCAAATGGAGAGAGTGAACATCCTCTTTCCACAGATACCCCTGAAGAAGCAGGTCCGGACGGGCTGGAAGTGGGATCGGATCCTTCACTGACATGGCCATCAACTCCGGAAACCAGGACTGGCGAGGCCAGTTTGGAGCAATCAGTATGACAGGACAACGTTCCCTCTTCAACTTCTGGATAACTCTGACCAATAGAGGAAGAGGAGGGAAGATGTAAGCCAGGGGGAAGTCCCAAGGAATCGACAGGGCATCCACTGCTAGAGCAAGGGAGTCCCTCAACCGGGAGCAAAACACCGGAACCTTCCTGTTGTGTCTGGTAGCCATCAGATCCACCACAGGCATCCCCCACCGTTGAGTGAGCATGTGAAACACCTCTGGGTGAAGAGCCCATTCTCCGCTGTCGACGGTGTGACGACTGAGGAAGTCTGCCATGACGTTGTCCACGCCTGGAATATGAACTGCAGAGATGACAGGCACGTGATCTTCTGCCCAAGACAAAATATCCTTGACCTCCCACCAGGCGGAACCGCTTCTTGTGCCGCCTTGCCTGTTGATGTAAGCCACCGCCGTGGCGTTGTCGGACTCCACTCTGATTGGAAGACCGGTCAATTGAGACTCCCAGTGCCTCAGGGCCAGCCGGACAGCTCGAAGTTCCAGAACATTGATGGAGAGCATGGATTCCTCCAGACCCCATTTCCCCTGAGCACTGAAGCGACCCCAGACTGCACCCCAGCCCTGAAGGCTGGCATCCGTAGTGACTGTGGTCCAAGGAGGAACTAGAAAGGATTTCCCTTTCAGGAGATGAGAGAGATCTAACCACCAGTGCAGACTCAACTCGACATGAGGAGGAAGAGAAACAGACAGATGTTGATGATCTGGATGATTCTTGCACGTCTGGATCACAAATCTCTGAAGATCCCTGGAGTGGGCCATGGCAAATGGAACTGCTTCGATTGTGGAAATGAACTTCCCCACTAAGGACGACAACTTCGGTACTGGAATCACGTCCATGTCCAGAATTCCAGCCACTCTGACAGCTATCTGGTGAGCCACGTCCTCTGGAAGAAACACCATGCATTGGCGAGTGTCGAACAGGAGACCCAGGAACAGAAGCCTCTGAGATGGAATCAAGTCCGACTTGTCCAGATTCAGAATCCAGCCATGACGGTTCAGGGTGTGCATGCACATCTGTAATTGCTGAAGGAGAAGCTCCGCTGAGGAGGCCTTCAGTAGGAGATCGTCCATGTAGGGGGTCACTCTGATCCCATCCTGATGGAGCACCGCTATCAAGGAGCCCAACACCCTCTGGAAGACCTGAGGGGCTGAAGTCAGCCCAAAGGGGAGCGCTGCAAACTGAAAGTGTCCCCTGTGGCAGGCAATCCTGAGATACCGCCTGCTCTCTGGATGGATAGGGATGTGAAGATAAGCATCCTGAAGGTCCAGGGAGGCAAGAAACTCCCCTGGAGACATTGCTGCAATCACAGAGCGCAGGGACTCCTGGCGGAAGTGGGAAGTCACCACATAGGCATTGAGATCTTTGAGATCCAAAATGGGACGGGCTCCTCCGTCCTTTTTGGCTACCACAAACAGGTTGGAATAAAATCCTGAACCTGTGTCCCCTTGAGGAACCGCCTCCAGGACCTCTTTGTCCAAGAGATCCTGAATAGCGTCGTCGAACAGACGCCTTTTTGTGGGTTCCTGAGAAGGACGAGTAAAATGGAACCGAAAAGGAGGAAGGGAAGAGAAAGGGATCCTGTATCCCTCTGACACCACCTGAAGAACCCATGGGTCCGCCACTGACTCCTCCCAAGTCCGGCGAAAGATGCGGAGACGACCGCCTACAGCCGGATGCGGACCCGGGTTCGGCGAGTCATGCCGAAGCAGTCTTGGAGGTCTTGGCCTTGGAGGCAACTTTGGGCCTCCAGGACTGTTTGGGCTTGGAGGAGGAGCGCGTAGTGGGAGGACCCGTTTGGGCCGAGGAGCGTGTCTCAGTCTGAAAGGAACGAAAGGACCGATTGCGTTTGGCTGGAAACTTTTTCTTAAAGACTGAGGGTAGAAGAGTACTTTTACCGCCAGTAGCCTCACTGATCATTTCTTTGAGTTCAGACCCAAAAAGCAAATTCCCCTGAAAGGGCAAGGAAAGCAAGGCTTTCTTAGAGGCTGTATCAGCAGACCAAATTTTCAGCCAAAGAGCGCGTCTAGCCACCACAGAAGAAGTGGAGGCCCTCGCCATCATGCGCACAGCATCAAAAGCAGCGTCAGCAACATAGTTCTGAGCTTCAGTGATATTAGCAAGAAGCTGCAACTGTTCAGATACCGGCGCATCCTGGCGAACCGCTTCAGTCAGTCGTTCAGTCCAGGCCGCAATAGCTCTATTAACCCATGCCACAGCAAAAGTGGGGCGCATGGCTGTGCCAATGGAGGCAAAAATAGACTTAAGAGAAAGCTCTAGTTTCTTATCCGTCCAGTCCTGCAAGGCAGAGGCATCTGAGACAGCCAAGGCAGTAGATTTGGATAGTCTAGACACAGGAGCATCCACTTTGGGAGGATGAACCCATTTTGCCAGCTCCGCCTCAGGAAAAGGGTAAAGTTTAGCAAACTTTTTGGAGACAGAGGAAGATCTATCAGGATTCTTCCATGCCTCAGAGACCAGACGGGCAAGAGTAGGGTTAGTTGGAAAACAAACAACTGGTTTAGATGGCTTTTTCTGAAAAACATCAGTAGGATCATAAGTGGATTCCTGAGTCAGAGGAAGGTTGAGCGTATTCAGAACCGCTCTGATCAGACCCTCAGCCGAAACTTCAGGGTCACACTCATAGGGGTCCCCAATGGACCTGTTAGATTCAATAACAGTACGTTCCTCAGCATCAGAATCCTGTAAAAGTTCTTCTTCAGAAGAATCAGTGATATCAGGAGCTCCCTGTGGCTTAGGCAGGGAGGTCCTGATAGTAGAGGGGGTCTGCCAGACCTGGAGAGCCCCCTGTATCTGAGAGGGAAAGAGTTGAAGCGTGGATCTGAGATCCCTAGTGGCAGCTTTAAACTCCCTCACCCAAGATGGCTCAATAGCGTGGCTGGGAAGCCCAGGGTTGCTATCTTGACCAGTACAATTAGGGCATAGATCCCCCACATTATCGCCATCCAGCCCAATGTGGCAAGAGGAGCAAAACGCCATGGGGGTAGCAGACCCCCCATCCTCCTTAGACTTGGGTCTAGCCCCTAGCTCCAGTGAAGTAGACATGCTCACAGCGTCAATATACCCCACTAATAACACTATCACCCAGAAAAAGTGTTAAAGATTAAAGTTTCACCCCAGAAATGTTCTAAAAACGGACTTATCTGGCCAGCGAAGGGTTAATCTGTTGAGGAGAGAGAAGGCTCGGTCCCTGCGTAGTGTACTCGCCTAGGAAAAGTACCACAAAATGGCGGCCGTCATGACAGCCAATCAGAAACGGGCGCGAACCAAGCGCTCATGGGAAATGTAGTTTTCCTGTCCAAGTACCCCAAACATTGCCCGAAGCCCCCCTGAACACCCCACATGAATAAAACACATTCCGGATGATAGATCAGGAGCCTAGAATTAAAATGAGCCCTCTCTGAAGTTGCTGTGACAAGCGGTTCCAGAGATATGTCCCATACTGTGAATTCCCATAGAGAGTAAAGGAGCCCTTGCGTCTGAGCGGGAAAAAGCCGTGCTTAAAGTCGCGGAACACCATTTTTAATAAAGTTTAGTAAAACATTAAAAAGTGCCCAAACAAGCATGAAACACATGAGAAACATAAATAAATGAATACCCAATGCTCCAAAACTCAGAGAATAACACAGAAATTGCATAAACAGTAATAATGCAATAAAAACACCCTATGAGTGCTGGAGTGTATTAAAACTCCCAAATACAAGCCCATCAAAGGGACACTGTGGGGACAAGTGGACCTTCAGCACTCAATGGGTGACTCACCTTCCTTGCTGGACTTCTGTCTTCAGGTGACCATGATAAGGAGGGAAAGAACCAGAGGTAAATTCCCCAATAGGGGAACTGCTTAACACAAGCTGTCCCCTCTTCAGGGCATAGGTCCACAGAAAATCCCTGGAAGCTGCACCAGCCACTTTAAAGAGGGCAATTCACAGCCATGGTCACCCTCCTAATGGTGGTATTCCATATTTGAATAAAAAATAATAAGATACTAAGATGCATAGATGTTCTCTACCTGGTGTGCAAGCACACCAGGAACAAATCAATCTAAAGTGGCTCTGGCCAGAAGGTGGCTTAAGTAAGAGGGGAGGCTCCGCCCCTTGCAAATTATTTGCATAGTTGTTCCTGCCTATTAAAGGGGACTTACGCCTCCCAGAGTACCAGTGACCTGTATTGGACGACAGTGAAATGTATATTTATAGAATGAAACAATGAAAGTATTCAAACGCATTTCATGATCATCTAGATCATTTCATCAGGAGAATATTGTATAGTATCCTCCTGATGAAATCATCTCGATGATACTTTGTTTCACTGTATACCTATACATTTTTATTTATTTTGTTAAATACATTGTATAGAAAACAAAGTCTATTTTTTGGGAACTTGAATCGTGGGATACTATTCAACATTGGATCAATATTGCTGTCAGTGTTGACATTTATTTGGGTCCAGTCTTGGGGAGGGCTAGTACAAAATTCTCCATACACTATATACTGATTTTGTGATGCATCGCTGGTTAGCATCAGTCAGTAAATATCCGTTTACATTATATTTTCTGTGTTTGTCACTTACTGAAATTGCTCTCCTACTTCTTTTTTCTGTGTCTTGTTTGTATATTATCAGTCACCCTTTTAGCATTCCGTTGATGGGATAGAGCCGTGCAGTTACCCATTGCCTGTGTGGAGGCAGTTACTGTGTTCTCCACATGCACTGTTTTGCCACCAGATTTCTAGGTAGCAAAACTAAACCTACTGATTTATTGTATTTCAGATATTTCTCTAATTACTATGCTAAAAGGTTCTTCTACCATAAACCCCTTTTTTTCCATAAATAATTACCCCTGTTTACCTTACTATGTTCAGAAAATCCTAATGGCCCCTAAGAATTTTGCCTTTTTTCAAGAATACATCTTCAATAAGACCAGGATGTCATGTCCATGGAGGAAGACATGACAGATGCAAGTAGTTTTTCAACCTGAAGCAGGCACAGTACATAACTCTTTAAGGGCCAGTGGGTTTCACACAATGCATTGCAAGCCAGTTAGCTGGACAACCCTCTGGCCCTTAAAGGATTAACATTACCATATGAAGTGAGCAAAGTCTGCGGTCCTGCTGGCAGCTGTCATGTCCGCCTCCACTGACGTGACATCCAGGTCTGATTAAAGAGGTTATCTCTTGAACTAAGAAGCAAGGGACAAATTAATGTAATCTTTAATTATTATATCAAATCCACAGAGACAGACATGGTTATCTGCTGCATGCCATAAGAACCCCGTAATCCGCTCACTGAAGGCTCTATAAAATGGCTTAATTGGAAGGAATTTGCTATGCTGCGGGAGATGCTGTAAAGCGTGATATATAACAGATGATTTCTCCAATTCCTGTTATGTTATTCTATGAAACCTCTCTAGTTGGAGACATGCTGGTGCATAGGATGACTTCAGTACTGGAGATTTTATCACACTGGAGAAGTTACCTCTACTTTATCATACAACAGTGTATAATCCCCACCGCGAAGTCTTGCAAAAATAAACATGGCTGTCTCCATAAGCAGGATACTGCTCCTCTCTCCAAGCATATACAAGACTAGATTATAGGCTTCAGAAAACAAATAAAGAGGGTTTTACAGATGCTCTCATGGATTACAAGGTATTTATGTACATAACCGCTGTTTATTTTTAAGTGATAGCTTTGCTTTCATTTAATGTATTCCTGTTTTTAAACATATAAAAAGCTGGATTAATCATACCAACCTGCAGCGATTTCTCTACCTTGTTTACCCTGATCACAGCATAAGTACAAGAAGTGCTCTAACCAGCCCATCAATTGTAGCCTACATTAGGCTGAACACATCTGAGGACTGTTATGCCATGATCAGAAAGCAGATCTCAGGGAATATTACACTAGAATATAAGCAGCACTTCAGTAAAATATACATGCACTTCTGCTCTCATCCAGAACAGAATTCTTACACAGATCAATTTAATTTAATACATTTGGTCTAATCTTCTTTTTATGCATATACATACATTATTATCAGCTAATTAATTGAATCTTTAATTATTATATTAAACCCACAGAGACAGACATGGTTATCTGTTGAATGCCATAAGGACCCCAAAATGCTCTCACTGAAGGCATTGTGCTGGGGGACCTCGCTCACATTCAAGGGGTTAGAAAAACCTGTTTTAATCAATAGAAGAATGGCGATTTATCCCCTATGGTGGTTAGTGTGTCCCAGAACCGCTGCACAAGACAAAAACAAAACAAAACTGGGAATAATGATTATTTGTCCAACATCAGTAAGTCACATTTATCAAACCAAAACTAGCAATTCAGGAGCAGTCTAGTCGCTCCATATTTATCAAAGAATGTCCCAATGAAAGTACTAGGTGCCATATGGTCAAAAGAAAAGTGGAGGAGAGTTGTGGAACCAGGTGAGGGTTGGCCTAGGGGGCAACGAGGCAATTGCCCCCTGGGCAGGTCATATGTCTGGGACAATGGGCCACTGCTGCTCCTGCTTGCTGCTATAAATGGAGCTCAACTAGTGATACCACAGAGCTTGCAATTGCAATTGAGCTACACAAATTATACCACAGAGCTGCAATCCAAACAGAGCTACATTACACCTATTTCCATTGTAAGCTCTATGATACCATTAGTTAGCTTTAGATAAATTGTAAGCTCTGTAGCATCACTAGTGTAGCCCAATTTCAACTGTAAACCATGTGGTATCACTTGCCTCACAATATTAATGCCCATTTTAAAATTAACAAGAGGGGTGGGCCTGGACAGTAGGATCAAATGATAGTAGAAAAGAGCCACTTAATTGTATTTACCCCCTGGGCCACAAGTTGCCAGGAGGAGGGGAGGACTAAAAAAAATCCCTATTGATTTAAATGTGGATTTTAACCCCTTGTGTGCTAGAGAGGTCTCCAATGACCTCTGTAGTACACAAGGGGTTACAACCCCCATTTAAATCAATGGGAATTTTTTTGAATCTTTAGTTTTCCGCTGTAGTGCAATTGGTTTGTTCCAGTACACCTCCATTTTTCTTTTGAACATACGGCCCCTCAGCGTTTTTCTTTGGTAAGTATAGTGCAGTGCAGCTTGATATATGTCCCCTACTGATCTCATATAAATTATTTTCTTCTCACACCACAATGCCAAATTAGAATTTGTTATCAATCGAGATTTGATGATAATGTTAACTCTATGTGTTGCATACCTCTCTGATACTTAAATGATTAATGGCAGTAATTTGAAATGTCATGAATATGACCGTTTATCATTAAAAGAAAAAAGTTTTGGTTTCAACCAACTTTTGTTTAAGTGATTAATGAACCTTAATAATCACCTCAGTGGCTGTATTGATCAAAACAGGATGTATGTACATCATTATTGCTCCCAGTAAATTCAGTCCACCCATTGGTGGAAGCAGATCTGTTATGGCAGCAGAGGTGTAACTAGAAGCCAACAGGCCCTGGTGTAGAAAATGCCATGGGCCCCCCAACCACATTGCCCCCCATTGCCCCCATCTCCACATTGCCTCCAATCTCCACCTCCACACTGACACTATTGACGCCCCAATATCCAACTCCTACCTCCCTGGTGGTCCAGGGATGCGGCAGGAGAGGTCTGTGCCTCCTTCTGCACAGCCCTCTATACAGCTGGAGCTCCAGCGCGGTCTTCTCTTCAGTAATGCAGAGCACTGGGAGATGATGTAATCTCCCAGCCCTCTGCATTACTAGAGTGCTGAAGAGAGAGCTCAGCTGCTAGAGGTCTGTGCTCAGATTGTTATTTGTTGCGGGCACCAGGTTGGGGGCGTTGAAGGGGGCGGCTGGGCTCCTTGAATGACTGTGACCCCTATTGTTATGCCACTGTCTGGCAGCCTCATAAGAAGGAGGACAAGTGGAAGTTAAGGACCACTGAGCTTATTTTTTGACAAATGGATTCAGGGGTCCCCAAACAGCATGCAGACATGCAGCGACCCCTTAACGCAAGTTTACCCATGATGGTGCTGGAATGCCATGAGTCCTTAAGGGGTTAACCACTCAGGCCGAGAACTCAGCTGTTCTGTGGTTAAAAACTATCTGACTGATTCTCAACTCTGGAATTTGCGCACACCCACAGGTCAGTATTAAAGGATATCCTTGATTAAACACACATAAAGCAACAATTAGGACTTAGACGCTGATTACTCACCGGTTAACAAGTTGGAATATCTAGAAACCCTAGACTAAATAATTTTGGGAAACACTGTTCTAACTAGTAAACGTCCATTCCACTAACTGTAAAACAAAACCCACAATGTATAACCTGTTTTGGCTTAAGACACTGCTAAGAGAATCTGAAAGTCTCAAGGCACACTCAATGATTATTTGTAAAGGACATAACGAGAGGCAGAAATACAAAAAGAACATAATTATTCTTAGGTCTAGCAATCAGGATAACAAAAAAGAGGATTTTAGTCTTACCTGTTAAATCCTTTCCTCTTAGTTCATACAGGTTACTTGTAACTATGGGTAGGCAATCCGCCCCTTTAAGTAGGCAGGAACAATTCTAGGATTGTATGCAAGGGGTGGAGCTTACCTTCCCTCCTTGGCTGCAGCTAGCCAACCAGCTCTAGAAAGATTTGCGACTCTAACTATTGACTAGATAGTAGAAGAGAAAGAAGACTCCTGTGAGCATGACCCCAAACGACCCCCACAGTCTGCTACAGGAGAGCCAAGCATGGTCCCTTGAAAGAGTGGGAGACCAGTAACCTGTATGGACTAAGAGAAAAGGATTTAACAGGTAAAACTAAAATCCTCTCTTCTCTGTCATCCAATACAGGTTACTGGTAACTCTGGGATGTCCAACCACTGAGTTTTCCAGAGGCGGGAAGGCAAGAACAGGGGTAACAACACCCCAAAACTATTACACAGCACACTGAACTAGAGCCAACAGGGCTTAAAAGTGAAGGAAGCACCAAGAACCGAAGAAGATCCTAGACAGGCAAGACTGTCCCCAGCATCTTCCTCCCATAGCTGGCATCAGCTGATGCCAGCACATCAACACGGTAGTGCTTCAGAAAGGTGTGCACAGATGACCAAGTGGAAGCCTTGCACAACTGATCAGCAGAGGCCTGATTCTTGTAAGCCCAAGAAGCCCCAATAGATCTTGTAGAATGAGCCGTGACCCAAAAGGGGACATGCTTCTTCCTCAGCTCATAATCCTTACGAATAGTGGACTTGATCCAAGAAGCAATAGTCACTTTGTTTGCAGGTCTTCCTGCCCTAGGACCCTCAGGAATGACGAACAACGCACCAGAATGCCTGATAAACTCAGTGCGATGTACACAAAACTTGAGAAAACGCTCCAAGTCTAACAAGTGGAGATCCTTCTCCTTGTCAGAGGTGGGGTCAGGGCAGAAAGAGGGCACCACAATCTCCTGATTGATGTGGAACTCCAAAACCACCTTCGGGAGAAACTCGAGAGGTGCAAAGCACCGCCTTGTCCTTGTGAAACACCAAATAGGGTGGTTTAAAGGACAGAGCACGTAACTCCGCAACGCGACGGACAGACACAATCGCCAGGAGAAAAGCCATTTTCCACGTCAACAGGCGTAGAGGAATAGTAGCCAAAGACTCAAATGGAGGGCGCTGAAGAACGCCCAAAACCAAGTTAAGATCCCATGGAGGAGCAGGAATCTTAAAGGCAGGACAAGTATGAGCCACGCCCTGGAAGAAAACCTTGACATCAGGAAGGATGGCAATGCGTCTATGAAAGAAAACAGAGAGAGCAAACGTCTGAACTTGAACGAAACTCAAACTGAGGCCCTTATCCACACCATCCTACAAGACGGCCAGGACTGTAGGCAAATCAAATTCCTGAGATAGGTCCTTATCAGCACACCAAGACAGAAAAGTCGACCAGACACGATGGTAGATCTTGGAAGAAACAGGTTTGCGGGCACTGAGCATAGTAGCCACCACACCAGAAGAAAAACCTTTCTTCCCCAACATTGAGGATTCAATTTACAAGCCGTCAAATCTAGACGATGAACATCCTCCTTCCAAAGGTAACCCTGTAGAAGAAGATCCGGATGGCAAGGGAACCGGAATGGCTCTGCCACTGACAGATCCAGAAGCTCTGGAAACCAAGCCTGGCGAGGTCAGTAAGGAGCAATCAGAATGACTGGACAATGCTCCAGTCGTAATTTCCGCAACACCCTGTGCAACATGGGGAGGAGAGGAAAGATGTAGGCCAGAGGGAATAACCAAGGAATGAACATTGCATCCACCGCCAGAGCTAGAGGGTTCCTCCATCGAGAGCAGAACCTTGGAACCTTCCTGTTGTGTTTTGTCTCCATTAGGTCGATGTAAAGAAGACCCCATTTCTGAACAATGAGGTTGAACACCTCTGGGTACAGCTCCCACACTCCACTGTCCACTGTGTGTCAAATGAAGAAGTCCGCCATGACGTTGTCTACGCCAGGAATGCGCACTACAGATATGGCAGGAACGAGTTCTTCTGCCCAGGACAAAATAGCCTTGACCTCTAACCAAGAGGCGAGACTTCTTGTTCCATCCTGCTTGTTGATGTAAGCCACGGCCATGGTGTTGTCGGACTCTACCCAGACTGGACAGTGTTTCAGCTGAGATGTCCAATGACAAAGGGCATGAAATATCGCCCGAAGCTCCAACACGTTGATGGGAAGGAGAGATTCTTCCATCGACCCTGTGCACTCAGGTGACCCAAGACCGCTCCCCATCCGGAGAGGCTGGCATCCATCATCACTGTGGTCCAGAAGGAAACTAGGAAGGACTTGCCCTTCAGCAGATTGGAGAGGTCGAGCCACCAGGACAAACTCAGTTCCACATGAAGAGGAAGTGACACCGACATCTTCAGAAGGTCCGGCCGACCCATTCACACCTGGATCACAAACCGCTGGAGTTCCCTGGTGTGTGCCATGGCAAACGGTAGCTCTTCTATGGTGGAAACGAATTTCCCCACGAGAGATGACAGCTTCTTGGCTTGGAACTGGATCTTGAGCCAGTATCGCAGAAACTCTGTGGGCGATCTGGTGAGCCACCTCGTCCGTGAGAAACATCATGTTCTTCTGGGTATCGAAGAGGAGGCCCAGGAAGACCAGACGCTGGGATGGGACAAGATCTGATTTGTTCAAGTTGATGATCCACCCATGATGGGTGAGAGCATGAATGCATTGCTGAACCTGCTGATGGAGAAGTTCTGCAGAAGAGGCTTTCAGAAGCAGGTCATCCATGTATGGAGTAACTCTGATGCCATCTCGGTGAAGGACGGACACTAAGGCTCCCAGTACACACCTGAGGAGCTGTCGTCAAAACAAATGGAAGAGCTGAGAACTGAAAATGTCCCCAGTCGCAGGCAAACCAGAGGTACTGCCGGCTTTCTGGATGAATGGCAATGTGTAAGTACGCGTCCTGAAGATCCAGGGATGCAAGGAATTCCCCCGGGGAAATGGCAGCAATCACCGTCCGTAGAGACTACTGGTGATAATGAGTCCGGGTCACAAAGGAATTGAGATCCTTCAAGTCCAAAATGGGACAACAACCGCCGTCCTTCTTGGAGACCACAAAGAGGTTTGAGTAAAAACCCATACCTCTGTCCTGAACTGGAACCGGTTACAGAACGTCCTTGTCCAGAAGAGCCTGAACAGCGCTGTTGAACAGACTGCTTTTCTCTGCGCCCTGAGGCATATGTGAAGGAAGAAAGAGAAAGGAGGAAGAGAGACGAAAGGGATCCTGTACCCTTCAGTCACTACCTGCATAACCCATGGGTCCAACACTGAATCCTCCCATATGGTGTGATAGTGATGCAGACGACCACCCAAAGAAGAGTGTGGACCCGGGTTCAGTGAAGTCATGCCAAAGACGACTTTGAAGCCTTGGACTTGGAGGAGACCTTGGGCTTCCATTGCTGTTTGGGCTTGGAGGAGGTACGCAGAGCTGTGGGAATCGTCTGGTTCACCGGACGTGTCTCAGTCTGAAAAGAACGAAAATACCGGTTACGCTTAAGCAGTGTTTTCTTTCTAGGAACTAAGGGTAGAAGGGTACTCTTACCCCCTGTAACCTCACTGATCAGATCCTTGAGATCTGGCCCAAACAAAGAAGTGCCTTGAGCAAGAGAGCAAAGCTTTCTTAGAAGCAGTATCAGCAGACCAGATTGTGAGCCAAAGAGCCCGTCTGGCAACCACAGACATGGTGGAAACCCTAGCCACCAAACAGATGGCATCAAATAGGGCAGCAGAAACATAGTGCTGTGCCTCAGAAATGTTGGCAAGGAGGTGCAACTTATCCAAAGTAGGAGCGTCCTGATGGATAGCAAGAGTGAGCTGTTCAGTCCAGACAGCAATGGCCCGGTTTACCCATGCTGCTGCGAATGCTGGATGCATGGAAGAACTAGCAGTGGCAAAGATGGACTTGAGGGAGACCTCCAGTTTCTTGTCAGTCCAGTCCTTCAGAGCAGACGCATCAGACACTGGCAAGGCAGTAGACTTGGATAGCCTGGAGATATGAGTATCCACTTTAGGAGGATGAACCCACTGAGTAAGCGCTGCCTCAAAAAGGGATAAAGCTTAGCAAATTTCTTGGAGACAGAATGTTTTCTATCCGTAAATTTCCACTCTTCAGACACAAGGCCTCAAAAGGATCCCCAAAAAACTGAGAGGAGCCCCTAGCAGAACATTCCTCAACACCTGAATCCATCAGGAGTTCCTCTTCAGGAGGAATCTGACACGTCAGGTACTCCCTGAGGTTTGGGCAGGGAAGACTTGATGGAGGAGGGGGTCTGCCAAGAATGGAAGTCCTCCTGTAACTGGGATGGAAAGACTTGCAAAGTGGACCTGAGGTCCCTAGTAGCAGCCTTGAACTTTTGCACCCAAACTGGCTCTAATGCATGGCTGGAGGTCCCTGGAAGACTCTCAGGGACATCAGAAAAGGCTGGGCATAAATTACCTGAGAATTCTCTAGGTAACCCTGAATGACAGGAAGAGCAATGCGCAATAGGAGATACAGAGACCCCAGCATCCTCAGTCTTAGGTCTAGCTCCAAGTTCCAATGGTATAGACATTTTCACAGCGTCAATAACCTTTTTGTATAAGAAATCACCCAATTACAATGTGTATGATTAATGTTTCACCCCAGATACTGCTAAAATAGACTTATCTGGCAGGTGAAGGGTTAATCAGTAGAGGAGAGAAGGAGAGTCCAAGCCCTGCATAGGATATTCGTTCTGCGGCGGGAGCAAATCAGAAAAGAGCGCGCAAAGCAAGTGCTCATGGGAAATTTAGTTTTCCCAGAAAAGTACCACAAAAGTGCCCGAAGCCCCCTGAGCCCCCCAACACAAGAAACATGAACTGGATGATAGAGCAAGGGCAGACAAGAAAATGAGCCATCTCTGAAGTCGCTAGGTTAAGCGGTTGCAGAGATATGTCCCAAACTGTACAGTCCCACAGGAGTAAATGGACCAATGGCGTCTA
Organism: Rhinophrynus dorsalis; assembly: GCA_037306005.1. Classification (NCBI taxonomy): domain Eukaryota; kingdom Metazoa; phylum Chordata; class Amphibia; order Anura; family Rhinophrynidae; genus Rhinophrynus; species Rhinophrynus dorsalis. The sequence continues at coordinate 123,558,074 of CM074723.1, read as the reverse complement.
AGCGGTAAAGAGCGCCTTACTCAAATTTTACAAAATTGAAGGTGTAATAAAAAAAAAAAAGACATGAAACATCACTAAAACATGTTATGATACCCAAAAAGCACTGAACCAGTAGGAAAAATGTTAGAAAACCCCCCAAATTAATGCCAAACCAGCAGCTAAACAGTTAAATACCACATAAAACTGCTCCAAACACCCAACAGACATACAGATAGACCCAATGAGTGCAGGAGTGTGCAATAGGAATTCCAAATGAAAAACCCCTGTGCGGAGGAGCACTGTGGGACATGTGGATCTGCAGCACTCAAAGGGTTATTCACCCTTCCTGCAGATCTCCTGTCCTCAGACTACCATGTTTAAAGAAGAAACCTCGTTGGGCAACTCCTGAGGAAAGAACTTGTAGCCAAGATTTTCCCCCTAGGGCTTAAGATCCACAAAAAGCACCTGGTTACTGAGCTAGCCACGTCTAAGGGCATTGTCAGTTATGGTAAGCCACCTAATGTTGGTATTCCATTTCTAACAGAAAAACAAAAAACTTCTAAAGCTATAGCAGAACTGTTCTCTTGCCTGTGTTATCTTCACCAAGGAACAAATCTTTCTGGAGCTGGTTGGCTAGCTGCAGCCAAGGAGAGAAGGTAGGCTCCACCCCCTGCATACAATTCTAGAATTGCTCCTGCCTACTTAAAGGGGTGGATCGCCTACCCAGAGTTACCAGTAACCTGTATCGGACGACAGAGGAAAATAGCATTTTGAGCATTCCAAAAATATACATTTAAAATTCAAAAACAGGGCAGAAGTTTAGTAGGAGTTCAGAAAGTGTCACAATCAAATCGAAAGACTGGAGCTTAGTTGAGAAGAGGCCAAAGTCGTACCAGGAAACATCTTATCCAAGACAGCAAGGAAGAGCATAATTGTGGAATAGACCCATGTTCAGTACAGGCAGATCTGGTTCTTGAGCAAGAAAACAAGCCAGAGGTCAAAACAAAGGAAGCGGCCTCAAAATAGCACAGTCAAACAGAGATATTGGGGGGATGCAAGAAATGCTAAAGGCATTTTTCTTGTGCAAATTGATATTGTGAATGTTCTAATACAATAAGCTGTATACTGGAATCTACTTGAATTGTGCCAAAAAAGCCTTTAACTACAACACTACATAGATGTGTAAAATTGTGTGCAATAGAATTTCCAGCATTAGGCGCACTCGCTATTCCACTTAGACAGATTTGTTAATACTGATCATGCCCACAAAAAAATCGTGCAGATGTTCGCCAATTTTTTTTTTCATGTGAAATTCAACAGCTTTACAGGCAAACTTATTCACTAGTGATTTTCATGCTAGAAGTAGTAATTGTGCATGTTTCTTGCATACCGTAGTTCTTTGCACAGCCAAAGACAGTGGGGCCTTGCCTGTCATTTGGGAAGTGGGCCTCCCTTTTCATCAGCATTGGTCTGATACGCATAGGGAAATTTCTTTTTTGTCATGGCACAGGGAGCCAAAATGTAATGCTTCTGAGCAGCAGCTAGCCGCAGAACAAGAATATCTGCCTCTCACATACTGTAGTTTGGCTTTTGTTCACAAATACACCTCTCATTTATTTAAATGTGGCTTTTAACCCCTCAAATGCTGTACTGGTATACAACACATTGTGATCAAAGGGTTTAAACCAAAAGGAGTTGTACGAATGTTTATTTGTCGCCCATAGTATAGTTCATTCCTCCCAAACTGTTTCCATTTGCTTTTATACAGGCCCAATAATTTAAAGCTATATGGAAACTTGAATTTAGACACAAATATATGAAAGGTTCACATAAAAATGAACAGTGCATTAATCTGCAGTCAGACACCAGAGAAAGGGTTAACTACAAATGAAACAAATTTAAAAGAGTCTCTAAGCCCATCTTCTGTAACCATAGAGATAGCAAGATGTGAGCCAGAGGAGAGATATGAAGAGGGACCTTGGAGGAATTGCATAGAAACAGGCAGAAAGGTGAGGCTTGAGAGAAAGGAGGAGATTAAGTGAGTAAATAGCCAAGAGAAAAGAAAACAATGCGGAGGAGGTAAGATTCAGACAGATTCAAGTCAAGAAAACAGGAAAAACAGAAAATAACAGGCCTAACGAACTAGTCAGTATTAACCCTATGAGTATAAAAGGGTAGAGGGGTATACAGCGCAAGGAATCTCCTCTAAGTGTAGTATCAAAGTACTAGTGTAAAAGCCCGTGTACACGGGCCAAGGTCCGGGTAGTGTTAACCCTGTGAGTGTCAGAGGGGTATGCAACACATTGCTTGACAATGCGTTGCATACCCCTCTGGCACTGAAAGGGTTTACATGGCTGCTTTGTGTGCAGTAGAGACTGCCGGAACGCTCGCAGTCTCTACTGCACATGACAGCTTCTGACAAACATCCTAGCGAATTATTATATAGAAAAGGATAAGCAAATCAATACAAATGTAATCAGGCAGATGTACGATAAAAAAAATCTAGACAAGTATCTTTTTAATATTATAGCAATACATGCGGGAAATCACAAATGGTAACATAGCACCACAAATGACAGAGAATAGAGTAAATGAAATGAAAGGAAAAACCAAAACCCAAAAGGAGAAGAAAAAAAATACAATTAATAAAAATAATTAAACTGATAATTCAGGGGGTTCACGATCAAAGTTTCTACAATGTACAATAAAGTACATTAGATCATATGTGTTTGGCTAGCTTGCCACAAAATTGGTAAATTATTATGATTTGTTATGTGCATCCTACAAATGTACAAATAAATTATCAGCATGCCATCTAATAGACAGCTAGGGATGTTCTGGGTTTCCCATCATTTACTGTCAATATACCATATCAAATTCACTGACTGAGGGAACGAATCATTGTACCTTGAGGGTCACGAACCCCGCTATATCTGTATCTATATTCGTATTTTCACTTCATTATTTATTTGACACTGAGACTATATTTGTTAGAATTATAAAACAACAGTGTGGTTCATATAAACTCTAGAATGTACAAAAATGTCACACTGTTATTATTCTGCCTTACAATATGATCCATTCTCACATACCCGCATTCAGTTGTCACGATAATGTGCCACAATGTGTTCCACTTGGCTTTATGTATGGTATTTCAAAGTCTCCTTCATGTTTAGTTTTATGAATGTATATGTCATTGAATGATTACCAAGTGTGATAGAGAGCATCCTCACCTTTTCGTTTACGCATTTTAATATGTAATAATATTGCTAATTACTCTGCCCAGTGATTGGAGCACTTCTGCATAAGCTAGGGCCAGCATAGAGGGTGCAACTGTTTGCTACAGAGGAAGGCGTAGTGGAGCGCTGAAACATAGAGCTATTTCCACATGAGAGGCCGAAAGGCTGCCTTGCCAGACAGGAATCAGGAGAAAAAGGATTCCAGCGGAACATCTTTTGGACATTTAGGGGTAGATTTAAAGGCAGCCGTTAAGAGAAAAAAAACACGGGTGTTTTAATGTGTAGTAAGCCGTACAAAGGACCATGTAATGAACTGCTAAAGGCAGTTTATCCAGTATGCCGGCAGCTACACTAACGTGTGTTTTGGCCCATGTTAAAAAAAAAAAAAAAAAAAAACCCTCCATTTTGCTATTTAAAGGACTGCGTTAGCCGAAAAAAAATCGGATAAGGGACTCACTTACCGCAAAAAAACGTAAAACCCAGTTTTGTTGGGCGAAAAGTCCCTTATCAGATCTTTTGCCAGCTAACACAGCTGTTAACTGGCAAAAAAACAAGGTCCACAGTGGATGTATTGATATGGGGCCCTAAGCCCCACATCAATACATCCAAAGTGCCTAAAACCTGCCCAAAGTTAGTAGTATTAACACTATGAGTGCCGGTGGGGTATAATTAACCCGCTGGCATTCATAGGGTTACCCCTCAAAGGGTTCAAAAGCAGTGCTCCATATATAAACCCCATATGATATGCCTCCACGTAATGCCCCAAAGAATAAACATGCCAATAAATAAAATGATCCACATAGACATAAATAAATGCCATCCATTAATGCCCAGTATGTCTACTTCACTTTTTATTCTGTGTCTCCGCGCTTGGAGTGGCTGTGAGGGCAGCGCCAGCGGAGACACAAATGTCCCACGACGCACCCTTCAGCTGTGTATGGGACGATGCCAGTAACACACTGAGGGCATTGGAAGTGAGCCTGCCTTTATATATGGGCAGGCTGACTTCCATTGCCCTCACAGCCATTGGCTGGGATGTTCTTCACATCCCAGCCAATCAGATTCAAGCGGCTGTTCTTGTAAATGGAGGCATATCATATGGGTATATTTATGGCGCACTGCTACTGAACCCTTTGTGTACCCCTCTGCCACTCAAAGGGTTATGGAATGTCTTCGTTCATGCTTGATGTTAATTCATTTCTTTTATTTTACAGAGAGAAGACAGAAAACTGAAGAGAAGGCGGAAGATAGGAGAAAGAAAAGAAGACAGAAGGACAGTGGATGACAGGTAAGTGTAACATGGATCGGTTAACAATCAGGGCTTGGCAGTATGTCAAGCACCGATAGTTAATTGTTTTTTACTGTTCAGTTCCCAATATTGATGCTTTTAGTGGCATTTTGGGAACTAAATGCACAAAATGGACGTTCAACCACAAGACTGTTTTTATGGCCACTATGCACATTATCCTTCCATCTCCTGCAGTACCTCCTACCTTGCTATCCTGCCTCATGTGTATTATACATTTGTGGACATATTGCACTGTAAGAAGAATTTAGACTGCTACAAACACAGAGCAATTTGATGACTGATTCCAAGTACTGCGCTCATTGTATACCAACACCCTGAATTACAAGTTTGTTATTTTTTTTCTTCTCTTTACTCTGTTCTATGGGATTTTTTGTTATGCTGTGTTATCATTTGTGATACTTGTCTATACATTTTTTTTTTATCATACATCTGCCTAATTACATTTGTATTGATTTGAGCATACTTTGATACTACACTTGGAGGACCCATATATTATTATATATATATATTTTTTTTTTTTTTTAACAGGTCCAGCGGGAACAGCGCATGCGCACACACACACACACACACATGCTATGCGTTTGATTCGATTGGAATATACTTCTTGGGACTTCATTCTAAGGACACTATACTAGGACTGGACAAAGGGAAGGCACGCGCGTACACACACACACACACACACACACACACACACACACACACACACACACACACACACACACACACACACACACACACACACACACACTATCTTTGGCCTCTCTCTGTTTCTCATATAGTGTACACGTGCTATTTGTGTGTCTCATCTTTTTCCTTTAACCCTATGAGTGTCAGAGAAGTTCTCAAATTGCTTTGCAATTGGACACCCATCTGGTGATCAAAGGGGAACTATGCTGCTAGGAATAAATGGCTCAGTTTGCTTAACCCCTCAAGGGCCAGTGGTCCAACTAAGTTACCTTCCCTTAAGGACCGCTTTGATCCTTGCTGGAGCACTGGCACATGTGACCTGTTACGTGTACCAGCATGCTGCATTGGGGTCTGAAAGACACCGCTCCAGTCTTGGAGCTGTCAATTTCAGACCCTGTTTTTACTTGCAGCGCTCCCGCAGGAGCACTTTAAGTAAAAAGTATGTTACGTGTTATGACTGTCACTGGTCCTTAAGGGGAGAAACCCAGTGAAGGTCATAGCATACACCCTGTTCCTTAAGGGGTTAATAGAAGGGCTTACACACCACAAATGTGTATGTATACTTCACACACACACACACACACACACACATATACACACACACACACACACACACACACACACAGAATAAGGAGTTGCCTCTCACAGGACTTTTAAGCAAACATTGAAATTTACTTGGTGTCAATGTGAGATTCACATTTTCCTCAGCACAAAGAAAATGACCCTATCCCCCTACTCTATATACTGTGTTCAATAAAAGACCCGCCAAGTTCACTAGTCCTACGTCCTATCTTCATTAATCTTTTTGTGTAATTTTCTGATCCGTCTTATTGATCGCTTCGCCTAGTGGCTTCTTGCTACATTCTTTCCTCATGTAGTTGCTCTGTTGTGAAACACAATACAAAGGTGGTTTGTGCATTATCCTCAGTTGAGGCTTCTGATTGGAGCTTTTACCTAGTACACCGAATTATGCCTATTAGCATGGGCCTGGATAAGTCTGAGTACATGTTTCGGCTCCACTTGGTTGGCTTACTTGACAGACTCAGATAACTAGATAACCTCTGGGTACCTGTCTGTATAGCCTGTTTATTTATGGTTCCCATCTGTTCGCACAGATTTGAAAATAAATATTTGGGGATAGCTTTCAGATTCCACTTGGGTTTCCGATTTTCTTCTTCTTACGGAGGACCATTACTTTTTATTTTCCACCTATTTTTTGGTGAGTTTGTCTAATAAATATTAGCTTAGTGGCCAAAATGCGTTACCCCATTTACCACAGATACAGAGCACAACATACATTGCAATGTGTGGGAGTCCCGCTGTGATATAATGGGAAAGTATGGTTTCAAATCTGAATATCTATCTGCCTGCTTCATCTCCTGGTCCATTATTTAATGCGCTCTAGTTGGGAGATATCCACGATGAAACACTTAAAGGGATCTTTGACAGTTCCACTAATGATTATTTTATGGATTGACTCCTATACTGTCCACACAGAACTGGACATGAGTACCAGTTCTTGAGAATCATGCGATACTGCTCTTGTATATACTATTCGTTTTATTACACATTTGTCCAAACTACACAGACCCTGGTGGAATTATTCACGCTTTTTTGTATATACACTAATTATGGACTGAGGAATAATGAACTTGGTGGGTCTTTTCTTAAACATAGCATAAATCGAATATTTAGTGTGACCACCATTTGCATTCAAAATAGCATGAATTCTTCTAGGTACATTTGCACACAGTTTTATAAGAAACTCAGCAGGTAGGTTGTTCCAAACATGTTGAAAACTAACTACAGTTCTTCTGTGAAATTAGGCAGCATCAGTTGCCTTTCTCTCTTCATTTAATCCCAGACAGAGTCGATGATGTTGAGATCAGGGAGCAGTGTGGGCCATACCATCACTTCCAGGACTCCTTGTTCATCTTTACACCGAAGATAGTTCCTAATTACTTTGGCTGTATGCTTGGGGTCATTGTCATGCTGCAAAATACATCTGGGGCCAATCAGATGCGTCCCTGATAGTACTGCATGATGGAGAAATATCAGCATTGAGAAGACCATTAATTCTGACCAAATACCCATCTCCATTTGTAGAAATACAGCCCCAAACTTGCAAGGAACCTCCACCATGCTTCACTGTTGCCTGCAGACACTAATTCTTGTACCGCTCTCCAGCCTTTGGTAAACAAACTGTCTTCGGCTACAGTCAAATATTTCAAATTTTGACTCATCAGTCCAGAGCACCAGCTGCCATTTTTCTGCATCCCAGTTCCTGTGTTTTCATGCATAGTTGAAGCAATTGGCCTTGTTTCCATACTGGGGGTATGGCTTTTTGTATGCAAGTTTTCCATGAAGACCACTTCTGACCAGGCTTCTCCGGACAGTAGATGGGTGAACCCGGGTCCCATTGTTTTCTGATAATTCTGAGCTGATGGCACTGCTGGACGTCTTCTGATTGTGAAGGGAAGTAAGCTTGATGTGTCTTTCATCTGATGTACTGAGTTTCCTTACAGTACCCAGCATTGCCCATTTCTTTGTGCTTCTTCTAAAAAGCTTGGACAGCACATCTGGAAACCCCTGTCTGCCTTGAAATTTCTGCCTGGGAGAGACCTTGCTGATGCAGTATAATTACCTTGTGTCTTGTTGCTGTGCTCAGTCTTGCCATTTCGCTGTCTTCAGCAAGCTCACCTTTTAGCAGAGTTTGGCTGTTCCTCATCCACTTTTATTCCTCCTACACAGCTGTTTCTGTTTCACTTAATGATGGTTTTTCAACCCACATATTAAATTAATAATCATTAGCACCTGTTTGGTATAAACTGCTTAATCATACACCTGACTATATGCCTACAAAATCCCTGACTTTGTGAAAGTGTACCTACAAGAATTGATGCTGTTTTGAAGGCAAAGGTTGGTCACGCCAAACATTGATTTGATTTAGATTTTTCTTAAGTTCACTCACTATGCATCTTGTTAATTTATAAATATAAACTATTAGCACGACTATCTTAGAAAGCATTCTTCACAACTGCCTAAAACCTTTGCACATTTAACATTATATATATATATAATTTGTCTCCACAAGTATTTCTAAATGCTAAGCAAAAAGCAACTGACCCAGATACCCCAAGCCCTACTTGCCTCTTTCCTCTTGGGTAATGACGTACATATTCCCCGATGTCATGTGCAGCTACAGCCAAAACTTGTGGATCATCCGAGACTTCCAGAAGCTTTGTTAGAATTCTGAAATGTATTAAAATGGATAGGTTACTGCATTAGAGAAATAAAAAGGAAAAAAAAAAACAACAAACATTCATGTGACAGCATGAAATAGGTTGTCCTTGACTGTTACAGGAAATTGGAACCCCTTAATGGTAACGCAACATTTTTCAGTATCAGAAAAGTCAGTTTCATATTAGAAGGAAAGGACTATCAACAGAATCTTCAAACTGTAACTATTGGTGACAGCTCATCACAGGAGTGAGAAACCTGTGTTGCCTGTCAGCTGTTGATAGATAAAACATTAATTATGGTTATTGGCCATTAGCCAGCTGAAGAGGTTGGCCACCCATTAGGCATTCTCTATTGACCTGCTTATAACAAATCTATCTATAGTGGTTCCAAACATCAACTTAATTGTAACACTATAAATTAGTAATTACTCTAACCTCAAGGCACAATGCCACCACTTTCAGTACCTATTAAATTCCCCTATCAGAGTTCTAAACTTCATACATTTAATACACTATAATTTTAAAACAAACATGTCAGCTTCCACTGTGAGCAAACAGAGTACCCCTAGAGAGTAGAACCTCTGTTCTATAAAATACATATCTTTTCTTTGTATTATATTAAAGGTAAAGTAACACTTTACTTTTACTTTCATGTTCTGCATGTACATGTTTCAAGTTCAAGAACACTGCAATCCTTTCTTATACTGCATACAACCGATCCGTTATGTTAGTAATGCTGCATTCATTATATATCTTGAGAAATAATATGATGAATTACACCCACCCAACTCCCCTTATACTCAGGTCATTCTTCGAACTGCAAGTGGATACTGACGTGGGACAATCTTCCTTCAATATACATAAAACCCTGATCTCCTTCATCAAGGAGGGGCAGAGTTTTCCACATACTGAATGGAGGCAGTTTGTGCCTCTTAGCTCTCTGTCCGGTCAAGTGACCGGACTTCAGAGTTATGGGGAGGTGGCCTGGATATGTGAAATGGGGCGTGTGGGGGATAATTCATAATATTATTTTTCAAGATATATATAGCAAATGAAGCATTACTAACATAACAGATTGGTTGTATGCACTATAATAAAGGTTTGCAGCATTCTTGAAACTGAAACATTACTATCCCTTTAATATAAACATACAGAATGTGAAAGGCTTCTGGGAATGAACAACAGCACAATGGCTTGTTCTATGTCTAGTCACCGCCCAGAAGCATCATGTTTTAGCTCTCTAGTACCATTACAGAGGAGAAATTTCCACATACCTATTAGACTAATGCCGCCCAAAAGGGCAGTCCAGTTCAAAAATGACAGGCAAGTCCCCCCTGCACGGGAACACCAGCTAACCCCGACGTACGTTTCGGCCTAATTGGGCCTTTGCAGGAGGGTGCAGCTGGATTCCCTGGCACTGAGAGCAAGGGGTCCACATCTGGATTACCCTTCACTCTTAGGGAGATCCCCTAAGAGTATTCAAAATAAACACAGAGAATGTGAGAGGCTTCTGGGAATGAACAAAGGCACAATGGCCTGATCTACGGCTAGTCACCGCCCAGAAGCATCACATTTTACCTCTCTAGTGCTATTACAGAGGAGAAATTTCCAAATACATATTAGACTAATCCTTGCCCATCATTTTGAAACTGGGTGGGGTTAGTCTAATATGTATGTGGAAATTTCTCCTCTGTAATGGCACTAGAAAGCTAAAATGTGATGCTTCTGGGCGGTGACTAGCCGTAGGACAGGCCATTGTGCTGCTGTTCATTACCAGAAGCCTCTCACATTCTATATATTTATTTTTAATACTCTTAGGGGGTCTCCCTAAGAGTGAAGGGTAATCCAGACATGGACCCCTTGCTCTCAGTGCCTAGGGAATCCAGCTGCACCGTCCTGACGAGGCCCAACTAGGCCAAAACGTACGTCGGGGGTTAGCTGGTGTTCCCGTGCAGGGGGGACTTGCCCATTATTTTAGAACTGGACCGCACTTCTGGGCGGGGTTAGTCTAATATGTATGTGGAAAATTCTCCTCTGTAATGGCACTAGAGAGCTAAAACATGATGCTTGTGGGCGGTGACTAGCTTGTGGGCGGTGACTAGCCGTAGGACCGGCCATTGTGCTGTTGTTCATTCCCAGAAGCCTCTCACATTCTATATGTTTATCCCTTTAATAGGTACAATTAAATTGCCTATACATTTTGATTAATCTTTACCTATTTTTCTATATACTTTTATGTCCCTGACAATGAGCTCCCTGGATATGTGTGCAGAGAGCTTTCTGACAGGGAACATGAAAGCAGGTCTAGTGATAAAATGTAACAATGAAATAATCTATGTATATCTTTATTTACTTGTGCCACACAGTGTACACAGAGACTTACATCAGTAGAATGATAAAACAAGTGTCGCGGTCATAGAAACAATAGGAGAGAGAGGTCCCTGCCCTAAGAAGCTTACGGTCTAAATGGATAAGAGACAGACAGACAGCAGGGTATGTGGGTGTCAAGTGCTAATTTTACCAAAAGGAGGTGCATGGTGCTAGTGCTCCAGCGGATAGGAATTCAGAGTACACTTGGGAGATTGTTCTAGTTGTAGTGAGAGAGATATGGAGTTCCATAGGTAGGGAGTAGAAATTGAAAAAGGTTTGAGATGGGAGAGGGCAGAGGGTGCAGGTGATATAACAAGAAAGGTGTTGTGTGCGGGGGGAGGGAGGTGGCCGGGAACATAAGTGGCAATGAAGGAAGAGATGTAAGGGAGGGCAGTAGTGTAAAGGTAAGAAGGAGGACTATAAAATAGTAATCACACAGAGCATTCAGTGCTGCAGGGAGAGTATGACATCCCATTACATCCTGCTTTGATGGTCTATCAACCAGAAAACTCTCTAGAAAATGAGATTCAAGTAGCTCAGTGTCAGGTACATAAAGGTGTCAAAACAAGCATAGGCAATTTGACTGTACAGATTATATACTCAAAGAATATAATATTAATATTCCTTTAAACAAAGACATTTTTACAAATGTGTTTATTTATTTTTGCTGTAGTTACTAAGGAATAATTTGCCACTAAGAAGATTAATTCACTTTAATTTTTATTTCCTCTCATTTTAAACAACGGGGGTTATGCACTAAGGCATGATAAAGAGGTGATAACGTGGAGATAACTTCTCCAGTGATATCACTTCTCCAGTTCCTATGTTATTCTATAGAGCCTATGCACTAAGATATCCCGTCAGAGAAATCTTAAAGCATGGGCTCCAAAGAATAACATAGGAACTAGAGAAGTGATATCACTGGAGAAATTGTCTCCGCTTTGTCACCTCTCTATCTCATCTTACTGCATCTCCCCCAATGTCATTTATCAGCATACCTCCCAACATTTCAAACTGCCAAAGAGGGACACCTTCTAATATATTACTTATAACAAGACCAAAGTATTTTATTTACACAGACTAATTTATAAACACATCTACTGATGTTTACACAGACATTAATGTGAGTTTTACTGCTGTAGAACAGTATGATACACTTATATACACACACACAACACAATCTGATTTCCTAAAAAGAGGGACATCAGGGTGGGAAAGGGGGACAGAGTGAGTTGGGTCTAAAAGAGGGACTGTCCCTCCTAAAGAGGGACACTTGGGAGGCATGTATCAGTGGAACACCACACAGAAGGCCTTATGCAAAAAGCAAAAGATAAGTCATTCTTGAACAAACTGCAACACAGAAGGCAAATTAAGAATGTCCTAAATCACCAATAAATAAGAAATGTAACCCCTTTAACTGCCCCCATTTAAATGAAAGTAACATTTGATTTGATTATTACAGAGCAAACTGGCTTATACCAGATTTCTTATCATTTGTTTTGTGCATCATACCCATAGTTTACATCAAATTAGAGTACTTTTATATGTATCTCAGTCTAGAATATAATTCTCCTGAACAGGAGTCCTACTGAACAGGCTTTAGACATAATTAGGCAGACTAAGAAACTGAAGAACCAGTTAAAGGGTTGCATATACACAAATGCTTACAAAATGTCCCTGCTATTTAGAAGTCACAAGTAAAATCTTATGGGATTTAACACCACTGCCATTGAATTCAATAAGAGTGTAGTATAAGGCACCTAATTAATGTGAACTTTTGTGTGAATGGTAATCAGTAATCTTACATAACCTACTAGTTGAAGAGCCCGTTACACGGGCCACAGTGTCACTGCCAGCTGGTCGCGGGGCAGTCATGCGCAGTAGAGACTGCCCGCGATGCAGCTGATACAACAGCTCTGTATCAGCTGCGGCACGCACAGCCTCTACTGCTCATGTATGCAGCACGTGCAGCAGTCTCTACTGCGCATAACTGAGCCGTTACACACATTTTACCAATTATATAGGACATTCATTTCCTGCAGGTCGACAGTAAAATCACTATCCCCATAATTTACTAAAGGCTGAATCAGCACACATGGCCGGGTAGCACCAAAAATTGAATAGAAAATCAGGGAAAACTGTGTATGTTTTGACCAAAGAATACTAAATACATTTTATCTGCATGTCTGCTATGGATTTGTCACAGTCTGTGCTGTAAAGCAATCTTTGGAGCCTCTTTTTCTAGGTCTGTAGAATTCATGTTTCTCCATCAACTTGCCACCCCACACTGCCTAGTTCCCACCCAACTCTAGCACCTGTCCTTCCTCTTGCCACCCATTTTCTGCCCTACCTACCTAAGCCCAGCCCTACATGAAGTAAATAGTGGCACTTGGACCCACACACCCCAGGAAAATAAGGGAAATGTGTTACTAAAGTTCCCAGGTATGGGTCTGCAGTACAAATCTGTTTTGATGCGCTCACGCTTGTGAATAAGATGCATATAAACTATGAGAAATGCTCAAGCAGGCCATTATAAAAGGTGGCTTAGCATGTTTAAAGTGACAATTCACCATACAGTGAATACTGGAGCACAGGAAAATTTAATATGCTGCTTTGGGACACAAAGTAGTGAAATCTTGGCATACAAAGATTATGTAACAAAGCCAACAGGATGCAGATCTATAAAATCTTTCACTTGCATGGAACTATTTAAACCACAAGTAACAGAACAAAACTCACTTTAAATCAACCCCTAACTTAAGAAACAAAAAGGAAGAGGAGCTGTGCTTTTTATGATCCAAAGATGAAGAACTCCTCTGTAAGTCGATTATGTAAAAGACATTCTTCAATCATTTACAAATATCTATTCAGATACGTACAAAAGAAAATCAAAGTTCATTAAGACATCGAAGAGAAGCAACAGCTTTCATCTGCTTAGTTCGAGGATTTAAAATACTCTGTGGTCGTTACTAGGTAATTTTCTTTTCATGAGACTAAATTTAAACAATGCGGGGCCAACCACTTCAAAGAATATGTAGAAATGTAATGGCTAAATTATCGAGCCAGTGAATATTACTACAGCTATATTATCACTACCAAGGACAGTAATTTCTTCTGAAAATGCAAGAATACAAACCAAATAGAGAACTAAACCAATTATCGACTGAATAAAACCAAGAACCCAATCTTTCCAACACTAGACCTCCCTTTCTTTTCTGTCTTCAGTGTTAAAATGCAAGAACAAAACATGGCAGATCAATAAAATGTTTCTTTGTTGTCAAGTTAATAAGGTACACGATACAGAAGTAGTACTTAACCCCTTAAGGACCGGGAAAATCTGAGTTTGATTTGACTTAAGGACCGGAGCAATTTTGACTTTTTTGACTATGTCTTTGTTCAACCATATTTTCTCTTTAATTCCTTTTGTGCACCCACATAAATTATATACTGTTTTTTTAAGCACAAGTAGGGCTTTCTTTTGATACCACAATTATATGAATACCTCATTGTTTAATTTGATTAAAATAGAAAAAAAGAGGAAAAAAATTGAAAAAAAACAACATTTTGCTTATATTTTCGTGTCAGGATTTGCATACAATTAGTTTATGACAAAAAAATACCCCTAAACATATTCATTTGCTTCTCCTGAATATAAGAATACCCCATATGCCTAGTATTTCAATCACTTCCTCACATTTACAAGGTAAATATTACAAGATGGATGCCATTATTTCCAACTTGTAATTTCTCAACAATTGGCATGTGAGCATCATAGCTTAGCTGACGGTGCCAGAACCAAAAATGTCCCACAAAGGTATATGTTTCTGAAAACTACACAACATAAAGTAAATAATCAGGAGAATTTTGGAGTTTTTCATGCAGCTATTTTTCCAGAAAAAATTTTCAAAATTGTGGTAATATTTTGTTTTTTTGCAGTTTTCACACTTACATTTCAATACTACTGTTGATATGAAGCACATGATAGGTGAAGATTTTTAAAAATGCATTGTTTAGTGTTCAGCTCCTTCTTCTGAGTACGGCAATACCCCATATGCATAGGTTATTCAAGGTTTGCGGGAGCTATGGGGCCCAAATTGGAACATGCGCGTTTCCAGTTTCACACTTTGAATTTTCACAGCTTGCATCACTGGTGCCATGTCTCATTTGGGGCTGTGTAACAGTGCTCCACTCTAAGATTTCCCCCCAAAAGTATATATTTTTGGAAAGTAGACACCCCAGGCTTTCATTTTATGTATGTTTTCAATTTTTTTACGCAGCCATTTTACCACCAATCGCTCGTAAATCTTAACGTAAGTTAAAAAAACAGCGTTTTTCACACTTGCACTTCAATGTTGATGTGAATTTCAAGCACATGATAGGTGAAGATTTTTAAAAATGCATTGTTTAGTGTTCCGCTCCTTCTTCTGAGTATGGCAATACCCCATATGCATAGGTTTCTCAAGGTTTGGGAGAGCTACGGGGCCCAAATTGGAACATGCGCGTTTCCAGTTTCACACTTTGAATTTTCACAGCTTGCATCACTGGTGCCATGTCTCATTTGGGGCTGTGTAACAGTGCTCCACTCTAAGATTTCCCCCCAAAAGTATATATTTTTGGAAAGTAGACACCCCAGGCTTTCATTTTATGTATGTTTTCATTTTTTTTACGCAGCCATTTTACCACCAATCGCTCGTAAATCTTGACGTAAGTTAAAAAAACAGCATTTTTCACACTTGCACTTCAACGTTGATGTGAATTTCAAGCACATGATAGGTGAAGATTTTTAAAAATGCATTGTTTAGTGTTCAGCTCCTTCTTCTGAGTACGGCAATACCCCATATGCATAGGTTTCTCAAGGTTTGGGAGAGCTACGGGGCCCAAATTGGAACATGCGCGTTTCCAGTTTCACACTTTGAATTTTCACAGCTTGCATCACTGGTGCCATGTCTCATTTGGGGCTGTGTAACAGTGCTCCACTCTAAGATTTCCCCCCAAAAGTATATATTTTTGGAAAGTAGACACCCCAGGCTTTCATTTTATGTATGTTTTCATTTTTTTTACGCAGCCATTTTACCACCAATCGCTCGTAAATCTTGACGTAAGTTAAAAAAACAGCATTTTTCACACTTGCACTTCAACGTTGATGTGAATTTCAAGCACATGATAGGTGAAGATTTTTAAAAATGCATTGTTTAGTGTTCAGCTCCTTCTTCTGAGTACGGCAATACCCCATATGCATAGGTTTCTCAAGGTTTGGGAGAGCTACGGGGCCCAAATTGGAACATGCGCGTTTCCAGTTTCACACTTTGAATTTTCACAGCTTGCATCACTGGTGCCATGTCTCATTTGGGGCTGTGTAACAGTGCTCCACTCTAAGATTTCCCCCCAAAAGTATATATTTTTGGAAAGTAGACACCCCAGGCTTTCATTTTATGTATGTTTTCATTTTTTTTACGCAGCCATTTTACCACCAATCGCTCGTAAATCTTGACGTAAGTTAAAAAAACAGCATTTTTCACACTTGCACTTCAACGTTGATGTGAATTTCAAGCACATGATAGGTGAAGATTTTTAAAAATGCATTGTTTAGTGTTCAGCTCCTTCTTCTGAGTACGGCAATACCCCATATGCATAGGTTTCTCAAGGTTTGGGAGAGCTACGGGGCCCAAATTGGAACATGCGCGTTTCCAGTTTCACACTTTGAATTTTCACAGCTTGCATCACTGGTGCCATGTCTCATTTGGGGCTGTGTAACAGTGCTCCACTCTAAGATTTCCCCCCAAAAAGTATATATTTTTGGAAAGTAGACACCCCAGGCTTTCATTTTATGTATGTTTTCAATTTTTTTACGCAGCCATTTTACCACCAATCGCTCGTAAATCTTGACGTAAGTTAAAAAAACAGCGTTTTTCACACTTGCACTTCAATGTTGATGTGAATTTCAAGCACATGATAGGTGAAGATTTTTAAAAATGCATTGTTTAGTGTTCCGCTCCTTCTTCTGAGTACGGCAATACCCCATATGCATAGGTTTCTCAAGGTTTGGGAGAGCTACGGGGCCCAAATTGGAACATGCGCGTTTCCAGTTTCACACTTTGAATTTTCACAGCTTGCATCACTGGTGCCATGTCTCATTTGGGGCTGTGTAACAGTGCTCCACTCTAAGATTTCCCCCCAAAAGTATATATTTTTGGAAAGTAGACACCCCAGGCTTTCATTTTATGTATGTTTTCAATTTTTTTACGCAGCCATTTTACCACCAATCGCTCGTAAATCTTGACGTAAGTTAAAAAAACAGCGTTTTTCACACTTGCACTTCAATGTTGATGTGAATTTCAAGCACATGATAGGTGAAGATTTTTAAAAATGCATTGTTTAGTGTTCCGCTCCTTCTTCTGAGTACGGCAATACCCCATATGCATAGGTTTCTCAAGGTTTGGGAGAGCTACGGGGCCCAAATTGGAACATGCGCGTTTCCAGTTTCACACTTTGAATTTTCACAGCTTGCATCACTGGTGCCATGTCTCATTTGGGGCTGTGTAACAGTGCTCCACACTAAGATTTCCCCCCAAAAGTATATATTTTTGGAAAGTAGACACCCCAGGCTTTCATTTTATGTATGTTTTCAATTTTTTTACGCAGCCATTTTACCACCAATCGCTCGTAAATCTTGACGTAAGTTAAAAAAACAGCGTTTTTCACACTTGCACTTCAATGTTGATGTGAATTTCAAGCACATGATAGGTGAAGATTTTTAAAAATGCATTGTTTAGTGTTCCGCTCCTTCTTCTGAGTACGGCAATACCCCATATGCATAGGTTTCTCAAGGTTTGGGGGAGCTACAGGGCCCAATTTTGAACAAATATTGAATTTTCAAGTCCTGCTTAACTGGTACCATTACTCATTTTGGGCTAGGTTCCAGTGCTCCACTTTAGGATTTCCCCCAAAAGTGTATATTTTTGGAAAGTAGACACCTCCAGCTTTCAGTTTAGGTATGTTTTCAAATTTTTTACACAGCCATTTTACCACCACTTTCTCGTAAATTTGACGTAAGTAAAAAAAACAGCGTTTTTTACACTTTGCCTTCAATGTTGATGTGAATTTCAAGCACAGAACAGGTGAAGATTTTATAAACTGCATTGATTAGTGTTCAGCTCCTTCTTCTGAGTACGGCAATACCCCATATGCATAGCTTTCTCATGGTTTGTGGGAGTTACGGGTCCCAAATTGGAACAAGCGCGTTTCCAGGTTCACACTTTGAATCTTCACAGCTTGC
The DNA here is from genome assembly GCA_037306005.1 of Rhinophrynus dorsalis. Lineage (NCBI taxonomy): Eukaryota > Metazoa > Chordata > Amphibia > Anura > Rhinophrynidae > Rhinophrynus > Rhinophrynus dorsalis. Next base: position 123,539,972 of record CM074723.1, on the reverse strand, counting down.
GTTACTGGTGCCATTTCTCATTTGGGCTGTGTAACACTGCTCTTTTTTAAGATTTCCCCCCAAAAGTGTATATTTTTTGAAAGTAGACACCCCAGGCTTTCATTTTAGGTGTGTTTTCAAATCTTGCAAACAGCCATTTTACCACCAAGCCTGTGAAAACTTGACGTAAATAAAAAATTCAGCATTTTTCACGCTTTGCCTTCAATGTTGATGTGAATTTCAAGCACAGAACAGGTGAAGATTTTATAAACTGCATTGATTAGTGTTCGGCTCCTTCTTCTAATTACGGCAATACCCCATATACATAGGTTTGTCGGGGTTTTGGGGGAGCTACTGGGCCTAGTTGGAACATGTTAGTTTCCTTTTACAGACATGCCATTTTTACAGCTGGTGCCTTGTCTCATTTCGGTCTGTTTGGCAATGCTGCAATTAATTTTACCCCCAAAAGTATATTTTGTAGAAGAGTAGACAACCCTGGCTTTCATTCTATTTGCATCTTATCAATTTTTTTGCTGCCACTGTATCACCAATCCCTCCCCAAATCTGCAGTAAGGCAGAGAAACACCATTTTTCACATTTCTATTTTAGTGTTGCTCTGGATTTCAATCAGATGATATTTGCAGATTTTTTTAAATGCTTTACATTAGTGGTGAGTTACATTGTATGAGTACGGCAATGCCCCATATGCATAGGTTTGTCAGGGTTTGGGGAGCTACTAGGCCCAGTAGGGAACATGTGTGTTTCCATTATCAGAGATAAATTTTGATAGTGTTAGATCTAAGGAGGGATGTATTTTGAAAAATAAAAAACAGGATATTTCAGGGGGAAAAAGTGGCCAAATAATAAAAGAACCTTTACAGCACTACTGCATTGTACCTGAATGGTATTCCTTGAAACAGTCACCAATGCAGAGGCCAGGTTTGGAAGGGCAATCAGGACAGTAAGTGGTGGTGTCTGTCCGTATTCCCTTTCTGTAGCAAACCCTGCAGCGCTTCTGTGGTTTGTTCTTTTGGGGAGTTGGGGGGATTTTATAAATAAAATGTACTAACCCGGGTCTTGGTGGAATTATTTCAGACGCACCTTGAAATAAAAATATGGAAATAAGTTGTAGCTGGTACTGTAAAAAGCTACATCTTTGATTGGGGTTTGCCAGCTTGAAAATTAAAAATGAATTATGGACAGCAGTCTGCATCAAATAGATGGCAACTTTTTTATACCATGCCCTACACTTCCTCATTGTGAGGTATGGCTGCATTAGTTGATCACTCAGATCAACTCCCCCCATGTTTTTATTATATTCCCTGATGCAGACTGGCTTTCTCATTACCACTGTCCTGCCACGAACAGTGACTGCCACAGATCTGTCCTCATGCATTGTGGTCAGCATGCAGACCTCTTTTTTGTCCCTAAACTTCACTGCCAGCAGCTCCTGTTGGCACAAAGATGAGGACGTCCCAGTTTTTAATTTGGCATCTATGAGTGTTTTGGGAAACTCCCTGCAATTGCGTCTGACAGTGCCACAGGCCACGGTGTCAAAATAAAACAGAGACCTAAATAAAAGGGGGCTGGTGTAATAATTATCAACAAATAATTGATAGCCTTTATTTAATAAGGGGTAAATTAAATCCCAAACTATTTTCCCACTTGTTCCCATAAATTCGGGGCACCCAGGAGGATCAAGTTTGCTGTCCTTGCCCTCATAAATTCTAAAAGCCTGGGTGTAGCCTGTGGCACTTTCGCACAATTTATAAAATTTGACACCAAATTTGGATCGCTTTGAGGGGATGTACTGCTTGAACCCTAACCTGCCTTTGTATTTCATTAGGGATTCATCTACACTAATTTCTTTTTGGGGCATATACACTTGGGCAAACTTTTTCTGTAAATGGCTTATTAGGGGACGAATTTTGTATAGTCTATCATACTGGGGGTGTTCTTTTGGGGGGCACAGGGTATTATCGTTAAAATGCATAAAGTGCAAAATGATTTCAAATCTGGACCTGGTCATAGTCTTGGGGAATATAGGGGTATCACATACTGGGTTTTTGCTCCAGTAGGATCGGATACTGGGCTTTTTTATTATACCCATTGCCATTATTAAGGCCCAGAATTGCTTAAATTCTATGAGGTCTATGGGTTTCCATATTTCTTCCTTAACTACAAAAGCTGTAGGGTTGGCGGCAGTATACTGGGCTGCATACAAGTTGGTTTGGGACACAATTTCCCCTAAAATGTCTTCCCCCAAAAATAAATAAAAAAAATTATCATAATTAAATCCCTCAACATCAGTTTGAATCCCTGGGGTGCCTGTAAATTCTGGTATTTGTGGGCAAAAATTTATTGGGGATACCCATTCATTATGATCAGGAGTGGCTGGTGTTGGGGCATTTCTTTGGCCAGATCTTTTTGCAGGTGCTGGGGCAATTGCCAGGGCAGCTCTTGGGGCAGCACTTGGGGCATTCCTTTTGGCAGATCTTTTGACAGGATTTTTGGCAGATCTTGTGGCAGGATTTGTGGCAGGTGCTGGGGCAGGATTTTTGGCAGGTGCTGGGGCAGTTGCCAGGGCAGCTCTTGGGGCAGTGCGTCTTTTCTTAATAGAAGGCCCAGCGTCGTCAGTAGAGCTGCTCTCAGTTTCTGAAAACTGCTCTATTTCAAAATCTGACGCAGTATCTGTTTCCTCTGAGTCAGATGCCAAAAAGGCATATGCCTCTTCAATGCTATAAGTGCGCTGCATTTTGCCCACTAAATTTTTTTCCTTACTCTAACGCTATCCCTAAACCTAACTCTAACCCTAAAACTTACCCTAACCTACGTATATCTAGAACCTACCTAACCCAAGTAAACTACCTATCTAAACTATACTTATTATATATATATTTTTTTTTTATTATTATTTTTTGGTTTTTTTTGTTTTTTTTTGTTTTTTTTTTCCCTAAACCTAGATCTGTCCCTAAACCTTTCCCTAACACAAGTCTACACTAAACCTACCCACCTACCTACCTAAACTACCTAAATTATATTTTAAATCAATTTTTAATAAAAAAAAAATAAAAAAAATAAAAAAAAATTTTAAAAAAATAAAAAAAAAATTCAGAGGATACAAGGGGGATGGGGGGTATCCCACAGATCAGCAGACGCTGATCTGCAGTTTATTGATCACTCTAAAAGTGATCAGATGGGGGGGAACTTGGTGATCACTGTAAAACAGTGATCAAAGGGTTAATTTTATCGTTTAAACTCAGTTTTTTTTTTGCAGGAACTCTGGAACACACTGTCACACGAACTCTCTCTGTCTCTCTCCACCTCAGCAGTGTGCAAGATGGAGGGAGACAGAGATATATGACAGGGACAGTATTTACAAATACTGTCCCTGTCAATCAGCATTTGCAACATGTGATTCGCTCATCAAGCGAATCGCATGTTGCAACAAACTTTTTACTGGTTGTTACTAAGTGTCCCGGTATCGGGACACTTAGTAACAAGCAGCCCGCGCTCTCCCATCGCTCCGTGCGGCCGCGATGGGAGAGTTTAACCCTTGACGTACCGGGACCGTCAAGGGTCGTTGAATCACATTTACCCTTGACGGTCCTGGTACGTCAAGGGTCGCTAAGGGGTTAATTTCAGTGACGGCATTTTCTAGCTTTCACCTTAAGGCTCAATTTACAGTTTTATTTGATTTGAACTGAAATTCTAAAGCTTGCTTCCTGATAAAAGGATCTACCAAACCAAAAGCCACTACTGAGACTGGTCAAAAACATAAAGGGTGAACAATACCATCAGCCCCACTTTATTTTTACTTTATTTATTCTGCTAGTACAGAATAAATACATTCAAATTACCTATATTTTCATTTACATTTGTTTTCAGTGTTCAGCCTTCATTTAATCTCCTACTTCTCCCTAGATGGAGAACCCGGTCCCCAATAAAAAAGCAGGGATATTAATAGTATATACTACAAGTTGTGTGGTCTGAAAACACTGGGTGTAATGTCACCCTTACTCAATACTTAGTTTAATCAGAGTACAATTTTAAGTAAAATTTTGGGCACCTCGGATAAATTACAAGACTTGGTGATTTTCTAAGTGAAAAGAAGGTTACACAGACTTGACAGCAAACACATAAACTTTACTTATCTCTGCAAATTGTAATCAACAGTTACTGTTAATTTGCTGAATATAACAGCCTGAAAAAATAAACAATATGTGGCATGTGCAAAAGTTCTCTGATCTTAATTGACTCATTAGGCCTTAATCTAAGTTAGACGATAACAATCCCAAAGCTGAATAAATTCCCTGACACTTCGAACCTCTCAGGGTGTTGTGTTTACAATCATATCCATAGGCTCCTACGTAGGACTCATACACAGGCACTACTGCCTGTAGGACCTTTTGTCCAAAACTGGCTTCAGCCAAACCACAACAGTGACTCTGTGTTTAGCAATGTGTGCTGTGCACAACTGTTCCACAGAGACCAGGTTCTTATAGCTCTAGGAAGCACCGATCACTCTGGTGGAATGAGCAGTGACTCTAAATGGTACAGGATTTTCCCTAAAGAAACAGATAGAAGAAGTCAGAGATGGTCAACTAGGCTCATAAGCTTGCAAGGGTATGCAGAAGCTCACTGAGACTGCGTCCTCGCACCCAGGGTGCAGTCTCTTTTAGCTCACAAATGCCATCCATACACAGAGAAGGAATAACCTAAAGCATATCATATTGGTCCTGCCATAACAGCAGTACAACCACGAAATGCCAGGCAATTATTCTCTGAACAAGAGAAGCAGCCAACCCCAGACGTACGTTTCGGCCTTGTTGGGCCTCGTCAGTGAGGTGCAGCTGATCTCTCTAGGAACTGTGAGCAAGGAGTCCACGTCTGGATTCCCTCATTACCCTTAGGGTGACTAACCCTAAGAGCAATTTGCATATAGACAGAAGAAGTCAGAGATCCTCAACTACGTTCACGAGTTTGCAAGTGTATGCAAAAGCTCATGATCCTAGTTGAGCATCTCTGACTTCTTCTCCCTAAAGAAATAGGCCTGGTGAATAGTTACCGTGATCCATCACCTGAGACGCAGCTTTGCCCAAACAAAAGCTCTCAGGAATGACAAAAAGGGAGTCCAATTTTCAGAAAGATTCACTGTGATGAACGCAGTACTTCCGGCACCTATTTACAAACAATGAAGCAGTGAAGCTCTTGCTTTGTTAGATGGAGCAGGACAAACAGAAGTAAGAAAAAAATCCTGCTTAATTTGAAATTCAGAAACTACCTTGGGGAGGCCCTGGTTCCAGGATTCAAGGACCACCTTAATAGAAGGAACAGAAATAAGATGATTTTAGTGTACATAATTTTTCTCTTTGTCCACTTGGAACTCCAGGACCATAAGTGCAAGTATCCTCCCCCAAGCAGGTAGAGCACTACAAAAAAGGTCTCTGAAGTGGAGACTCCCTCCTCCCTTCCACTTTAAAACTAAACCTAGCAGATGGGGTAAAGTATAGCAAAGCCAAGAGAAAAGCAAAATAGAAGTGAAAGAAGATACTGGGATCCCATCAACAGAAAACTCAAGAGGACCCCCTTGCCCAGGGAACTTAACCCAGTGTTTGTTCGCTTGTTTTTTTCATGAAGAAGTCCTGTGTTATACATGAGAAAAGAGTAAAGGATTTAATGGTAAAGTATACTAAAAACCTGTAGTCCAATGAGGAACAGATGAACTATGTGGATATACAAAAGCTATCCACCAAGACTCAAAGGAGGAAAAATGAGAGAAAAAGAAAAAAAAAAAAAAAATCACAGACCAGTGTCCATAGGACCAAACTGGTACAACATGAACCTCAGGTCTCAACAGGCAATATGTAACTCCCCTTTTGTTACTGGACTACAACTGACATCAGCCTTTGCTGATGTAACATATGACTCTCCAGCTGTCCTTGGACTACAGCTCCATTCACACTCAGCTGGATGGTGGATGATGGAGTGTGATGGCAGTTGTAGTTCAACGATAGCTGTGAAGATACAGGTGGGGGAGGGGTGCATTGTTATAGAGAGTTGGGGGGGGGGGGCTGCTGGGTAATGCATGAACATGGTGCTGTGTGTGATTATTACACCCTGGGTGTTGAATAATGGCACCTGATAGTAATGTCAATAAGTCTTTCTCCTAAAAGCAGAGCTTTCAGTGTAGCCCAGAGGTAAGCAATGTCTGCACCTTCAGCTGTTGGGGACTGCAACTCCCATCAACACAGGGGATAAGAGCTGCAATCCCTAACAGCTGAAGGTTCAGACACTGTCACCCCCTGTACTAGTAGTATGTGTGGGCAGGGGCACATGCCTGCAAATGTCCCAGATGTCCAGGCACAGTCCTTAGTTTATGTCCCAAGATCCTGTTGTCCTAAGTTTCAGCAGCTATTTTAAATTTTACGTTTAACCCTTTGAGTGCCAGAAAGGTATCCAATGCATTTCGCTGCAATGCATTAGATTCTTCTCTGACATTAAAGGGTTAAACGAACATTGGTTTGGGAATAAGTGGCTCATAGTTCTTTTTTACTTTAAAGGGATAGTAATACTTCATTTTAACTTTATTTTATTTTGTAGGCATTAAAAAAACATTAAGAATGATATAAGTCTTATCTCTGAAACTTTTATGGTTTAAGAGATATTCACAAGCAAAGTATCCCCCCCCCCTGTTCAACCAGATCAGAAGGGAGATGCCCAGGTAGACTGCAGAGGGGGACAATCTTCAATTAAGATAAGGGAAAAAGCTGAAAAACTTGTCAAGGGGGGAAGGGCTTTCATGGTTTTCATACAAAGAAAATTGTCCCCTTCTGTTATCTGTCCTGTCATACAACCAGACTCACATCTGAGAAGAGATGGCTTACACTAGGTAAAAGGGACGGGAGGGGAAACTTTGCTTGTGAATATCTCATAAACCATAAAGGTTTGAGAGATAAGACTTATATCATTCTTCATGTTTTTTTAATGCCTACAAAATAAAATAAAGTTAAAACGAAGTATTACTATCCCTTTAACATGCTGAGGTATTAAGGCAAAGTGGTGCGATTCTGGATCAAGCTAACTGCTCCATAGGAAACAAAGAAAATTCCCCATCAATTTAATTGTGGATTTTAGCCCCCTGAGTTGCATATCCTGAAGCAAGACCTATTTAGCAATGCAGGGGTTATCATTCCAATTTATAGGTATGTTTAATATGACAATGTTTCTGTAAATAAATAAGTGAATATATTCGTAACACTTATTTTGTGGATTTTATTTTATATATAAGGGAGAAAATGGTATTTCATTTTTTTCTATTTTTATCCGATTAATCAAAAAATTAATCGGCCAGCTAATCGATTATGAAAATAATCGTTAGTTGCAGCCCTACAGTAAACAAACAGGAAACTAACAGGGTACTTCCAGGGGCTTGAGAGAGAACAGGTGTTTCCAGGAGGTAAGAAAACCTCAGAAACAGGAACAATCCCCAGAGAAATATTCAGGCAGCGGGACCTGGGGTTCAGGTGTCAAAGAGTCATTTTCCTAGAGCATAACCCCTGTAATTTTTCACTCATCTGAGAGTAATCTTTCTGGAGTTTCTGGACTGACTGGGAAAGCAGAGTGGTCAGGGCTTCAGCCATGCCTGCAGGCTCAAAATTCTGGCAGAGTAGGTATGAGCCAGCCTTTTGTCAGAGAGCAAGGCAATACTCCTCTGGAAAAAAACAGAGCCGAAATCTGAATCTTGATGGAACTTTTAAAACTAAGCCCTTTCTGAACACCACTCTGAAGAAAGGCCCAAACTACCGGAAGTCAAGAAGGCCACGACAAGCGCCTAGGTCAGCACAACACTTGTAGAAGAGGGACCCTACAACGGGCCTTGGAAGAAAGAGGCTTTCAAGTCTGAAATCAAAATTCTCATTGTTTTAAATTGAATGATTAACCCTTTGAGTGCAAGAGGGGTACACAATGCATTGCAAAGATATTTGAATGCTACATGAGAAACTAATGCATTGCTTTGAAATGCTTTGAAGACCTCTCTAGTATCGAACTGGTAAAAGAACCATTAAAAATCAATAGGAACTAATTCAAATTATATTTATTCCTTATGGTGCTTTTGGCTTGCCCCAGAATTGCTCCAGTTTTCTGTTGCACCCCCTCCCCCATCCTTTTAACTCAAAATCTTTAAAGTCTTTGAGTCGCAGATGGTTGTCCCTCTGGCACTCAAAGAGTTAAAATCTGAGGACCAAAGAGGTGTGCATTGGATTTCCTCTCAATGCATTGCATACATTTGTTCCTCAAGGGGTTCAAAAATAAAAATCACACTCTTTATTGCATTTTAAAGATGATTTCCGCTTTAACAAGTCAAGCTGGGAAGCAATCATTGCTTGTCGGGTTTGCAGAGTTTGATTTATATTGAAGTCAAATCTATTCTCACTGAACTAGTGCTTACTTCAACAGTTCGTAGTTTTTCTCATTTAACCGTGCAGCATTCTCTCTCCAGAATTTCTCAGATTTGTGAACTGGGCTCCATTCCAGTCTTCCGGATTTCAGCTCGGAACTGTATTCATCAAATGAGCTGTAAAAATAAATAAATAAATAAATAAATAAAAAAATCAACATTTACAGTGCACTGAACACAGGCTTAAAGTGATAGTAATACTTGCAAATTACTAATCCGCTTATTGTAGCTTTGTTAAAAAGAAACTTATTGCCCCCAGTGTCATCTCTCAGCCCCTTCTGGTTTGAGAGATGATAGCGTTCAAAGTTACCCCTCCCTCCCCCTTCCCTGACTGAACGCTAACTGAAGATTTATTGTGCTGCCAAGTCTGACTGAGCTTTGCAGCACGACTTACTTGGGATAATGGAGAGATCTGCACCCTCTGCACTGTGGATTGGGGGTGGGGGGACAAAATCCATGTGTCTTTCTTGCTGTAAAGGACCTTTTGTTGGAAATCTGAGGCAAAAAGAGTACTCTTGCCACCAGTTGAGTCACTAATGATCTGCTTCAGGTCAGGCCCAAATAAGGTCTTACCCTAAAACACCAAGAACACCAGTGATCTCTTAGCAGATTGGTCCATGAACCAAAAAAGGGCTTCCGTTATGGAGGCATTAGCATCCATAATTTTATCAAACATAGCAATAAGCATGTCGCCTCTAGTAACATCAGAACACATTGCATCAGACAGCTGCCCACCCCACACAGCAATAACCTAAGAAGAGGCAAAAATAGGCCTTAGCCCTGCCCCAGTAGCTGAAAAATTCACTTTAATGAATTCAGCCGCATATCCACCTTGGTCCTTCAGCCCAGCAGCATCCGCAAGGGTCACCAATTTAGTAGAAGCCCACTGCGCTGTGAAAGGGTAAAGTTTACAGACACGTTTATTGAGGAAAAGTCTCTTATCTGGAGTTTTCCATTTTTCCAAAAGGATATGGTGAAGACTATTATTGTGAGGACAGGGGAGTCTTTCTTGCTCCTCTGGAAAATATCTGGAGAAGTGGACCCCCCCCTTCAGAGACCTGAAAGGTCTCCACCACTGTTCTTATGAGCGCTTCAACAGAAGAACAGGGTCACCCTCATAGGAATCCCCAAAGAAGAATGAAGACTTCATATCTTCATCTTCTTAAAGTGGATCTATCACCACTTTACAAGTTATGATCATTATGTAGAATACTTAGCGAATAATAAAAAAAAAAAAAAAAAAAAAAAGCTTTTTATAACGTTATTTGCGAGAAAATTATGGTTTAAAGTGTGCCCAGCAGCCTACTTCCAGGTAAACTGCTCTTGCCACTCTGCCTCTGCTCTCGTCACTCTACCCAGCATTCCTCAGATGACAGACGCGTTCTGTTGACTTAAAGACAGAGGGGGGGTTGTTCTAGATATAGGGAGAAAGGTATGGAGTTCCATAGGTAGGGAGTAGAAAGTGAAAAAGGTTTGAGAAGGGAGAGAGAAGAGGTGTGGATGGTGTAACAAGAAAGGAGTTGTGTGCTGAGCAAAGAAGAGAGGAGGGACACTGCCTCCACTGCCGCACTCTCATATGGAGGCCTTCAATTCACACACACACCGAAGCCTGGCAACAGACATGGAGGGGGAGTAGGCATCCTGCTGCCCCCTAACCATATATTTCAGGTACTCCCCACTGTTCCCTCTCTCTCCTTCCCTACATTTGAAGCTCACACACTTCGCCTCTTCTCTCCCTTCCCCCTGCGTGTCGCTGTCATATACAGGCCACCTGGTCCCACTGCACAATTCCTTGATCACTTCACCTCCTGGCTCCCTCACTTCATGTCCTCTGATGTCCCTACTCTCATCATGGGTGACTTCAACATCCCTATAGATAATCACAACACCCCCCCTGCCCTCAAACTCCTCTCCTTAACAACCTCCTTAGGCTTATCGCAGTGGACCAGCTCTCCCACACACAGTGATGGTCACTCCCTCGACTTGATCTTCACTAACCTCTGCTCGGTCTCCAACTTCTCTAATGTCCCCTTTCCCCTCTCTAACCACCACCTCCTCACCGGTAACCTCATCATACCACGCAAACCCATCACCCCCGCCACAATCAAGCGCATGCGGAGAAATCTGCATACACTTGACAAGCAACAATTTTCCACCTCCCTGCAGCCTCTTCTCAACCTCATCCTCACACTTACTTGCCCAGACAAAACTACTGCTCTCTACAACAGCACTCTCACTTCAGCCCTTGACATCGCTGCACCTGCAACTCCACGCCACCCACGCACAACCCCACTACAACCCTGGCACACAAGACTAACGCGATACCTCCAAAGGTGCTCACGCACTGCTGAAAGGCACTGGAGGAAATCGCGCTCCACAGCTGACTTCACACACTACAAATTAATTCTCCGTTCGTATAGCTCTGCCCTCTCCCTGGCTAAACAGTCATTCTTCTCCTCTCTAATTTCGAATCTTTCCTCCAACCCCAAACACCTTTTCTCAACCTTCACATCTCTTCTAAACCCACCAACACAAACACCTTCCACTAACTTCTCTGCCCAAGATCTCGCCAACCACTTCAAGAACAAGATTGAATCTATCAGACATGACATTTCATCACTACCACCCCCACCCAGCCAGCCCAGCCCTGTCGCCTCTCCCACATACACACTAAGCTCCTTCCCACCTGTCACTGAGGATGAATTCACCCTTCTCCTCACTCGCTCAAACCTAACCACATGCCCTCTTGACCCAATCCCATCTCAGCTCACCCAAGAACTCTCCCCTCTACTAACTCCAATCCTTACTCACTTATTCAACCTCTCTTTGTCAACCGGCACCTTCCCATCCTCTTTCAAACATGCACTAATCACTCCCATCCTAAAAAAATCCTCCCTGGACCCAAACTCACTGTCAAATTACCAGCCAATTTCCCTACTCCCGTTCACCTCCAAGCTTCTTGAGCGCCTTGCATATAACCGGCTCACTAAATTCCTCTGCTCCCATTCCCTGCTAGATCCCTTGCAATCCGGATTCCGCCCTCATCACTCCACTGAGACTGCCCTCACTAAAGTGGCCAATGACTTGCTCTCAGCCAAGTCAAAAGGCCACTACTCCCTACTCATTCTTTTGGACCTGTCAGCCGCCTTTGACACAGTTGATCACCCACTCCTCCTCCAAGCCCTCCACTCCCTAGGTCTCTGCGACACTGCACTCTCCTGGTTTTCATCTTATCTCTGCAACCGCTCCTTCAGTGTTTCCTACTCCGGCTCCACTTCCCCACCCCTCCCACTGTCTGTTGGTATGCCTCAAGGATCAGTACTGGGACCCTTGCTCTTCTCAATCTACACTGCTTCCCTTGGAAAACTAATAAACTCCTTTGGGTTTCACCATCATCTCTATGCTGATGACACCCAAATATATCTTTCCTCCCCAGACCTCTCCCCTTCCCTCCTGTCCCGAGTGTCTGACTGTCTGTCTGCTGTGTCTTCCTGGATGTCCTCCCATCAACTCAAACTTAACCTTGGCAAAACTGAACTAATTCTCCTCCCTCCATCTACAACCAGCCTTATCCCAAATATTACCCTCACCGTTAACAACACTTCCATCACACCAACCCCTACAGCACACTGCCTGGGGGTCACATTTGACTCTGCCCTATCCTTCATTCCTCACATCCAGTCAATTTCCAACTCATGCCGCCTCCACCTCCGCAACATCTCTAGAATCCGACCCTTTCTCACAGAAGACACTACCAAAATTCTAATCCAAACACTCATCATGTCCCATCTTGACTACTGTAACTCTTTACTAATTGGCCTGCCTCTCACCCAACTAACCCCGCTACAGTCCATAATGAACTCTGCTGCAAGAATAATCTACCTCACTCATCGCTTCTCTAACACCACACCCCTCTGTCAGTCCCTACACTGGCTCCCGTTAGCATACAGAGTAAAATTCAAAACTCTGGTGCTAACTTATAGAGCCCTCACTAACACTGCACCCCCCTATATTTCATCTCTCATTTCCCACCATCTTCTCTCTGCACATGACCTTCTGCTCTCCACAGCTCTTATCACATCCTCCCACTCCCGCCTACAGGACTTCTCCCGTGCTGCACCTGAGCTGTGGAATTCCCTCCCCCACCCCATCAGACTCTCCCCCAGCCTTCAAATCTTCAGACGCTCCCTGAAGACTCACCTCTTCAGGGAGGCCTATCAACTGCTTCCATAAACATCATCACCAAGATTCACCCCTTGCAAGGACTACTGCACTCAATGGCACTTCTCACTCCCACCCACTGACTGGCAGTTCATGTGGCAGGAGGCACTTAAACGCAATATTACTTACTCCTTCTGTATCAAACCTACCTTCCTCTAGACTGTAAGCTCTCACGAGCAGGGCCCTCTGATCCTCCTGTTCTCCACATCTGATTGTACTATTTAATACCTCTGTATGTCTATTCCCAATTGTACAGCGCTGCAGAATTAGTTGGTGCTATATAAATAAAGAATAATAATAATAAAGAATAATAATGTAAAGGGTGGGGGGAAGCAGTGTGGAGACCATTAAAGGAAAAAGGTATTTGGAAGTGATACAATGCAGAATAGGGAGCCGTGTCAGATGTCTAAGAATGAGGGGAGCAGGTTCAGTTTTTGCAGAGACTGAGGAGATTCGTGCAGCTGAGCAGACTGCATAAAGGAAAGATGGAAAGCCGGGAGGCCAGTTAGTAGGACACTGTAATAGTCTAAACGAGACAGAACAGCGCATGCACAAGAGGTTTAGTAATTTTTTGGGACAGGGACGGGCTGATTTTAGCAATGTTGCACAAGAAGAAGCAACAGGTTCTAGCCACTGAGTTAATGGAAGGGGAGAAGGAAAGGGACTAATCGCATATCACCCCAAGGAAACATGCTGAGTTGACTGGATAAATTTCAGTCCCATCAACTGTAATGGTGAAGCTGGGTGTTGGGCAAGATGATAAGTTTGGTTTTGGACGTGTCTATCTTCAGATGATGTGGGCCATCCAGGAGGATATGGCCAAGAGGCAGTCTGAAATTTGTACCCTAATTTGAGGTGAAAGATCAGGAGTGGACATAAATTTGTCGATCATCAGTATATAAATGATACTTGAAGCCAAATTAATTAATAAGTTCATCCAACGAAAGGCTGTACAGGTAGAAAAGTAAAGGACCCAGAATGGGGCCGTGAGGCACCTCCCCAGACAAATGGACTGTAGGGATGTTATTGCCATAAGACACAAAAAAACGAAAGTTGTGAGATAGGAGGAGAGCCATGAAGCAGCCTGTTTGTGGAGAATGTGAGCAAGAAGAGAATGGTTAACTACATCTAAGGAAGAGGATAAGTCAAATAGTATGAATATAGAGAACTTTTTCTTTACTTTTTGCCTCGCAATGTGTGGTTCTTCAGCTGCAGGTCATGGTGCGCAATGTGGACACTCACAAAGTTGATCATGTGATGAGAGAAGAAGAAAAAGCCCTTTCAGACCTTTCTAGCCTAAATGGTTGCAGAGATGCATGCCAAAGACATTTCTCTCATTAAAGTCCATGTAGTAAAGATGGTTGCGGCACTGGCTCCCGTTCTTAAAGGTGCCATGCCCTAAAAAATGAATTTTAAAAGAAAAAAAGCAGTTTAGTCCAAAAAATTCCTTGGCGGTTCCAGAGGGAGGCAAATAACAATGATTAAAGCAACTCTCTAAGATGATGAACAAGATGCAGAAATGAGTGCATAAACACTCAAAGTGTAGAAGGCCCAGAATGGGACAATGAACCATGGCACGCAAAGCATTAACCATCAATCCTCTGTCTTCAGGCCCCTATCTCAATATGGCAGACTACCCGAGGAATCATCCAAGAGGAACAGAGTTATCAGAAAGTCAGGCTCCAAAGGGGAAAAATAGGATTTTAGTTTTACCTGTGAAATTCTTTTCTCCATACAGGTTACTGGTAACTTTGGGTAGGAGATCCGCCCCTTTAACTGTAGGTAGGAAAAATTCTAAAATTGTATGCAGGGGTGGAGTCTACCTTCCCTCCTTGGCTGCAGCTAGCCAACCAGCTCCAGAAAGATTTGAGACACTAACTATTGACTAGATAGTGGAACGAAAGGAAGGCTCCTATTAGCATGACCCTGAAGGACCCCCACGGTCTGCCACAGGAGATCCAAACATGGTCCCTTGACAGGGTGGGAGACCAGTAACCTGTATGGACTAAGAGAAAAGGATTTAACAGGTAAGACTAAAATCCTCTTTTCTCTGTCATCCAATACAGGTTACTGGTATCTTTGGGATGTCCAACCATTGAGATTCCCAAAGGCGGGAGGTAGGGCAAGGACCAGGAGCAAGGCCCCCAAAGTCACCAGAGCAGATATGAACCATCAGATCAGAGATAGCCCAACAAAACAATGAAGTGTCAATGGACACTGAATAGAGGTTAGCACCCCAAACTATTACGCAGCACACTGAACTAGAGCCAACGGGGCTCAAAAGTGAAGGAAGCACCAAGAACCAAAGAAAATCATAGACAGGCAAGGCTGCCTCCAGGATTTTCATCCCAAAGCTGGCGTCAGCCAGTGCCAGCACATCAACACAGTAGTGCTTCAAAAAGATGTGCACAGACGACCAAGTGGCCGCATTGCACAACTGATCAGCGGAGGACTGATTCTTGTAAGCCCAAGACGCCCCAACAGACCTTGTAGAATGAGCCGTGATCCGAAAGGGGACAGGCTTCTTCCTCAGCTTGTAAGCCTTACGAATGGTGGACTTGATACAGGATGCAATAGTCACTTTGGAAGCAGGTCTTCCTGCCCTGGGACCCTCAGGAATGATCAACAGTGCGTCAGAATGCCTGATCAACCCAGTGCGATGTACATAAAACTTGAGACAATGCACCACGTCCAACAAGTGGAGATCCCTCTCCTTGTCAGTGGTGGGGTATGAGCAACGCCCTGGAAGAAAACTTTGACATCAGGAAGGATGGCAATGCTCCTCTGAAAGAAAACAGAGAGCAGACGTCTGAACCTTAAGGGAACTCAAACTGAGGCCCTTATCCACACCATCCTGCAAGAAGGCTAGGACTGTAGGCAGATCAAATTCCTGAGACAGGTCCTTATCAGCACACCAAGACAGAAAAGTCGACCAGACACTATGGTAGATCTTGGAAGAAACAAGTTTGCTGGCACTAAGCATAGTAGCCACCACACCAGAAGAAAAACCTTTCTTCTTCAATATTGAGGATTCAATTTCCAAGCCGTCAAAGCAAGCTGATGAACATCCTCCTTCCACAGGTAACCTTGTAGAAGAAGATCCATATGGCAAGGGAACCGGAATGGCTCCGCCACTGACAGTTCCAGAAGCTCCAGAAACCAAGCCTGGCAAGGCAGTACGAAGCAATCAAAATCACTGGACAGCATTCCAGTCACAATTTCCATAATACCCTGTGCAACACTGGGAGGGGAGGAAAACTGTAGGCCAGACGAAATAACCAAGGAATGGACACTGCATCCACCGCCAGAGCTAGAGGGTCTCTCCACAGAGAGCAGAACCTTGGAACCTTCCTGTTGTGTCTTGTTGCCATCAGGTCGATGTAAAGAAGACCACACTTCTAAACAATGAGGGTGAACACCTCTGGGTGCAGTTCCCACTTTCCGTTGCCCACTGTGTGTCGAATGAAGAAGTCCGCCATGACGTTGTCTACGCCAGGAATGCGCTCTACAAATATGTCAGGAATGAGTTCTTCTGCCCAGGACAAAATAGCCTTGACCTCTAACAAAGCGGACAGACATGCTTGTTGATGTAAGCCATGGCCGTGGCGTTGTCGGACTGTTCCCAGACTGGACAGTCCTTCAGCTGAGATGTCCAATGACAAAGGGCATGAAATATCGCCGGAAGCTCCAACACATTGATGGGAAGGAGAGATTCCTCTGGAGACCACCGACCCTGAGCACTCAGACGGCCCAGGACCGCTCCCCAGCTGGAGAGGCTGGCATCCGTTGTCACCGTGGTCCAGAAGGATACCAGGAAGGACTTGCCTTTCAGCAGATTGGAGGGGTTGAGCCACCATGACAAACTCAGTTCCACATGAAAAGGGAGGGACACTGACATCTTCAGAAGGTCCAGCTGACCTTTGCACGCCTGGATCACAAACCTCTGGAGTTCCCTGGTGGCAAGCGGGACTGCTTCTATGGTGGAGATGAATTTCCCCACTAGAGAGGACAACTCCTTGGCTGGAACTGGATCTTGAGCCAGAACAGCAGAAACCCCGTGGGCGATCTGGTGAGAAACTTCGTCCGTGATAAACACCATGCTCTTCTGAGTGTCAAAGAGAAGGCCCAGGAAGACCAGACGCTGGGATGGGACAAGATCTGACTTGTCCATGTTGATAATCCACCCACGATGGGTGAGACCGTGAATGCATTGCGGAACCTGCTGACGAAGAAGTCTTGCAGAGGGGGCTTTCAGAAGCAGGTCGTCCATGTATGGAGTAACTCTGATGCCGTCCCGGTGGAGTACAGACACTAAAGGCTTCCAGGACATGGTTGAAAACTTGAGGAGCTGTAGGTAGACCAAAGGGAAGAGCTTAAAACTGCAAATGCCCTCGGTCATAGGCAAATCGGAGATACTGCCTGCTCTCTGGATGAATGGAGATGTGTAAATATGCGTCCTGAAGATCCAGAGATGCAAGGAATTCCCCCGGGGATATAGCAGTAATCACCGCCCGTAGAGACTCCTGGTGATAATGAGTCCGGATCACAAAGGAATTGAGATCCTTCAAATGCAAAATGGGACAACCACCGCTGTCCTTCTTGGAGACCACAAAGAGGTTTGAGTAAAAACCCATACCTCTGCCCTGAACTGGAACCGACTCTAGAACATTGTTGTTCAGAAGAGCCTGAATAGCGCCGTTAAACAGTCGGAATTTCTCAGTATCCTGAGGTGTATGAGAAGGAAAGAAGCGAAAGGGAGGAAGAGAAACAAAAGGGATCCTGTCCCCTTCCGCCACCACCTGTAAAACCCATGGGTCCACCACTGAATCCTCCCAGGCGCTGTAGTAGCGACACAGACAACCACCCACAGCAGAGTGGGGAGCCAGGTTCATTGAGTCATGCCGAAGATGGCTTGGAAGCCTTGGGCTTGGAGGAGACCTTGAGCTTCCATTGCTGTTTGGGCTTGGAGGAGGTACTTGGAGCTGAGGGAACTGTCTGGTTCGCCAGACATGTCTCAGTCTAAAAGGACCGAAAATACAGATTGCGCTTAAGCAGCGTTTCCTTCCTGAGGACCAAGGGTAGAAGGGTACTCTTACCCCCTGTGGCCTCACTGATCAGATGTTTTAAGATCTGGCCCAAACAAAGAAGTACTTTGAAAAGGTAAAGAGAACAATGCTTTCTTGGAAGCAGTGTCAACAGACCTGATCTTTAGCCAAACAGCCCATCTGGCAACCACAGATATGGTGGAAACCCTAGCCACCAAACGAATGGCATCAAACAAGTCACCAGAAACATAGTGCTGTGCCTCAGAAATGTTGGCAAGAAGGCACAACATATCTGAAGTAGGAGCACCCTGATGTACAGCCAGAGTGAGCTGTTCAGTCCAGACCGCAATGGCCCAGTTCACCCATGCTGCAGCGAAAGTTGGATGCATGGCAGTACTAGCAGTGGCAAAAATGGACTTGAGGGAGACCTCAAGTTTCTTGTCAGTCCAGTCCTTCAGAGCAGACGCATCAGAAACTGGCAAGGCAGTAGACTTAGATAGCCTGGAGATAGGAACATCCACTTTGGGAGGATGAACCCACTTCGCAAGCGCTGCCTCAGAGAAGGGATAAAGCTTGGCAAATTTCTTGGACACAGGTTTCCTGTCCAGGGATTTCCACTCTTCAGAGACAAGGCGGTCAAGAGTGGGGTTAGGTGGAAAGCAAGTAAGGGGCTTTTTAGGCTCCTTAAACACATAAGAGGGGTCAGAAGAAACCTCCTGAACTAATGGAATGTTAAGGGTATTCAAAACAGCCCTGATCAGGCCCTCTACCGAGGGCTCAGGATCAGCCTCAAAATATCCCCAAAAAACTGAAAGGAGTCCACCGCAATACATTCCTCAACATTTGAATCCACCAGCAGTTCCTCTTCAGAGGAATCTGATATGTCAGGTATGCACTGAGTTTTTGGAAGGGAAGACTTGACGGAGGAGGGGGTCTGCCAAAAATGGAAGACCCCCTGTAACTGGGATGGAAAGAGTTGCAATGTAGACCTAAGGTCCCTGATAGCAGCCTTGAACTCTTTCACCCAAACTGGCTCTAATGCATGGCTGGAGGTTCCTGGGAGAGTCTCAGAGACATCAAAACATGCTGGGCATAAATGACCTGAGAATTCTCTAGGTAACCCTGAATGACAGGAAGAGCAATGCGCATTGGGGGATAGAGGCCCCAGCATCCTTAGTCTTAGGTCTGGCCCCATGCTCCAACAGTATAGACATTCTCACAGTGTCAAATAAGCTTACAGTACAAGAAATCACCCAAGTACAGTGCATAGGATTAAAGTTCCACCCCAGAAATCGCTAAATTAGACTTATCTGGCAGGCAAAGGGTTAATCAGCAGAGGAGAGAAGGAGAGTCCAAGCCCTGCATAGGATACTCGTTCTGGAAATGGCACAAAATAGCTGCTGGGTTAAGCGGTTGAAGAGATATGTCCCAAAGTGTACAGTCCCATAGGAGTGAATGCAGCAATGGCGCCTATGCGGTAAATCACACGAAACTCAAATTTTACAAAACTGAAACAGTAAAATAAAAATGCATGAAACATCACTAGAACATGTTAGGATACCCCCCCAAAAAAAACACTGAACCAGTAGGAAAAGTGTCAGAACCCCCCCAAAAAAGATGTAAAACCAGCAGCTAAAGGGTTAAAGAACCACATAAACCTGTTCCAAACACACAAAGGACATACAGATAGACCCAATGAATGCAGAAGTGTGCAACAGGAACTCCAAAGGTGAACCCCTGTGCGGAGGGGCACTGTGGGACATGTGGACCTGCAGCACTCAAAGGGTTGCTCACCTTTTCTGCAGATATTCTGTCTTCAGACTACCATGTATTAAGAAGAAGCTTCGGTGGGCAACTCCTGAGGAAAGAACTTGTAGCTAAGATTCCCCCCCCCCCCCGGGCTTAAGGTCCACAAAAAGCAACGTTACTGAGCTAGCCACGTCTAAGGGTATTGTCAGTTATGGTAATCTGCCTAATGGTGGTATTCCATTTCTAACAGAAAAATAAAAAAAATTCTAAAACTATAGCTGCCCTGTTCTCTTGCCTGTGTCTTCACCAAGGAACAAATCTTTCTGGAGCTGGTTGGCTAGCTGCAGCCAAGGAGGGAAGGTAGGCTTCACCCCTTGCATACAATTCTAGAATTGTTCCTGCCTATAATAAAGGGGCGGATCGCCTACCCAAAGTTACCATTAACCTGTATTGGACGACACAGAAAGGTCCTTTAGCTGGACAATCCAGCTCATTGGAAACCAGTGATGGGAGACACGAGGAGTATACAGACCTATATCTAAAGCAAAAATAATAAGAGCCTAGAAAAAAACTAAGAGGAGGGAGTCTCCACCCCAAAGACCCTGTCTTTTTTAATTTCCCTGCCCTCCAGGAGGAGGGAGCTCAACACCATTATTCCTGTGCTCAATACTGGACACAAGAGAAAAAAGTAGATACAAACTACACAATGGGGGGCACAAAGAGAAATACAGTTTTCCTCTATGGTGAAGTTGCTTTGTTCCATTTTCTTTGGACATATGGCTAATATTTATGTAATGTAAAAAGTTTTACTCACTGAGGGTAGCAGATAAGTGGAACAGCCTACCAGCAGAAGTGGTAGAAGTTGATATAGTGATGGAATTTAAGCATGCAAAGGATAGACACAAGGCTGTCCTGAACAGAAGACAAGACTTAGGACCAAATTAGGTTTGAGTTCTTTACAGCAGGAAAATGGGCAGACTAGATGGGCTGAATGGTTCTTATCTGCTGTCAAATTCTTTTTTTCTAATAGAATGATACCAGGTAAGAACTGTCTGGCCTATTAAGTAGGTTCATTTCCACACCAGCTTAATCCCTTGAATGCGAAGACATCATCAACAAAGTGCTTTGGAATGTGTTGAATATGTGTCTAGCATCTAAGGGGTTAAAGTGCAGACTCAATATGGCCAATGTAAAATGGCATTGTGCTTTTGATGATATACCTGCCTAACGTCAGTTTACCAGGATGGATAGGGGGTGTTGCTTTCCTCTACATCCTGTTTAGGGAGATGTATTAAACAAGCCATAGAAGAGATCAGAGTGAGTATAGCCATTCCCCTGTGCATGCTATAAGGCGATTCAGATCATTTGACAGGCCGCCGGCCCTTCAGTAGAGCCAAAATAGCGCTATTTATAAATAAATACTTAATTGCTGCCAGTATGCCTACTGTGATCATAATGTACTGCATTCTCTGAGGTGCAGCCACTGGTATTTCATGCCAATACTAGTGGGGCTGCAGTGGTGAATTTGTATATTTGCCCCACTGAGTCCTAATACTAGCCTTCAATCTAGCAAGGATTTGTTTTTTCTGCATCAACTAACAGTGGGAATCTACTACCCTTTCTGTTCAGCAATACTACAGCAAACATATTCCAGTGTATTAACCTCTTATTCTAGCACTTGTGTATTTCTCTAAAAATGAAAACTGCTGTACTTTACTGAAAAGCAACCACCATGGAAAAAAAAATAATATATTTGTTAACCCTCTGAGTACCAGAGATATAGCCACCTCTTTGTCACTCAGTGTGTTGCTAGTTATTTCTCAACTACTCCCATCTCTTGAGAAGCCGCAGTACTTGTAAAGGTCTACCCTGAGTTTCTTGTCCCACCTCCTGTACAAGTTCAAGCCATCAGCAAATAAGATTTATCAGCTGCCTCTCTAGTGCTCAAAGTACCAGTGGAAATAACTGTAAACTAAGTGGCTGTACATTTATAATGCTGCTACTAACAGAGGTGAAAGCAGTTGTGATTAGCTAATAAAAGACTGAACTTTATGCTAAGTGCCATGTGTTTTACTGGTTTCTACTCAATCATGTTTTCTTCTATTCTTCAATCTATAATTATTAAGGGTATTGGAGACCTTACTAATATGGTTTGTTACATAGACCCTGTACCATTTTAGCAGCCCCTTGAATTTTCTTTCATTTATTAATGATGCTCTGGAGATATGTGCTTCACAAAGCATAATTGACTCTGTTGCTAGACAGATATACTAGACATTTATGACTTTTTAATTGAACCTACAGAGCAAAATACCAAATTAAGAATAAATCTTTTGCTATTTGAAGTGGTGTTCTCAACCTGTAAAGAAGTCAGTGCTCAGTAATATAGACTATTTGCATGCGATGAATATAAATAAGCTATTCAGCCTTCATCAAGTAGCTCTCAGATTCTAGCGACATATCAGTCTATTCAGATCATAAACAAGCAAATGAATTTTTATTGATTTTACTTAATTCAATGACACAAACCTGTCGCTAAAGATACAGTTCTCAGTGAAACACACAAAAGCCAGGAAATACAGGTTACATTTCTAACTCACCCCCCCATGTCCTTTGATGATGACATTAAAAATGACATCATCACTGAATTACTGATGACTCACAAGAACACAAATGACACAACTGATTACACCCACAAAACAAATACTAAACACTGCAATACTTCAGCTATCCTATTAATAATGGCACTAAAGTAAAATCAAACACTACACCACAATTCTCTTCTAGTGCTACTGCAATAACACACCCAACAGCAAAACAGTGTCACTATAAACACTAAAAGTAATGTCCAACTAGCAGTACAGATAAACACTACAAATCTGAGAAAAATTCCCTATTTAACACCCGCACTTCATCAAATTATTTATCTACCAACGCTGCAGCTTGTCACCCAATATTAAACTTAAATAATGGTGTATGTCTACAAAACCTAACTCACTAAGAGCACTGCATATCACCACCCAACATTGTCACTACAGCATATAAAATGTGTTATCTGTCACGTAGAGCAATTGTCAATGTACAAAACACAAACAAGAGAAAAAAGGGACCCCTAGTGCAAAACTTCCAAATGTTGTTCAAAGCCACCACCAGATGACATCGCAGAAGAGACTACTCATAAAGATAATGGCTGAAAGATCACATACATGACTCTCAGCAGAAACACCTCTGGAGTATTAGAACTGCCCCAATCACAATACTCAGTAGTATTATTTAGGCTGCTCTTCTCCCAAACATGTCCTCCCACAATGGCGAAAATACAAAAACAAAAACAAGGAGAATGTGCCCAATCTTGCTTTACTATGAACTCAGATATTGTCAGGAAGAGAATATTCCCAATCCACTGCCATGCACACTGACGGACCTTTTCAGGACCTATACTACTGGAATAAGAAAAACTGCTATCCACTCTCACGACGCAAAGTACAACATTTATTTTTTTTAAATTAAAAAAAAGAACTATAATTAAATTGTATAAAATGGCCAACTTAAGAGTTTCAAGGATGAAGATGTCTCTTTATCAATGTCCAGAGAATTTGATGAAGTGTCTTCTTCAGCCACGAAAAGCGTAAGAGGGCCCTTTTATATAATTTAATTAGATGTCTTTATTTAATAATACTTATCATACTTTGAATTGTGTGGGTGGAAAGCAACGTCACTTGTTCTAGCAGTAGCTTGTTCCCGAATGGAGACAGTTTACTTTCTCTTTGAGTGTGCATGTCAGTGGATTGGGAATATTCTCTCCCTGACCATTTTTACATTCTCTCCCTGACCATTATTACATTCTCTCCCTTACTATTATTACAGGAGAGTGCAATTTGTATATTTGCAAAAAAGAACAAAGAGAGAGCACCCAATAGTGTCTTAAATGACAACTGAGAATAACAATAAAGTTTCACTGTTTCTACTCACATTTGGAGTTGGTTACCAATGACATATTTCAAATAACAACTAATGCTCATACAGGGAAATTCTCCTGTCCCTGTATTTACAAATACATAGCACTCATTGGTGAATGGTTTACTCAAAGAACTAAGCAAGAAACAACTACAGAAAAGTTCTAGAGCAGCACCGTTTTCTTCTCTGTCCGGATCGAGCCTGGAGTTTCCTGACCAGGGACAGGAGAATTTTCCTGTATTAGCATTAGTTGTTATTTGATATATGTCATTGGCAACTAACCCCAATTGTGAGTAGAAACAGTGAAAATTGATTGTGTTATTCTCAGTTGTCATTTAAGACACTATTGGGAGCCCTCTCTGTTTTTTTTCACATGTTTATCGTCCTGGAGGATGTTGTGAGGAGTATCCGAGAGAACAGTTACTGAAACTGGGTTATACTTTTGGGAGTATATTTTCTACTAAAGATTCAAGATCATACTCACTGATCCACCTGGGATAATACACTAGGAGCGCCTCTTGTCTTTTCTTTTTCAGCAATTTGTATATTTCTTATTCACTTACTCATTCTGATGATATAGCACTAGTGGGCACCTTCTCCTTAGTTTCTTTTTTATGCAATTGTCAGTGTGACTGATGAGATCATTTGTAATGTTATCGATCTTATAGACCATTCCAATGAAGTAATTTGTTTTAAATAATGCGATTGCGGATCTGCTGCAGAGCCTCCGTGTTGGCCGGCACAGACCTCCTGCTGACAGCTTTACAGCTGACAGCAGGGAACATCAAACTTTGAATGCATGTATCTCTCAAACCATAGCGGTTTGAGAGACACCGTTTTTTGAATTAAATTCAACTTTTTCAGCTCTACACAATGCAAAATAATTTAAGGTGTTTAATAGGATTTACTTAGGGATTTGTCCTACATAAAACAGTATCCATTTACTTTTTTTGTACTTGAACTCATTGGCAGTCTATAACTGAACAGGGACATATTACTACTTTCCAATGATAATTTCATTCAGACTGATAATTCAGATATGGTTGGTTTTTTTTTGTATTTTTGTGTAAAGGCAAAAACTAAATATACATACCTAAATGGTCCATAGCACATGCATGTAATTGCTAATACTATGTAAAAATATATTATAACTACATGGTAGTGCAACTATATTAGTTATATTTTAAAGAATGGTTTCATGATGAATGCTGATTTTCAAATGCTTACAATTTTTTAATCGTTTTACAAAAGAGGCTGTGATAAAAATAATTACTTTCCCATTGTAATTTGTTTGCACCTTGGGTTTTTTCACAGCAAATGGATAGCTACAAAATTTGACACAGAGATGGATGTTATGGGCCACAGTTTGTTTTCACTTGCTACTTGCATATCAGCGGTCCTAGTTCAAAAATATTAAGCTTTATTACTGGAACCTGAAAATACCAGATAAGCATGCCCAGTAAAAGGTGGATAATGTTTTGAGTATGCATGTACAGTGAAGACTTTGTATTGGGTAATTTAGCTTTGCACTGTAACTATGATCATTTAAGGGCACACATTGTACTTGAGAGAATATTGCTTTAAAAACTACATTTAGGCATTTGTGCAAATAGTATATATGTTTGAACCAAAAATCATCAACAGTCAATGAAACGCATCCTAAAGTAAACAAAATATTGCCAGAAAAATATGTCACTGGAGCTCACAAAAAGCATTTGCTCAAAGGCTCATCATGCATACTGGATTAAACAAAGCTCAATTGAAAGTGCACATAAAAATATAAAATCATTTAAAATGGAGAGTGATTGAACAAATATTACACTACAAAAAAATTACGTTAAAAAAAAAAAAAAAAGTATAAATTCCAAGGCAAAAATAACTTACATTAAACTTGATTTACCTCACTGACTTACTAGGTACAGGTAAATATGTCATGGTCACGGACATTCAGATACAAAAGGACCAGCAGTGTACCCATAAAAAAATCTTCTCTGATATAATCAACCAGAGGAAGAGAGAAGAGAGTCATTGGTAATCACATACAACCCTCAGCTCAAAGTACTGCACAAAATCTCAAGAGAGCTCAATATAGCAGTTGGATATTTCCCTGCATCAACATCCTATCTGCTTTGAAACCAAATTTCAATATCGTTTGGAACTAGAAAGGTATCCATTACTTTTTTGAAAGCAATTACAGTATGTGCGAGCATAGCATTTAGAGTCAAACAATTTCATAACTTATCATCCTACTGTAAAAAAAAAACAAAAAAAACCTTCTTTTGTTTTAGTTTAAAAGGCCTTTCTTCTAGTATTAAAGGGATGGTAATAAT
Source organism: Rhinophrynus dorsalis (assembly GCA_037306005.1). Classification (NCBI taxonomy): domain Eukaryota; kingdom Metazoa; phylum Chordata; class Amphibia; order Anura; family Rhinophrynidae; genus Rhinophrynus; species Rhinophrynus dorsalis. The sequence continues at coordinate 123,514,230 of CM074723.1, read as the reverse complement.
AGTTAAAACGTAAAAAATATATATGTTGTAGGGTTTATCCCCCTGAGTAAAACAAGAGTACTCCCACTGCTGAAAGGTGTTTCATTCAAAAGTTATTAATTTTCAAAGTTGAATTTTTTAGGTGCAATATCACAGTGGCCTGAAATTGTACAGTGGCGCTATGGACAGCTCTGGTCCCGGGACCATAAATCTCCATAGGATGGTGTAGCAACAGTGTCACTGTACAATTTCAGGCCACTGTGATATTGCACCTAAAAAATTCAACTTTGAAAATTAATAACTTTTGAATGAAACACCTTTCAGCAGTGGGAGTACTCTTGTTTTACTCAGGGGGATAAACCCTACAACATATTTTTTTTACATTTTAAGTATTACTATCCCTTTAATGGACAACCTCTTGCTTTTTTGCTCAGCTCTACTTTGTACTGAGCTTCAATATATTTGTAAATAGTAATCATATCACCCCTTAAGAGTCTTTTCTCTAATGTAAACAAACCCAGTTTGGCTAGTCTCTCATTATAACTCAGATCCTCCAATCCCTTTATCAGTTTTATTGCACGTCTCTGCACTCTTTCCTGTCAAAGAGACCTAAGATGTCTTGAAAGCTTGCATTCTAAAGCTACTCGGTTGGCCAATAAAGGTATCACTTTTATATATATACTAGCAATATGTGACGGCGTTGCCCGTCATTGTAGTAGGGTATAGGGTTGCCACCCAGCCGGTATTCTACCGGCAGGCCGGTAAAAAATTGGCTTCTTTCCAATGTTAAGTATATGGAGGGAATGCCTTGGCCGGTATTTTTTTGAACAAAAGGTGGCAACCCTAGTAGGGTATGTGTTATGTAGCATTTTTTGTTTGAAATGTTGTAGGTGGCATGTTGAAGGTATTTTGTAAGAATTTTTTGTGTTTGTTTGTATTGTACATTTCATTTAGCTGTATTGACTGATGTTTTTTTGTGTACTATGTGAAGCAGAAAGAATCATATTGCATACATACATAGACACACACAGATACAGTGACATATACAGACATTGATCATACATACACACGTATATACATGCATACACACACACACACACACACACACACACACACACACACGTATTATTACGGTCCTGTAAGTGCCAGAGGGGTAGGCAAGGCATTGCTCATTGTGTTGCTTAATCCTCTGACACTGAAAGGGTTAACCAGCTGTCCCAGTATGCTGCTTGTAAAGAGCTCCTTGAAGGGCCGCATGACTGGGTTGTTGCGGGGTGGAATGTTGTGCTTCATGAAGGGGGAACATGAAGGATTTGGTACTGGGCCTGCCTGCCTCCGAGCTACATGATGCAGATGGGCTTCAAGAAGCTCTCTACAAGCAGCAGCTGGATGCGGCTATTACCCGTGGCTGAGGTGCTGGAGACAGACCATGCTGGGGCCACTCTGTAGTACACACTCTTACACACAAGCTTCTTCACCGCCGCTCTCTGCCCGCTGTCACACACCTGTATTGTGTAAGTACCCTGGCACAAAAAGTATACATGCTGCACTATAGCTGCTCCAACAACACACCATCCCTGCTCCAACCACACACACACCATCCCTCCTCGGTTCACGCTCTCGGTGCCCGGGCTGCGTCCCTAGTAACGTTCTTGGCTGAGGCCTGGGGCAGGAGGTGTCTTCCTGGCCAGGGAGCCGGGCCGGCGGTTGTCTGGCAGCCTCTGAGTGTGCATGTACAAAGTCCACTTCAGGGACTGTGGACTCCATGACTCTCGCTACACACTGGGACAGCTGGTTAACCCTTTCAGTGCCAGAGGATTAAGCAACACAATGAGCAATGCCTTGCCTACCGCACTGGCACTTACAGGACCGTAATAATATCTGTGTATATGTGTGTGTGTGTGTGTGTGTGTGTGTGTGTGTGTGTGTGTGTGTGTGTGTGTGTGTGTGTGTGTGTGTACGCATGTATGTACGTGTGTATGTATGATCAATGTCTGTATATGTCACTGTATCTGTGTGTGTCTATGTATGTGTGCAATATGATTCTTTCTGCTTCACATAGTACACAAAAAAACATAATCAGTCAATACAGTTAAATGAAATGTACAATACAAACAAACACAAAAAATTCTTACAAAATACCTTCAACATGCCACCTACAACATTTCAAACAAAAAATGCTACATAACACATACCCTACTACAATGACGGGCAACACCGTCACATATTGCTAGCATATATATATATATATATATATATATATATATATATATATATATATATATATATATATATACACACACACACACATACATATATATATATATATATATATATATATATATATAAAAGAATAACCCTCATTGCATAATTTATGGTACCTCACAAACAGAACATAATTTATGTCTCCTCAGAAAACAAACACACATTGAACAGAATGCCTCATTACATAACTACGTCTCATTAGGAGACACAACTCCTATTGGGTGATTCAATGGGGACTTTACTGCTCCCATTGGGTGATTCAATGGGGGCATGTTTATCATACAGGGAGTTGGCCCGCCCCCTCCAGCCCACCCACCACTATCCAACAGACAAAAAAAAAAATATAGCTGCCACTCGCTCCTGAAGTAGGGGATATCAATAACTTCTCATTCAGGATCATGACCCCACAAACACACTGTTTCACCTCCCACAGATAATTGTAACCATCCATACACTCTGTTTCAGTACGAGGGTGTAAGGTTTCCATAAAATACAAACTCAGGGAAAAACTTAATAGCAACTCTTATTTAACTCTTTTCATCTCTTCAGTCAACCTCACTAACTGTCTGTTTTCAACTGTCACTCCTCCACTTCCTGATTCCCGCCCTTTCTCCTTAAAGGGAGAGAGATGCTTTGCTGTATGTTACAGAGGGCAAGCCTCAAACACCACTTTCTATTTGTTCCCTCAGCATATTGCTACGCTGCCTCAACTGAAGTGTGTTATATTACTATGTTAACTCAACTTAACCCTTTGAGCGCCAGAGGGGTACTAAACGCATTGCAAAGCAATGCGTTGCATACCCCTCTGGCACTCAAAGGGTTAAGTAAGGAGGAGTTACTGCTCCCATTGGGTGATTCAATGGGGGAGGGATTTAAATCATGCAGGGATTTGGCCTGCCCCAACTACCCAGCCCGCCCACCACTATCCAAGTAACTCAAAAAACAAAATGGCTGCCACTTACTCCTACACCACAGACACAAACACATCAGACAAAAAACACACACTCAAACTCTCACACACACACACAATCATACACACTCACAATAATTCACACACTCACACTCTCACTCACACACTCAATCACACACACTCTCACAAACACACTCAGACATACGCACTCACAATAATTCACGTACTCTCTCACTCACGCTCACAATAACTCACACACTCACACACACACACTCAATCACACTCACTCTCTCACTCACACTGTAACTCACTCTCTCTCACACTCAAACACTCTCACTCAATCAAACACACAGTCTCACACACTCACGCAATCACTCACATGCAATCACTCACTCTTGCACTCACACGCACTCACTCACACCCCAGGAGCCAGCACGATCCACCTTCCACCATAGTCTCACTAACACTTACACCCCGGGAGCCAGCACGATCCACCTTCAACCATAGTATGTGCAATTACCACATGCATTTCAACTACATGAATGAATGCCACTCACTTACACACACACACTCACACACACACACACACACACACACACACACACACACTCACTCACTCACTCACACCCCGGGAGCCAGCACGAGCCACCTTCCACCATAGTATGTGCAAGTGCCACATGCATTTCAACTACATGAATGAATGAATGCCACAGTGGAGGAATAAGTACAAACACAAACTCATTACAATGACACATAATTCACCCCCTTATGACTCATTTCTGTGTGTGTCTCTGTGTGTTCCTCACTGTGTGTGTTACATCTCTGTATCACACTCTATGTGTTTGCATGTTGTGCACTGCATGCATGTGTGTATGACTGTGTCGCTCTTTATGCAACTCAGTGCATGCGTGTGCATTTGCGTGTGTGTCTCTGTGTGTGTTTGTCTTGCATCCATGTCTGTGCATTAATTCCCTGTATAGCCTGACGGGCAACGCCGTACCACATTGCTAGTGTATTTTATATATATATATGTATTATATATATATATATATATATATATATATATATATATATATATATATATATATATATATATATATACACACATATATATATATACATATATACATATATATATATACACACACACACACACACACACACACACACACACATATACAGTGAGGGAAAAATTATTTGATCCCCTGCTGATTTTGTACGTTTGCCCACTGACAAAGAAATTATCAGTCTATAATTTTAATAGTAGGTTTATTTGAACAGTGAGAGACAGAATAACAATATAAAAATCCAGGAAAACGCACTTCAAAAAAGTTATAAATTGACTTGCATTTTACTGAGTGAAATAAGTATTTGACCCGCTATCAATCAGCAAGATTTCTGGCTTCCAGGTATCTTTTACACAGGTAACAAACTGAGATTAGGAGCACTCTCTTAAAGGGAGTGACAACGGTACGATTATTTGCAAATTGAAGAAACACAAAATAACTGTCAATCTTCCTCGGTCTGGGGCTCCATGCAAGATCTCACTTCGTGGAGTTTCAATGATCATGAAAACGGTGAGGGAATCAGCCCAGAACTACACAGGAGGATCTTGTCAATGATCTCAAGGCAGCTGGGATCATAGTCACCAAGAAAACAATTGGTAACATACTACTCCGTGAAGGACTGAAATCCTGCAGTGCCCGCAAGGTTCCCCTGCTCAAGAAAGCAGGGGAACCTGAAGTTTGCCAGTGAACATCTGAATGATTCAGAGGAGAACTGGGTGAAAGTGTTGTGGTCAGATGAGACCAAAATCGAGCTCTTTGGCATCAACTCAACTCGCCGTGTTTAGAGGAGGAGGAATGCTGCCTATGACCCCAAGAACACCATCCCCACTGTCAAACATGGAGGTGGAAACATTATGCTTTGGGGGTGTTTTTCTGCTAAGGTGACAGAACAACTTCACTGCATCAAAGAGACGATGGGCGGGGCCATGTAGCATCACTTCTTGGGTAAGAACCTCCTTCCCTCAGCCAGGGCATTGAAAATGGGTCCTGGATGGGTATTCCAGCATGACAATGACCCAAAACACATGGGCAAGGCAACAAAGGAGTGGCTCAAGAAGAAGCACATTAAGGTCCTGGAGTGGCCTAACCAGTCTCCAGACCTTAATCCCACAGAAAATCTGTGGAGGGAGCTGAAGGTTCAAGTTGCCAAATGTCAGCCTCGAAACCTTAATGACTTGGAGAGGATCTGCAAAGAGGAGTGGGACAAAATCCCTCCTGAGATGTGTTCAAAACTGGTGGCCAACTACAAGAAACGTCTGACCTCTGTGATTGCCAACAAGGGTTTTGCCACCAAATACTAAGTCATGTTTTGCAAAGGGGTCAAATACTTATTTCACTCAGTAAAATGCAAATCAATTTATAACTTTTTTGAAATGCGTTTTTCAGGATTTTTTTTGATATTCTGTCTCTCACTGTTCAAATAAACCTACCATTAAAATTATTGACTGATCATTTCTTTGTCAGTGGGCAAACATACAAAATCAGCAGGAGATCAAATAATTTTTTCCCTCGGAGAGAGAGAGAGAGAGAGAGAGAGAGAGTGTGTGTGTGTGTGTGTGTGTGTGTGTGTGTGTGTGTGTACACACACACACACACACACACATATATATATAGCAGTTTCCTGTACATTGTTATCTCAGTTACGTTTCTAGGTCATTCTTCCATACAACAAAGAATAGGCTTCAATAGACCTGAATGAGTTGTCTATAGCCTTTACCAGATTGTACAGTGAAACATTTAGCAGATGCAAATACAGTAAATGTTTGATTGGCACCTACCTACCTATTTATATCTTTCTGAAAACCCAGTTAAGAGATACTTATTCAGAAAGTGCTGAAAGGGGAACTATAATTTAAAAATAAGAGGCTCTTAAAGAACTTAAAGGGAACTATAATTTAAGAGACACTTATTTCTATAGCTTATTTTCCCATTTAAATATCCTAAATGAAACAGATTTTTCTTTTTCACAGAAGGATTCATACTGTAATTTCCAGCTTTGGCATACACTGAAAAAAATAATCACATTTCATTTAGGAATTCACAAGTAATATCAATAAAGCAGAACAAGGCAATTAACACAGAAGCATCCAAGGGTTGAAAAATATCTGAACCAGCTATGAAACAATGCTAAAAATAGATCAGTAAACATTTGTTTTACATTTCATGTAAAATTGTTAGCAAACATCCTAAAAACTGTGTGTGTCCTATGCCAACACTTGGCAAAATTCCATCTAATTGTGCAACTGCAAGTTTGGTCCGGGCCTAGATCTATTACACTGCTGTGTTATAATATCTTCATGACCATGTTGTGAACTTGAGCTTCCAAAAATGAAAGTAAACACCACAATCTAACTGAACATTAGAGAAAAAAAAATCAGGGAAATGAAAACCTTAATGTATGTTAAAATAACTGGGCACCAGAGGAAGACCATCTGTGGTTCTGTAGCTGTTCTTGGACTACAATTTCCAGACATTGGTAGGCTGGTGATGATGGGAAGTTTCAACTCAACAGCACCTATGGGGCCACCGGTTGGACAAAATGTCCTAAATGGTGCAGAGTAATCACAAATGGCCACACAGGTGTGCAATATGGAAAAGCCCAAATGAACTCAAAACACTCAATAAATTGCATTTCCATGAACATGGCACATATTTGTGAAAGTCAAATATTGGTGCAAATTTGGAGAACAAGGAAATGACATTAAATTGCAGCTAAAGACAGTGTTTATTTCCAAAAAAACCTTATTGTCTAGAGACAGAGAAATCTGTTCCTATGCATGAAGAGAATGAAGCCAGTGGTTGAGCTGAAGGCCGCTACTGGGCCACCAAATCATAAACACTATGAACAGACTACACAATTGCATTGTATTTGCATTCAAAATGCTTCCATGTCTTATTTTTTGCAATGCCTGGAAACACACAGAAAGATAGATAAAGCAATCATGTCTTCTACTTCTGGAATACAAGATTACATGAAAACAATGTAGTAGTTTGTGCATAAGGTCAGTATTACGTGATTATGCACTTCATCAAAAGAAGAGAGGAGCAGTTCTGGGGTAAACCACCTGCACCATAGGGGAGTCAGAAAAACTTCCAAAATACCCACTGATTTAAAATGAGTTTTTGGCCCCTTAACCCTCTGTGTGCCAGAGGGGTATGCAATGCATTGCTTTTGCACTCAAATAGTTAAATAATAGAGTGACCTCCAGTGCTTTTGAAAAGTTATCTGTTGCAGACCTCTCTAGCATTCAAGGGGGAGATTCACTAAGTGGTGATAAAGAGGTAATACAGTAGAAAGGACTTCTCCAGTTCCTATGTTATTCTCTAGAGCATACTCACTAATTTATCACCACTTTATCACCACTTAGTGACTCTCCCCCGATGTGTTAAAAGTCTCCTTCACATCAAAGGGAATTCCCCTATGGAGTAGTTTGCTTGATTCCTTAAAGGGGATCTATTACCCCTATACTGGCTTGTCTTAAAATTGAGGATATTTAGCAAATAGGTGGACTAATGTATTAATTTCTTTTTTTAAATCGCTACTTGGCCAAATTTCAACAAATAAATACTGCCCTGCTCCCTACTTCCGGACAGACTGTGGTTACCAGCTTTGTACAGCAGTCTGTCACTCTTCCTTTGCTCCCCTCCCTCTCTATCCAGCCTCCTCCAATGACAGAGGATTTCTGCATGTAAGTTGGAGCACTTTCATTGGTCAGAGACCTCTCCAGCTTACATGCATATAGCCTCCATTATTGGAGGAGGCTGGACAGGGGGAGGGGAGCAGAGGCAGAGTGACAGACTGGTAACCACAGTCTGTCTGGAAGTAGGGCACAGGGCAGTATTTATTTGTTGAATTTCAGCCAGATAGTGATTTAAAAAAATAAATGAATACATTATTCCACCTATTCGCTATATAAGCTCAATTTTAAGACAAACTTGTATAGGGGTGATAGATTCCCTTTAATGCGTCTGGCTGTTTAGGACCACGGGGCATTTTTATTTTGCCGCACTGGATTCAGAGGTCCCCAAGCGGCATGCAGCCGCATGGGGACCCCTGAATTCCATGATGTGCCAGGACCATCATTGGTCCTTAATGGAAGTTTACCCATGGTGTTCATGGATCCATAAGGGGTTAATAGATTAAATCAATTCTGGGTAGACTGATCCCTCAGAATTAATCCTTAATTATTACTGGATATCATGTTCATGGAGGCAGACATAATTCTTTGTTGCAGGGCTCCAAGACCTCCAATTCATCCAACTTGTAGTCTCCCTTCCTTACAACAATTCAGTGGGAGGCGATTTGGGTCCCGGGGTCCTGCAACAACTAATCCTGTCTGCACACATGGACATGATCATTTTGGGGAACCAATCCAAAACAGAACAGATTCATAGTGGCCATTAGGATTTTCTGACCAGGAAGTTCGGATTTATTATTAAGAAGCATTAGTACAAGCTTAAATTATACATTCCAGATGTTAATATTTAAATTAGGACTATCCAACTGGCACCCAATGTGAATAGACAGACAATGATCTGGCACTATCTTTTCTACAAGGAAGCAGATGCCACCAAAGTTGGACAACCTCGCCTAATCCTTGGATAGCAGCAAGGTCTCCAATGTACTACAAAGCTATGCACTGAAGACATTGGTAGCATTCACAAGGTTAAACCAATCTTTAGTGGTCTGTGGACTTGATGACTGGTTCAGTCATTTCCAACCTATGCTTTGCTTTCGAACAAGGACAGGTTAAAAAACTGCCCCTGGGCCAGATTAGTTTACAGGCTAATTAAATGTGGCCCTTGGATTTGGTTGGGTGTACAAAAACACACAGACCTCCATATCGATTTGGAACAGAGATGTGACCATAGGACTAAAATAATTGTCCAATCCTGCTATAAAATATGTGTTAAAACAACAAGCACAAGCAAAGAGGTCTGTATTAATATAGGTTTCAAGTTTAAAGGTGACTGCGCTGTGTGCTCTCATTTGCATACTGTTGTATGAAATTCTGGGATTGCAATGGGAACATTGTATGTTTTGGCTTCCTTGCTGGAGAAATGTGTGTAATTTTACTTCTAATACAAGTGTATAAGTACTAAACCGTTCATTAAAACACTAAAATCTCCTACCTTAAATCCTGGACGCTTTCCCCTAGTTTTTCCAAAAGGAATTTTATATCTTCAACAATATCCTCATCATCATACTTCTGCTGTTCCAAATTCTCCAGCTGCTTGAGCACTTTGCACTGGATCATAGCGAGTGCATACTCTTGGCGGGTTTCTCTCTCACTGGACTTCTCCAGTAGATTCTGCAACCAGGAGACATAGAACGCATTTAGGGCCATATTCAGGAAGCTGAAGACGTGCAATTCTGCAGCAAACTTCTGCACCATAGAGGGCACAAAATATCATGTCACCTTGATTTTTTTTTTTTTTTTTACATATTTCAAAATTTAATTCAAAACTGCCCATGGGACATGCAAACCAAAAGTCCAGCAGATGTCTAGTTTAGCAAATATTCACACTTTTATTTCAGGGAAAAGTGAGTCTCCTGGAGCAGAACAGAACTTACCCCTTTGAGTGTATCTATGGAAGTCAGAGATGCTAAACTAGGAATGAGCTCTATAGGAATGGTGTCCTACCCAGGGTGCAGTCTCTTTTAGCCCACTAGTGCCTTTCACAGAGCGGAAATATCCTAAGGCATATCCTATTGGTCCTGCCATAACTGCAGTCCAACCACAAAGTGCCAGGCAATTCCTCTCTGAACAAGAGAAGCAGCCAACCCCTGACGTACATTTCAACCTTGTTGGGCCTCGTCAGTGAGATATAGCTGATCTCTCTAGGCACTGTAAGCAAAGGGTCCAGTGCTGGATTCCCCTATTACCCTTGAGATGACAAATCTCAAGAGTAATTTGCATATGTAAAGTGGAAGTCAGAGACACTCAACTAGGAACAAGCCTGCAATACAAATATGCAGGCTCTATAGGAATGGTGTCCTACCCAGGGTGCAGTCTCTTTTAGCCCACTAGTGCCTTTCACGGAGAGGAAATATCCTAAAGCATATCATGTTGGTCCTGCTATAACAGCAGTCCAACCATGAAATGCCAGGCAATTCCTCTCTGAACAAGAGAAGCAGCCAACTCCAGACACACATTTCAGCTTTGTTGGGCCTTGTCAGTGAGGTGTAGCTGATCACTCTAGGAACTATAAATATATTAACCCTTTGAGTGCCATCAACAACTGTGGACAGAACTTATTTTTTTGTGACGATAAGTAGCCTTATTCTTACATACCTACTATGGAAGCCCAACAGGCCTTTCATAGTTCTATTAAAAGAAAGTTTATATTTTTTTTATATCACAGTTCCATTCCAGAGACTGGCATTCCATCGTGTGGACTTTTTATGGAGTGAATACTTAACATCAAAGCCACATACACCATCTATGAGTATCTTTAACCCTTTGAGTGCCAGAGGGGTACTCAAAACATTGCAATGCTTTGCATACCTCTCTGGCACTCAAAGGGTTAAATGCTTAATGTTTAGGCTTTTTAAAAGTTTTCTGTTTAACAATGAACTATTTTATTGTCCACGATGTATACATTTTAGGGCCCCTGTAGTCCATATCAAGTTGTATGAAACAGACTTCTGTGTACTGGGAAATGCTTTATCCCTGTGTAAACATAATCCTTGGTTTATATTGTTTTACATAGTGCTTCCCATTTTTTATTGATTATATTTGTTTATATTATGTTTTTAGGAAAATTACTTTGTATTTTTTTTATTTTACTGTGTACTGGTTCATCTGTGTCCCTCCCATATTTATCACTTTCGGTAAACTGTTTTTTCTTGTTGGTTTAATAACTAGCAATGTGGGACGGTGCTGCCCGTCAGGATATATAGGGAATTAATGCACACACACGGATGCAAGACACACACACAGAGACACACAAGCAAATGCATACGCATGCACTGAGATAAATAAAGAGCGACACTGTCATACTCACATACATGCAATGCACGACATGCAGACACATAGAGTGTGATACAGACATGTAACACACACAGTGAGGAACACACAGGCACACACACACACAGAAGTGAGTCATAAGGGGGTGACTTATGTGTCATTGTAATGAGTTTTTTGTTTGTACTTATGCCTCCACTGTGGTATTCATTCATATAGTTGAAATGCATGTGGCGATTGCACATACTATGGTGAAAGGTGGATCGTGCTGGCTCCTGGGGTGTGAGTGAGTGAGAGTGAGTGCGAGAGTGAGTGATTGCGTGAGTGTGTGTGATTGAGTGTGTGTGATTGAGTGTGTGTGATTGAGTGTGTGTGAGTGTGTGTGTGAGTGTGTGTGTGTGAGTGTGTGTGTGTGTGTGTGTGAGTGAGTGAGAACGTGTGTGAGTGAGAACGTGTGTGAGTGAGAGCGTGTGTGAGTGAGAGCGTGTGTGAGTGAGAGCGTGTGTGTGTGACTGAGTGTGAGTGTGTGTGATAGTGTGTGTGAGAGTGAGTGTGAGAATGTGTGAGAGTGAGTGTGAGAGAGAGAGTGTGAGAGAGTGTGAGAGAGAGAGTGTGAGAGAGAGAGAGAGTGTGAGAGAGAGAGAGAGTGAGTGTGAGTGAGAGAGAGTGAGTGTGAGTGAGAGAGTGTGAGATAGTGTGTGTGATTGAGTGTGAGTGAGTGTTAGAGAGTGTGAGTGAGAGAGAGTGTGTGTGATTGAGTGTATGTGAGTGTGTGTGAGTGTGTGTGGTGTAGGAGCAAGTGGCAGCCATTTTGTTTTTTCAGTCACTTGGATAGTGGTCGGTGGGCTGGATAGTGGGGGCAGGCCAACTCCCTGCATAATTTAAATCTCTCTCCCATTGAATCACCCAGTGGGAGCAGTAACTCTTCCTTACTTAAGCTGAGGTAACATAGCAATATAACACACGGTGGCTCTTCAGTTGAGGCAACGTAGCAATATGCTGAGGGAACAAACAGAAAGTGGTGTTTGAGGCTTGCCCTCTGTAACAAACAGCAAAGCATCTCTATCCCTTTAAGGAGAAAATGCGGGAATAAGGAAGTGGAGGAGTGACAGTTGAAAACAGACAGTTAGTGAGGTGACTGAAGAGATGAAAAAAGTAAAAAAAAAGTTGTTATTAAGTTTATCCCTGAGTTTGTATTTTATGGAAACATTACACCCTCGTACTGAAACAGTGTATGGAGGGTTACAGTTATCTGTTGGAGGTGAAACAGTGTGTTTGTGGGGTCATGATCCTGAGTGAGAAGTTATTGATCTCCCCTACACTTCAGGAGCGAGTGGCAGCTATATATTTTTTTGTCAGTCGGATAGTGGTGGGCGGGATGGAGGGGGCGGGCCAACTCCCTGTATGATAAACATGCCCCCATTGAATCACCCAATGGGAGCAGTAACCTCCCCTATGAATCACCCAATAGGAGTTGTGTCTCCTAATGAGACATAAATTATGTAATGAGGCATTCTGTTCAATGTGTGTTTGTTTTCTGAGGAGACATAAACTATGATCTGTGTGTGAGGTACCATAAATTATGCAATGAGGCTTATTCTTTTACACATACATACATATATATATATATAGAAGATATCAACATGGATATTTAGAACGTTAAAGCAGAACCTTCAGTTACTAATAAGTCGCCCTTCAATTATTAAACAAATGGCGACTAGCATCCTAATACATGTATTATCTCTGTAAAGTGCCACATTCTAAAGAAATCTTTCATCTTAGGAGACCGGAAGCCAGGTACCAGCACAGACATCTTGTCTGCTCGCCTGCGCTGTCAGTCCCGGTCCCCTGTAAGAAGCATTGCAGCGTGCCACATGGTAACCGAAATGACTGACTGCTCAGGCACGCAGACTGCACTAACCTGCCCATCAGTCTCCTAAGATGAAAGATTTCTTTCGAATGTGGCACTTTACAGAGGTAATACATGTATTAGGATGCTAGTCAATGTATGTTTAATAATTGAAGGGCGACTTATTAGGAACAGAAAGTTCCGCTTTAAAGATTATTTTGTGCATAGTCACGTGTGTCCTTGACATCCAAGTGGGATGCTGCCACTATTCATAATAATCTTTAGTTCAGACATTGCCTTTTTTTGAAAACTAAAAGAAGACATGTTGAACAGCAGATGCTGCTGTTCCTAATATCATTAACAATTCCTTTTTTTGTTGCTTTGTGCATGACTTATGTACCATTCTGTTCAATATTAAACAAAGCAACACATATTTTACCTTGCTGGTATTGAAAGATGATGAGAAACATAACTGTGAAAGTATTTATAGCGTGTACTGAATTGCCGATATCTGCTTTTAATGCTCTGTGCACCCATTGCCTTTTTAGATTGAGTGTTTTTTTTTCTGGATTTCACATTCACTCATAACCTCATTGTTTGCACATCTCGCAGCTTTTCTAAAGCAACCTTGATTGGAATGCACATCCACTAGAGCTCAGTAGCCATCTATAATGACTGCACTGCAAGGTGGGAAAATATGGTAGAAATAATATGCCATTGTACTCTAAATCACTGCACTTCTGAATTTTAAATGCAATTCCTTTTAAGAGTTTCTGCTGGCATGGTAACAAAGGCTTTATACACAGTCTCAATTTTAGCATTTAAAGAGATAGTGAGACTTAAGATGTTTAAAAAAGGGGTTATCCCGAGTAAAACAAGGGTATCCCCACAGCTAAACTTGATTTTTAGGGCATTATCTCAGTGGTCTGAAATTGTACAGTGGCGCTGTTGCTACACAATCCTATTGACAGCTTTGGTCAGTTGACCATAAATCACCATACGATGGGGTAGAAACAGCACCACTGTACAATTTCAGGCCACTGTGATATTGCACTTAAAAGATTAAGGTTTGAGCTGTAATAACTTTTGAATAAAAACACCTCCCAGCAGTGGGTGTACCCTTGTTTTATAGCCAAATTATAGGAATAATAAAAACATACTAAACACCCTCATTCCCATCTCTCAAACCGTTATGGTTTGAGAGATGTAAGAAAATAAAGACCTCCGCTCTCTCCCCCTTCTCATGCGTCCGCTGCGGACATCATGAGATCCCGCTTCCGGGATCTGACGGCGGCTCTTCAGGAGAGCTGTCATCGAGATGTCTAACTATAATTACCTCATCGGAATGGTCTACAACGTGTGCTTGCAAGCCAGGCACACATTGTAGACCATACCAATGAAGTAATTATAGTTAGACATCCCGATGCCAGCGCTCCTGAAGAGCCGCCTACAGTCGGGTGACCGGATTCTGCCTCTGACAGCTTTACAGCTCGTCAGGCAGAAAGGGGAGGGAGCGGAGGTCTTTACTTTCTTACATCTCTCAAACCATAACGGTTTGAGAGATGGGAACGAGGGCGTTTAGTATGTTTTTATTATTCCTAAAATTTGGCTTAAAGTTTTTCTGGGGGTTTACTATCCCTTTAACACTTTGAGTGCCAGAGGGGGCACCATTTACAATCAGTGGGTATTTTTGGTTCACTTTAAAAATGTTGCATGCAAAAGAGTGTGCTACTACATGGCACATTAACCATGTCGCCATGATTACAAGGGAAACATGAGAATCTCACACTGCAGGAAAGCGCGAGATTCTCAAGTGGAACACTGCTTTCAAGAGAGTCCGGAGCAGCGCCCAGCAACATTTTGACCAGGTTATTGTTAGGAAAGAATTATTAGTATGACTTAGAATGCCAGAAATAGCATTCAGCTTCCTTCAAAATGTACATGTAGTAAGGGATAAGCTGAGGCTCTCCAACTATTTACACGCTACAACTCTCATCATCCTCAGCAGCCACCAGATGGCTAAGGATGATGGGAGTTGTAGTAAACCATTGAAACATGTTTCTGAACACAGCAGCAATCAATTGGACTTGAAAGCAATGTTCCATGCCGCATCTTGAGAATTTTATTTATTTAGAAAATGTTTTACCAGGAAGAATACATTGAGATTTCTCTGGTATTCAAGTATGTCCTGGAATCTCACGCTTTCCTGCAGTACAAGATTCTCATGTTGCCCTTTTAATCATGGCGACATGATTAATGCGCCATGTAGCTGCACGCTCTCTGGCGTGCAACACTTTTAAAGGATATCGGTATTTCCCCCCCCCCCCCCCCCACGTTACACTTGGTCTGCCTCAGAATTGTTCCTCTTATTCTTTGAGCATATGGGCATTGATTTATTGGACAAGTAAGGGGTCAGATGGGAATAATTACATTTAATCCTTTCAATACCAGAGGGATACGCAATGCATTGCTCTGCGTACCCCCTCAGGCACTGATGGATTATGGCCATAGGCAGAAAGTAAAAGAGGAGCAATTCTGAAGCAACCCAATTGCATCTTGGGGGGGAGATATATATTCCCATTGACTGAAATGTGGCTTTTAACACCTTGTTTGTCAGAGAGTTCCCCAATGCATTGCAATGTACTAGGGACCATTGTAGCATTCAAGTTGTTACAAGTCTCTTTTTATTTTTTCCTCTAGGGCATACCTGATTGCCTTAGAATTTGTCCTCTTTTTTCCTGTATATCACCTTTAGTTTTTAGCTATGGAAAGAAAAATCAGGAGCCAAATGGGAAAAATTATATTTAGGGCCTTATGGAGAAAAACAGGGACAATTCAGGAACAAACCAACTGCACAATAGGGGACAAATAGCATTTCCCAAAATGACCCTTGAGTTAAAGGGGAACTATCACCCCAAATAAAGTCCCCTCCTCAATAATTAGCCATCTAGCGATTAGCTTACCAATAGTACTATCATCCAACCTAATTACTGCGTTCATCAGAAATCCTACTTCTGCCAAGACTGACGGCCAGGCAACAGAGCTTGCTCTGTCTTGGTTGAAGTAGGATTTCTCAGTAACGTGGTAATTATTCTGGATAACACTACATTACTTATTATTGGGGGGGGGGCTTTATTTGAGGTGATAGTTCCCCTTTAAATGATATTTTAAAGGGCAACAATCATAGTTGCAGGACTACACCCCTGGGAGAAGACCCACCAATTAAGCCTGCATTGCACTGTGAACCTTGGAGGATCAATGTGGAGAGGACTGAAAGATACCCATGCTGCTCCCTTGCTGGTCCCGTGAGACCCAGGGGTCCCCTTCTCCCAGGGGTGTAGTTTAAGGGTTTAAGATTTGAAGTATAACAGTTCACTCTGGTTAGGCTGAGCAAGCCCTTCAAAGACATTAGTAGAGGCCTTTCAATTCTGACATGAGCTGCCTGTGGGGTGTGTATTTCAAATCCGAATGGTTTGTAGCTTTAACCCCTCAAGGACCAGGGGTTTGGTGCATCGAGGACCAGGACAATTTTATTTGTGGAGCCAGCACATGTGAGCGATCACATGTACCAACTCACCGAGAGAGGAGCTGAAACGGACTGCTCTGGTCTTGGAGCAGTCAGTTTCAGCCTACAGGAATGATCACAGCGTGCCTTCAGGCGCACTGTAATCATTAAACTCATGACACTCCAGGACCGTTACTGGTCCTTATTGGACCAAAAGTTGAGACGGTCCTGGACGTCCACAGTCCTTAATGGGTTAAAAGAGTAAATCTCCCTAAAAATAATCAGCTACCTAGCTTAGTATGGCAGAAACTCCTTACGGGGCGTTGGGATATATTGGCCATAGTAAGGCAAGTGGGAGGCCATCATTATTATGAGATGATACTTCTCCTTTAAAAGTCCTGGGCTGTGGTCCACCCCCAGAAAGGAAGCATTTTTAGTTATACACAGCATAGCCACTGGAGTTTTACCAAGTCTGCTCCCCGAGGAGCCATTGGAACTAATGCTCCAATGCACTGGAAAATTCTTTAAAGGGGTTACAATTCCAATTTAAATTGATGGATATCTGCATTCCATGCTATGGTGCAGTTGGTTTGCTTTAGAAACACTCCTTTTAGCTTTGGGCATATGCGGTTGATCCTGAATATAATAATTTGAAGTAGCCATATTAGTCCAGTTTTGATAATGCAAAGTTATGAGTACTTTGGTATTTGATGATACCTTTTTTATTTGACTAATAATGTCTATATTTTAAGGCATGCTATCAAGAGCTCAACTCTCTACCTCAGGCTGAGCAATACTGAATCACAAAGTCTGTTCATTATATTATTATTAGCTGGCCAAGTGGTTCAAAATGTATTTCCCTCTTGATGCGTTAATTGCCCCCGCAAAAATCAGTGTGGGGAGATTTTGTAATGTGCAGTCTGTTCAAAGTATTGCAGAGTTCCCAAGTTAGATTACATTGCAGGAGGTTTAGAGAGGAAGCTTTGAGAGGCTGTAAAAGGTGATATTAAAGAGTTTGTAATGTTTAAATTCCAGGGAAGCTATGATCCCTCCTTATAGTGTGTACTAATATGCTCCGTTAGGTTGCCAATGCTGAAATCTCTATTTTTTTTCTTTGCAATTATATTATTAATTGTTCCCCTCCCGCCCCTTTACAGTACAGGAAACCACCTCCCCTCAGATCTGAAGTTCGGTTAAAAAGGTGGGACAATCTTCCTTCATCCAGTATAAGGAAAACCCTGTCCTCCTTGATGAAGCAGGGCAGGTATTTTCCTTATACTGAATGATGATTATCCCTCATTGCAATCCTCCTTCAATTCCACAGCAAAGAAGACTAACTTCAGCATAAGGGCAGGAGGAGTACAGTTTATTATATGATTTCAGAGGAAATATAGCAATTTCAGCATTAGCAACCTAACAGAGTATCACACACTATGAGGAGGGATCGTAGCTTCACTGGAATTGAAACATTACACCCTCTTTAATGTAAAACGAGTATGTAATATATAAAAGGTGTCTGAGCAGTGGTTAGGATGCTGAGCACAGAGAAAATGAGAAGGTGGGAAACTGACAGAGGAGGTACTGGTTTTAGGAATTTCTGGTAGTGAGATGAAAATGCCATATCTTTTCTGAGTCCTTTTTGTGTTTTACAGAAAAATATCATCTTTATTTCAAATTCCTTTCTTTATTGGATGCTTTTAAAATAACCTTTAAAGGAATAGTAATGTTTCACAAAAACAGCAGCTCCAATTAATCTTTATAGTATTTCTGAGCCATAGAGAGTGTTATTTCAATACTGTCAGAGTTGTAGTTCAAGAGTAATTGAATGATAAACTTTCCCACTCCCGACCCCTTTACCTAGTGTAAGCGGCCTCCCCTCAGATGTGGAATCTGGTCCACAGACCAGACAGCTCACAGCAAGGGCAATCGTCTTACTGTGAGCACAATGAAAGCACTACCTGCATTGATAGGTTTTTCCCTTATGCTAATTGAAGATTGTCTCTCTCTGCAATCCACCTGGACACCACCTTTCTGTTCTGAGGTGAGCAGTTTTACATCAGTAAAAGGGACAGGAGGGGGGGATACTTTATCCTTCAATTACTCTTGTATTACAACACTGATAGTACTGAAATAACACTCTCCATGGCCCAAATACTAAGAAGATTAACTGGAGCTGCTTTTATTATGAAACATTACTATCCCTTTAAGGATCCTGATTGTAAGATATTTCTTTGAATGATTTGGTTGAGAAAAATGATGTCCAACTGCACTACAGCAATCTTCCTCATTATATGCGTCCGTGATTGCTCATATGCCAAAAATGACAAGCCTGTATGAACAATCAGACACACATTATAATGAAGAAGATTACTGTACTACAGTTGGACACCATTTTTCTCAGCCATATCATTCAATGAACAATCTTACAATCAGGATCCTTAAAGGTAATTTGACAAGTATTCAAGAAAGAAATTTGAACTAAGGATGATAATTATTTTTAAACACATGAAAAAAGGACCTCAAAGATCTGGGATTCTTATCTCACTGGCAGAAATTACTAAAATCAGTGCCTCCTCTGTAGATTTCCTATCCCCTCATCTTCTCTCTCTGCAGACACCCTTTATTTTTACCTATTCTTGTTACATTAAAATCACATTTTAGACACTCTCCAAGCTTCCTCTGTAAGCATCCTAGAATGTTATCTAACTTGGGTTCTGCAATGTTTGAATAGACTGTGTGACTGACCAGAATCCATTTTTGACTGCAAATCACAAACTCTCCACACACTGAATTTGCTGGAGCTATTAACACATCAAGAGGAACTTGGCCAGCTATAATTATTGTAATGAACAGACTTTGTGATTCAGCCATACATTTATGTGCTATTTGTGATTGTTCACATTTTTCAGCGAGAAACATATTACCTCCTTGACACTGAACAGCACATGTTCCTAAATTAACTGCAAAGTTAGCCAGACGTATGAAAATGTGTGCTAACTGCATTGCTGAATTAGGTGTAATTGCTAATCCTCTCATAAAAAGGCGGACATTTTAGCCACGTGCTCTCTTCGAAACATTTAAAAAATTAGCAAACCTTCACTAACTGAGAAAAAACACACGCAAATTAATTCTGGTGCTAATCATTTTGCCAAAGTACACTGTAAATACTGACTGCACACATTTCTTGCATTCCACCCTTGATCTCTCAAAATCTTGTCTTAAAAAATTTAGCTGTTACTCCAATCAAAAAGTATCACCAAATACCATAGTACTCATATCTTTGCAGTACCCTGAATATACAAATATTGTAAAATGATACCGCAAGATACATACAACAATAAATAAAAAAATGTAATGAACAGGATTGATTATGTAGCATATACACAGTATTAGTTTTGTGGCAAATGCACTCTGTTCTTAGAGTTTACATTTGCCACCTGTGCCTTGGACACAGGAACACCTGTATATGATGCCAGTGCACAAGCTTATGTTGACAACTTGTAACTCTTCTCTTTCTTGTCTTTGCTTATAATCAAATGCATTTTCCATAGCACTGTTTTGTAAACAAAGGAGAAAATATTGATTTGCCTGAACCCTGCAGCAAAAAAACAGAATGGGGGTTATGCACTAAGGCATGATAAAGAGGCGATGAAGTGAAGATAACTTCTCCAGTTCTTGTGTTATTCTATAGAACCTATGCACTAATCTCCAAAGAGAAATGTTAGTGCATTGGCTCCAAAGAATAACATAGGACTTGAAGAAGTGATATCACTGGAGAAGTCATCTCCATTTTATCACCTCTTTGTGTATCTACCCTCTTGTGTATTCTTTTAAATGAAAACTACTTATGCAAAAGCTTTAATGAACTCCTTTGGATGTCTATTCACATAAAGCGCAATTATAATCATTTGAAATAATCTAAGGGCATTCATGTTTAACCCACTGAGTACCAGACTGAGTTGGATACCTCTCTGGCAATAAAAGGTTTAAGTGAGAAGCTTTTTTTTTCCTTTCTTTAAATGGAAAAAAATACATTATATATAGACAGATTAAAACTTTTTAATTGCACCAACTGGTGTATAAAAGCATGTTTTCTTTTTAATAATGCATTCCTGAGTCAGGCTACGGCCCCCCACAGCAAGGGATAGGAACAGCGGCACCTGGTGGTCACACTAGAAAGTGTAGTTTTATTTCTATGTATTTATCCATAAACACTTAAACTGTAATCATTTATGAAACCTCTCCAATACTTTTCTTTTTTTTTCACAGAAAGTGTTTAATGCTCCATATACTCTACTTCACAAAGCATTGTCCACCCCTCTGGTCCCTAAAGGGTTAAAAATGAGTTTACAATCTGGAAAAAAAATTGCATGCGCAGAAGTCAACTTACTTTGAAAGCAGCTAGAATTATTCTTGTCACTTTTTCTTTCACAGATTCCTGGAGGATATCGGACAATACAGGTACAATGTTGTATCGGCGAAGATATTCGCACATTTGTGGACTGAATGCGAGGAGCCAAAGGGAGAATATCATTTGATACTGAAGCTGAAATCCGCATTTGTTACTGAGAACCCCCATTATGCTGAAGAAAAAAAAAAAAAGAAAGTAACTGTTAAACAGGTGCTAAATTAGCACTGATGCAGCAAGTACAATGCGGCGGGTCCTAGATAATGTTTCGGATTTTTAACTAATTTACAGTGCATGGAGGACCCAAAGAGAGTTTGCATTAGATCCGCCAATGATGCTGAATTTGATTATTTTAATTTCTTAGATGCTTGAGAGCTCTGTAATGGATTTCTTTGCAAGAGACCACACTGACATTCAAGTGGTTAAACAGAGAAGGAAAATTACAGGGGGACCCAACACAAGGACAACAGGTCTGCTGAATAAGGCATTTGTGTTTATTCAGGCAGAAAGAGCAACAAAGAGAGAAAGTGCAACGGAAGGAGAAAAAAAGTATGTGCAAACACTATGCAAAATAAAGCAAGAGTGGCAAGGGGGAAAAGCGTGTACGATTGCAGCATGTGCAAACAATCAAAGCATGTGCGAGATGGCAAGAAAATGAGGGTAAGATGACCAAAGAGCATGCGAGAGATGGCAAAAAAGTGAGAGATGGCAAGCAAGAGATGTCGAGCGAGATAGTGAGCAAGAAATGGTGAGAGAGAACAAGAGATGGTGAGAGAAAGATGGAGAGAGAAAAAGATGGAGAGAGAGCAAGCAAGAGATGGCAAGAGAGAGAAGATAAGAGAGATTGAGTGTGCGAGGGTGCGAGAGCCGGTGGCAGAGAGTGCGAGAGCCTGCAGCAGAGAGTGCGGGGGGCGAGAGCTGTGGCAGAGAGCGAAAGTCGGCGGGAGAGAAAGCGCGAGCCAGCGGGAGAGAAAGCGAGAGGCGGCGGGAGAGAAAGCGAGAGGCGGCGGGAGAGAAAGCGAGAGGCGGCGGGAGAGAGTGAGAGCGAGAGGCGGCGGGAGAAAGTGAGAGCAAGAGCCGGAGGGAGAAAGTGAGAGCAAGAGCCGGCGGGAGAAAGTGAGAGCAAGAGCCGGCGGGAGAAAGTGAGAGCAAAAGCCGGCGGGAGAGAGTGAGAGCCGGCGGGAGAGAGCGAGAGCCGGCAGGAGAGAGCGAGAGCCGGCGGGAGAGAGCGAGAGCCGGCGGGAGAGAGCGAGAGCTGGCGGGAGAGAGCGAGAGCCGGGGGGAGAGAGCGAGAGCCGGGGGGAGAGAGCGGCGGGAGAGAGCGAGAGCCGGGGGGAGAGAGCGAGAGCCGGGGGGAGAGAGCGAGAGAGAGAGCCAGCAGGAGAGAGAGCGAGAGATGGTGGGAGAGAGCGAGAGATGGCGGGAGAAAGAGCGAGAGATGGCGGGAGAAAGAGCGAGAGATGGCGGGAGAAAGAGCGAGAGATGGCGGGAAAGCAAGCTAGACAGCAGGAATAATACAACAAGAGAAGAAAAAATTGTGAGGTAGTGAGCAAAAGATCAAGAAATCTTGAGCAATAGATCACGAGAACGTGAGCTAAAGATCGCAAAAGAAAGAGCTAAAGATCAAGACCGCGCAAGCTAAAGATCAAAATAGAACGAAATAGCATACAAGAGATAAAAAACGAGAGCCTACTAGTGAGTGAAAGACTGAGAGAAAAAAAAATCACAAGAGAGACAAAGTGCGCAACAGTGAAAATGCGCAAGAGAGTGAAAAAGCTTTTGTGGAAGAAAGCATGAAGAGGTGAGCAAATGCGTGAGAGCACAAATGAAAGTGCGAGCTTAAGTGAAATCGTGAGTGTGAGAAAAAAGATAGAGCAAGACAGAAAGTTCAAGAGCAAGAATTAAAGAGAGCATGAGAGAGAAGATATGTAGAAAAAAAGAGCCACAAAAAATGGGCCAGAGAAAAAACAAGAGGGCAGAAAGGAGACACATACGCGTTTCAGATTGCTTCTACAATCAGTGTAACTATCAACAATGTATATTACCAGAAGGGGGTACTAGTAGCAATAAGCTGTAGCTGGACTACAACTTAGAGGATGATGGGTGTTTTAGACTAACAGCAGCAGCTGGAATGCCTTTCCTTCCCCTCCCTGTGTTCGTAAAGTAATAGAAGAGAGTGGGTATCACATTCATCCTTCTCCTGCTACTTTTCACATCTGCCTGCAACTAAAGATCTTGTTATACAGCTTAAAACAGACACATTTTCACCACAGCATTAACTGACCTTACACGCTGTGTAAAAGCGTAGAACAAGATGGGCAGCACAGAACTGTTTGACTCGCCCAGAATTCCTGCTTTCCCAAATGCTTTGAAAACTCAGAATGTATTTAATCCTAAAACTTATTTAGCCCTTTGAATTCCAGAGGGGTATGCAATGCATAGCCCGTCTGGCACGCAAAAGATTAAACCCTTAAGGATCAGTGGGGCATGCAACGCATTTGAGAACCATGATTTGCAAACCCCCCCACACACACTAGTCCTTAAAAGGGAACTGGCCCTTTATAATGACTGGGATGATTTTGAAAAAGCTTTCAGAAATCCCCTATATTTAGGATAGCCATTCTTTATCTAAAACTATATTTTAACCCACTGAATACCAGAGGGATGAATGAGTGAATATGTTCATTTATATAGCGACACAAGTGTACGCAGCGCTTTATAATTTCAGGGTTTAAACAATACAGGGTTATAGGTGCTTTGTAGAGTGAAACATTGGGTGGGAGGTCCCTGCCCGAAAGCTTACAATCTAAAGTGGCAATGGGAGACATACAGAGTACATTAGGGTCAAGTGCTGAATACAGTGCTAGTTTTCATGATAATAGAGGACATCAGTAATGTAAATAATTTATAAGAGTATTCATTGTACAACATCAGTGCCTTCTAGCATGTTGAGATTTTTATCTATGAGGTGCATTTTCAAATCAATAGCAAACCCCTCTGGCACGCAAAGAGTTCAGAGATACATTGACTGGCACAGGCTTGTATGGCTAAAGTAAGTAATTTCAGAACCAGCTGAAACATTATAAAGGGTTAGTTCCACTTTAATGAATTGATATTCAGAAGAGCCTTATGCTTATCCCATGCATTAATTAATTGGCTTTAAAGAAGCTAGGGTCATCCACACTAAGGCCTGAGCAACATCTGCGCCCTCAGACATGGCCAATTATGTTAAATAACAAATGCAAATTCTATTAAATTATAAAAATGTGACCTGCTGCAAGACATTATAGGCCTTATACAGGAAGCTAATGAATAACAATTCTGACACAAACCACCTGCACCATAGCAAGAAAACTGCAATTCTTTCATTTAAATTAAGATTTTAACCCCATGAATGCTTGTCAGGCCTCCACCTCACTGTAGAACTCTCGAAAAGTCAAGGGGTTAAAGTCCAGTTAAACCAGGAGGATTTTTTTTTCTCTCTCTCTTACAATAAAGTTGGTATCATCTACAAGTGTTCTGCTTTAGCCTAAGGATAAAGCCCAGTAATCCTTATATGATCTATAGCGATGCGCCAGGCATTTAACCCTTTGCTTCACAATGTGCTGCATACCCCTCTGGCATTCAAATGGTTAATGCGGATTATGTAAATGTATGTAGCAACATGTAAGGCAGTGTATTAGCCTAGCTATGGATTGCATACATACATTTTGTCTTTGATGATGGAACATTAATTAGTAGTATCTGGCACAAAGTATAAAAGCAAACTGGAGCAATTGTGATGCAAACCAGCTGCACCATAGGGGGTGAATTAAAATGTCCCAACATTTTCACTGATTTAAATAGGGCTCTTGAAGACTAGAGAAGTCGCCAATGTATTGTTTTGAAATGTGTTGGAGACCTTGCTAGCATTCAAATGGTTAAAACTTCAGTTTCAATTAATGGGGATTTTCCTGTTGCCCTTATTATGTATATTGTGTGCCCCAGAGTTGTTCCAGTTTGCATTTACACGCAAGCTCCTATGTTCTTTTCACAGCCGGGTGCTTGAGGAAAAAAAAGAAATGTTTGGACATCCTGCTTAGTTTACTTTTGAAATGTCGCACGAATAAGAACGTGCAACATTTAGACAGTATATGTAGGTCGCCGGCTTCCAGAGCTCCATATCAATCTCGCAAGAATCAAATGGGCGAGATTTTTATGGTGCCTCATATAAAGTCACCACTGCCTTCAATAATTAATGCCCCCATACCTTTTTTAATTAATAGTGTCAGCTATCACACTGATGTATAACTTACTTCCGGACAGTCTTTTATAGCTTGTTTATGCAGTCCAACGCGCACTCCTCTCCGGGGCAATGAACGTTTTAAAGAACATCGTGAAGTACTCCCACACCACGCCTTTCATTGCCCAGGAGAGACAGCCGGAGTGCGCGTTGGACTGCATAAACAAGCCATAAAAGACTGTCCAAAAGTAAGTTCTACGGCAGTGCGGGAGCTGACACTATTAATTAATGAAGGCATGGGGGCATTAATTATTGAAGAAAGTGGCGACATTTTATGAGGTGCCATAAAAATCTCACCCATTTGATTCTTGCAAGATTACGATATGGCACTCTGAAGCCAGCAAGCTACTTATACTTCCTAAATGTTGCCGCTATTATTTGTGCGACATTTCAAAAGTAAACCCCCTGCTTTAAGGTGTGAAAGGGTTAAAATCTTAATTTTAATTCTCTGCTAGTGTAACTGCTTTTGCAAGGACAAACCACGCCTTTGTTTCTGGGAAATTTGCCTGAGACCTTGAGCAAGGGAGCAGATAATACTAAAGAAAGAAAGTAGTTAGATGCTAACAATGAGTTAAGTCAGACAGCTTGACCATAAGATTGAGGGAAACCTTTACCATCTCTGCTGGGGAACTAGGCTATGCATCAGCTTCCTCAAATTCTTCACTAGACTTGAACTTTCCAGCCTCCAAGAGCAGCATTTTATCTTGGTTTGAGACACTGGCAACTTTCAGCTTATCGCACGCTTAAATGCTCCAAAGATTGGATTACATGACAGGTTTTTAACCCACTTAATAATAAGCCATCACTTACCTCAACCCTTTAACAGCTTAATGACCGCCCATTTCGGCGAGCAGGTGGCCATTTTCATGCATAGTATTCTGGAATGACAGAGCGGTGTGCAGCAGTGCTGCCGTCCCAGAATTCCATGATGTACCATCACCGGTCCTTAAAAGCAGGGACCAGTTTGACGGTCCTGGCACGTCATGGGTCCTTAAGGGGACCAGAAGGCTTTGCAAAGCATTGGTCCTCAAGGGTTTAATTAAAGATTAATTTCAGGGAACCTATAGACATTGAAATTATTTAGTGGCCATTAGGATTTTCTGCTAAGGTGTGGGCTTATTATGATGAGGTGTTAATGCTCCTTAAAAAAAAAAAAAAAAAAATTCACTCCAACCAATTAAAAAAGTTGTCAAGCACTAAAAGTAAAGCAGACATGCCTTCTTTACTCTGTCAAACCCATTATCGTTTTATAACTATACTACTGCCATGAGCTAGATGCAAGTGACTCCATGGTGACAGCAACTGTCAGAGGTTTCTTAGCATCTGCCATTAAAGTTTGTAAGATGTCTTACCAGTTAACTCCATCTGCTTCAACCCAAGCAAAGCGATATTCATTAACTCGGAGCATCAACTGAAGGCATCCAGCAACACACTGTACATACTGGGAACTCTGGAAATAGTAAGAATAACAGGACATTAGGCACAAGAAAACATGGAAAAAACAAAAAAAAACTTTTTTTTTTTTTTGCAGTAATTAAATAAAAGAGGAGTTTAGTCTTACCTGTTAAATCCTTTTCTCTTAGTCCATATAGGTTACTGGTAACTTTGGGTAGGTGACCTCCCCTTTAATAATTATTGAAGAAAAGTGCAGGGTGGAGCCTTCCTCCTCTACTCAGCTGATCCCCAGCCAATCCCCATCCAGTAAGATTTGAAAACTCAATATTGACTAGGTATTTATAAGGGAAAAGAAGACTCCTGTGATCATGAACCCTAAAGGACTCCCACGTCTGGTCACAGGAGAACCAAGTATGGTACCTGGGCAGGGTGGGAGACCAGTACCCTACATGGACTAAGAGAAAAGGATTTAACAGGCAAGACTAAAAACCTCTTTTCTCTGTCGTCCAATATAGGTTACTGGTAACTTTGGGATGTCCATCCATTGAGTTTCCCAGAGGTGGGAAGCAAGGCAAGGACCAGGAGCAGGTCACCAAAGTCACCAGAGCATATATGAACCATCATATCATAGCTGAGCCCAACAATAACAATAAAGTGTCAATGGACACAAAAAACTTGGGTATAGCGCACCAGGAATTGTAACTCAGCAGACATAACTAGAGCCAACTGGGTTCAACAGTTAAGGAGTGCTGAAGAGACGAGGAAAATCCTATACAGGCAGGACTGCCTCCAGGATCTTCCTCCCAAAGTTAGCATCAGCCGATGCCAGCACATCAACACAGTAGTGCTTAGAGAAGGTGTGTACAAACTACCAAGTAGTCGCCTTGCACAATTGATCAGCTGAGGCTTGATTCTTGTAAGCCCAAGAAGCCCCAAGAGATCTGGTGGAATGAGCCGTGACGTGAAATGGAACAGGCTTCTTCCTCAACTCTTAAGTTCTACGAATAGTAAACTAAATCCAGGAAGCGAAGGTCCCCTTGGATGCTGGTCTACCTGCCCTGGGACCCTCAGGAATGTGAAAAGAGCATCAGACTGACGAATGGAATAGAACTTAAGGCATCGCACCACATCCAACAAGTGAAGATCCGTTTCCTTGTCAGATGTGGGGTCAGGACAGAAAGAGGGCACCACAATTTCCAAATTAATGTGGAATTCAGAGACCACCTTCGGAAGAAACTCCTGAGAAGTGCGAAGAACCACCTAGTCCTTGTGAAACACCAAATAGGGTGGTTTACAAGACAAGGAATGTAACTCAGCTACTCGATGAACAGACACAATTGCCAGGAGAAAAGCCATCTTCCAAGTCTCTCCAGGAGAGAAAAGTGGACCAAACGCTATGGTACACCTTAGAGGAAACAGGCTTGCGGGCACTAAGCATAGTGGCCACCACACCTGAAGAGAAACCCTTCTTCAGTATTGAGGATTCAATTTCCATGCCGTCAAACCCAGACAGTGTACATCCTCCGTGCACAGGTACCCCTGTAGAAGAAGATCCGGACAGCAGGGAAGCCGAAAGGGCTCCTCTACAGAGAGATCCAGAAGCTCTGGAAACCAAGCCTGATGACGGCAATACGGAGCAATCAGGATGACTGGAGAACGCTCCAGAAGCAGCTTTCCACAATACCCTGTGTAGCATGGGAATGGGAGGAAGGACGTACGCTAGAGGAAAGTGCTATGGGATTGACATGGCATCCACTGCCAGAGCTAGAGTGTCCCTCCAGCGGGAGCAGAACAGCGGGGCCTTCCGATTCTGCCTTGTCGCTATCAGGCAGATGCAAGGAAGGCCCCAGTTCTGTACAATGAGGTTCAACACTTCTTGATGTAGTTCCCACTCTCCACTGTCCACTGTGTGTCGACTTAGGAAGTCCGCTAGAACATTGTCTAAGCCAGTAATATGAACTGCAGATATGGCTAAGAACATGTTCTTCTGTCCAGGATAACATAGCTTTGACCTTCAACCAAGCAGCGAAACTTCTTGTTCCACCTTGCTTGTTGATGTAAGACACGGCTGTGGTGTTGTCACCGACCCTGGGCTTTGCGGTGACCCAGGACCGCTCCCTAGCCGGAGAGGCTGGCATCCGTCGTCACTGTTCTCCAGATGGAAACTAGGAATGGTTTGCCCTTCAGCAGATTGGAGAGGTTGAGCAACAAGAGACACAGTTTAACATGAAGAGGAAGAGACACTGAAATCTTCAGGTCTGGCTTGTTCTTGCACACCTGGATCAAAAACCTTTGAAGTTCCCTGGTGTGAGCCATGGCAAACAGAACCGCTTCCATGGTGGATATGAACATCCACACTAGCGGGGTCAACTTCTTTGCTGGAACTGGATCGGAAGCCAGAACAGCAGACACCTTGTGGGAGATCTGGTGAGCCACCTTGTCCGTGAGAAACACCATGCCCTGCTTGGTGTTGAAGAGAATGCCAAGGAAGACCAGTCTCTGTAATGGTACAAGATCCATGTTGAGTAGCCATGCGTGGTGCGTGAGTCATGAATGCAAACCTTGACCTGCTGATGAAGGAGTTCCGGAGAGGGGGCCTTCAGGAGCAATGTATGGAGTGACTATGATGTCGTCCCTGTGGAGGGCAGACACTAAGGCACCCAGGACGTGATTGAAGACCTGGGGAGCAGTAGTCAGACCAAAGGGAAGAGTCCCCTGATAAGATTACTTATGGTGGTCAAGAGTGGGATTAGATGGAAAGAAGGTACACTCTTCTTAGGGTCATGAAACACATCAGAAGGGTCCTTAGGAGTCTCAGAACTCAGGGGAATGTTCAGCAGTGAGTACTGCCCTGATCAGACCCCAGCTGAGGGATCAGGGTCAGCTTCAAAGGGGTCCCCAAAAAATTGGGAGGATACCATCACAGAACATTCACCCTCATGACAGTCCACCAACAGTTCCTCCTCAGCGGAGTCTGATACATCAGGTACACCCTGCGGCTTAGGCAGGGAAGACCTGATAGAGGTAGGGGGCTGCCAGGACTGGAAGACCCCCTGTAATTGTGATGGAAGGAGTTGCAAGGTAGACCTTAGGTCTCTAGTAGTGCCTTCAAGTGCATGGCTGGATGTCCCTGGGGGAGATGCAGGGGCAGCAGAGCATGAAGGGCATAAATGACCTGAGTATTCTCTAGGTAACCCTGATTGACATGAGGAGCAATGCTTAATGGGGGTCACAGACACCCCAGTATCCTTAGTCTTAGGCCTAGCCCCAAGTTCCAGCGGAGCTGACATCCTCACAGTGTCTAACGTCTGAAAGTATATGGCATACCCAAAATACTGTGTTTAAAGCGGAACTTTCACCTCTTTATGTTCATGTCTTCATCCCTTCCTTTGTGTCCCCTGTGTATAGTGATGTGTTTCTTTTCATGTTAAATTCTTTATAAATTTAGCAACAGAGACATGAATAGTTTACCTGGTGACATAATGTTCTGTTAGAGCTGCACCGTATGGTGCAGAAGACACTCCCACAGGGCTTGGCAGTGAATAGTCCATCCAGCCCCTGAATCCTACGTCAAGCCTTTACAAAGCATATCACCTGACGCGCTCGTTCAATCATGCTCGTTCAGGTTCGCGTTCACAAACCACTGAGAGCGCTGGGACAGATGCTGTGCACGCTGGAGTTCCTGGTTCCATGGGTCCTGTGTGGGCGCGCGTCATGGATGAACTGGCTGCATACACATTCATTTGCATGCAGTTCATGCAGGAGCGCGCGTCAACTCAACGGACCAAAAAAAAAAAAGTAGGGGCCGTCTCTTCCCCTGTGACTGACAAGACACAGGGAGAGCTGACGCATGCGCTGTATTACTTTTTAGGAAAGATGGCGCCGCTCTCCCTGGTCTTGCAGCTAACTTATATGGTACAGTTTAATAACACAGGTGGATAGCAGGGGACTAATATATATACACAAAGCATCATGATATGTATATCTTCCAACCTAGGGATAGTTAAATGAATGTGAAAGTTCCGCTTTAAGATTACGTAATTCATCCCAGAAATAGCTAAAAATGCACTTATTTGGCAGGTGAAGGGTTAATCAGCTGAGGAGAGAAGGAGAGTCCAAGCCCTGCTTAGGATACTCATGAAGGGAAGACAGAAAATGGCATCCGCGGCGGGAGCCAATCAGAAATGAGCTCGCAAAGCAAGCGCTCACGGGAAATGTAGTTTTCCCTTAAAAGTACCCCAAACAGTGCCCGAAGCCCCCTAAGCCCCCCAAAACACTCAGAACATAAACCGGATGATACAACAACGGTAGACAAAATGAGCCATCTCTGAAGCCACTACGTTGAGCGGTTGCAGAGATATGTCCCAAACTGTCCCATAGAGATGAATGGAGCATGGTGTCTATGCAGTAAAGAGAACTCAAATAAATGAAAATTTTCAAAAACACAGTAGAAAACACAAAAAAATGAATGAATAAGCACTGAACCCAATAGGGAAAGTGCAGTAAACCCCTCAAAAGTGCCCAAACCAGAATTTAAAGGGTACATTTACCACAGAAATACTTTTGCTCCAAACCCCAACAGACATACAGATAAACCCAATAAGTGCAAGAGTATGCAGTAGGAACTCCAAGGAAGACCCCTGTGAGGAGGGGAAGCATGAGACATGTGGACCTCAGCACTCAAAGGGTTGCTCACCTTTTTAGCAGGTCTTCTATCTTCAGATCACCATTTTCTAAAGAAGAAGCCTCAGTGGGCCACTTCTGGGGAAAAAAAACATGCTACACAAACTTTTCCCCTTCAGGGCTGACAGGTCGACAACAGCACCTGGAAACTGAGCTATCCAACTAGGGAATGTCAGTAATGTTAATCCACCTAATGGTTGGTATTCCATATCTAACAGAAAAACAATAAAAAAGCTAAAACTATAGCAGAACGGTTCTCATGCCTTGCTTCATCAAGAAACAAATCTTACTGGATGGGGATTGGCTGGGGACCAGCTAAGGAGAGGAGTAAGGCTTCACCCTGCACTTCTCTTCAAGAATTGTTCCTGCCTACTTAAAAGAGCTGTTGCCTTCCCAATGTTACCATTGACCAATATTGGACGACAGAGAAAATACAATTGTCTACTTATTTATTTGGAAAGATGGAAACACATGGCCACACACACTGAAAAGTGTACCACTGACTGAAATGGGGCACTTAAATGCTTGCATGCTAGAGACATTTCTAAAGCATTGCACAGTAATGAGGTGGAGGTCTTGCTAGCATTTGAAGGGCTAACCCTTTGAGTGCCAGAAGGGTAAGTGTACCCTTCTGGCACACAAAGGGTAAAAGCCTCAACAAACCCAAAGGGAACTGGAGATTTTTTTTCCATCTGTGGTGCATTTTGGGTTATCCCACAGTTGTTCCACATTTGTGCTGCGCATATGAGCCACAGAGCTGCTATGAAGGAACCGAAAGGGCTAGTAATGTCTTACTTAAATAAAAAGTGATATTGTAGAGAATCAAAAACAAAATTGATTGATGCAACTCCTATCTGTCAAACCTTTATGGTTTGAGAGATATAATGTTTTAAAGTTCGTTCCCCTTTCCCCGACGTCAGCGCTTAGCTGACAGCAGGAGATCCTGGTCCGGGGACTGGCAGACAGCTCTTCAGCAGAGCCAAAATAGCACGATTTAAAAAGAAATACTTAAACTGGAATGATCTACAAAGTGTGTCAGCAAACCAAGCACACTTTGTAGACCGTTCCAATGAAGTATTTCATTTTAAATCTCATTATTTAGGCTCTGCTGAAGATCCACCTCAAGTCGGCCGACAGGAATCTCCAGCTGTCAGCATTACAGCTGACATCAGGGAAAGGGGAGGGGGGGGACTTTAAAACATTATATCTCTCAAACCATAAAGATTTGAGAGATATGAGTTGTATCAATCAATTTCTTTTTGATTCTCTACAATATTAATTTTATTTAGGTAAGACATTCCTATCACTTGAATTACAACTCCAAAACACTTTCAGTGCCAACGGCATGGGGAATTTGTTGTACCCTGAAGGCCAGACATAGTTTCACTATTTTTGCTATCCACCTGTTTACTTATTTTTGGTAACTTTATAGTTTTCTTCAGAGGAGGCGATCTTATCACATTGTACAAGTATACGAGAGGTCAATACAAGGATCTCTGTGGTGAGCTATTCATTCCAAGGCCTGATCAAGTGACCAAGGGACACCCCTTGAGATTAGAGGAAAGGAGGTTTAGACTTCAGCAGAAGATTTTTTTTACAGTAAGGTCTGTTAAATTGTGGAATTCCTTGCCCAAGGAGTTGGTTATGGCAGATACAATGGATACATTTAAGAGAAGATTTGATACATGTCTTGAAAAAGGGAACACACAGGGTTACACTGAATATTAGTAGGCAAATCAAGAAGGTCTGATATATGACTAACTTCTTTGGTAGATGGATAGCTATACAATGCTCATGTGACTAGGATATGAGGCAAAGGTTGAACTTGATGGACGTGTCTTTATTCAACCTAATTTACTATGCTACTATGCAGAACAAATTCATTTTTTTCATGGTCCTCACAAGAACTAAATTCTGCATGAATACAAAAAATGTACTTATTTTGCACTGTCAAAATGTCAGTCATTTTTAAAATCCTTGAACCCCCTGAGTACAAAATACCAAATATGTATAACTTTACCTACAAGTATGGCCTGCACAGACCCCTAATTATCAGGAGAGCAAATGGTATTTTAAACTTTATGAACTAAAATGCAAATTACGTTGTTTACATGGTAAAGCTACCCTAAAACAACTGAATAACTATATGAAAGTATATATTTCCTGAAAGCAAATATCCCACTGTAAGAAATGAGGACTTGGTTCCTTTTTTGCCCTAGCATGGTGTGCTCAAATGTTTCCAGAAGGCAGATGGCATTTTCTAATGTAATCATTAACTTCTGATGTTACAAGAAAAATGTTTCCCCATAATATATAATACTTGTATTATCCTTAGTAAGTTCGACATTATTTAGAATTCCAACTTCTTCGAGACTCACCGCAGACATCTTGCAGAAGAGGTATCTGTGAGCCTGCACTGTCCATCCCTGTCTCCTCTATGATTGGCTAGGGGAAGTTGCATTGTACCTTAAGGTATAGAAAGGGACGGACAGCGCAAGCACATGGACTCCTCCACGTCAAGATGCCTGACGGTGAGCCTCCAAAGACATTGGATTTCTAAATAATGCTGGACTTACTAAGGATAATACAAGTACTGATATGCTTAACCCTTTGAGTGCCAGAGGGGTACGCAATGCATTGCAAAGCAATGTGTTGCGTACCCCTCTAGCACTCAAAGGGTTAACACTATGTGAAAAATGACTTGGGGGCACTATGATTTAAATGGTTGTCCCAACTGCAAAAATGAAGAAAATGAAGAAAAAGGAAGAAAAGCACACCATTTTGACATGAAGACAACCCACCGCATCAAATAAGAGGCCACTTACCTTTCTACCCCTAACATGGTGTGCTCAATTGTTATCAGTAGGTGGCGCTATAGGAAAAATATATATATTTTTTTGTTTTGTTTTTTTGATTTAACATTTTTACCCATTCAAATGTACTAAAATATTAGAAAATTATGGTATTTATTTACTGCATTCATTACCTCCTGCTCCTCCAAGAACAAATGCACCCCATTGGTATGGCTTGACACACACACACAAAATGACACCTACTGCTTTTCTTTTTTTAAATAGGCTGACCTTATGGGGGGCATCAGGACTCCTCCTTATGTCTCCCCAACTACTGACCTCCCAGCTGATTTGGAGGAGAGATAGAGGAAATGCAGGGGAGCAGAGTGGCTGCCCTGCTTCCTTCCTATCCAAAGTACAGGGTAGGGGTGAGTGGGATCGGGGAAAGTCTTCCACGTCACCGGTCAAGCTCTCTGGTCATGCCCACTCAGACCCGGAAGTTCAGGTAGGATGGAAGCAGAGGAGCTGAAAGCTGGTAATACTGGCTTACGTGGTGACTACAATTAGACAGTATGACGTACTGGCTTGGCACCATGGGAACATCTGGACAGTCCTTACATCAGGGCTCAAAATTTCCACTCGCAACTAGCCAATGGCGAGTGAAAATTTAGCCCTGGAGAGTAAAAATTCAGCCCTGGTGGGTATGTAATGGCTTGCAGTGGCGAGTAACTTTTCAGGTCTGGCTAGTAGCAAAGGACTTAAAATTATAAGCCCTGCCTTACGTTGTACCTCTTTGGCACTACTCGGGTTAAAACACAGAAGCTGTTGAACTCTTGGACCATGTGCACAAAACACAACAGAAGCAATACAAGAGCAAAACCAAGTGCATCATAGGAGTCCAATACAAAAATTCCATTGATTTAAATAGGGCTTTTAACTCCTGTAATGCTACAAAGGTCTTGGATGCATTGTTTTGTCTTTATACTTTCGTGTGCTAGAAGCACATCCAAACAAGCCCACCTCCCCCAACGCATTTAAAAGGTTAAAAAAAAATACAACACAGTAAAGTAATATGGCTTTTTACTGTAATATCCAAATCACAGGAAAGAGGATTGAACTAATGATCACACCTCTGCAGAAGTGTTCTCCTATGTATATTAAAAGGCTAACCAAGCACTATTACACTCCAGTGTAACAACGATTTACCTAATGTCACGACTTTACCAAGAAATCTCAATTAAATCAATAAGGAAAAGTAGAATTAAAAGCCTTTGAGGTAAGTTTGCATTAGAATCGAAAAGATCTATAGAACCATTAGCTATACCTTTAGAAAAAAAGGCTCAATGTGTTCAACAGAAACACTTACAATCAGAAGTCAAATACATCTACATACATCATTTATAGATTATTTTTTTTTTTTTTTTTTACAAAATACCAATAGTTGTCGATCCTCGTTTAGGTCTGTTTTTAGTTCATACCTCTTCACAATAAGTTATCAGACTGAATGAAATTAGTCATGTAGGAAGAGGACCACCAATAGTCCTTTAAAATCCTCTAAACATTTGTTAAACTGTATAGCAGGGGTAGCCAACCCTGGACCTCAAGAGATACCAACCATGCATGTTTTTAAAATAACCACGATTGAGCAGAGACAGATAATTATAGTGTCTGATCCACTAATTAGTCCACCTGTACTCTGGCTGGGATATTCTGAAAACATGTGCTTTTCTTAGCTCTTGAGGACAGGGGTTGGTTACCCCTGCTGTAGTGTGTCACTGTCCATCTACAGACCATTGCAGGTATAGATTCCTTTCCATCGGGGGGGGGGGGGGTGTATAAAGTGGCTATTTTCAGAACAGGAAATATTTTCTGATGGCAAAATTGCTAATGAGCAGAATCAGACTGCCAGATTGGCTTTTTTGTTAAAAAAAAAAAAGAAAAAAAAAAAAGCTTTAGAAAATGTTTGGAGCACTGAAAAATGCTCTAAAATGTTTCCAAAACAAGGGTCAAGAAGACCAAGGGCAATAAGGAAATAACAGGACATGGCTGCTTCCATTTGACATGTTCAAGCAAGGGATGTTAACCAGAATGTAAACATGATAAAAATACCCCATGCCACCTCATCGAATATAATTAGTCCTTCTATTGACTATCTTGATACAACTTCAGGCTATGGAGGTACAACATACATACTATAAAATTTTTAACTGCAATAACTTTTGAATGGAACACCTATCGGCAACGGGAATACCCTTGTTTTATTCAGCAGAAAACCCCTGCAAAATATATTTTTTGATATCATTTGATATCCTTTTAAATAGGACTTTAACCCCTTGACGGTCATAGTACGTCAAGGGTCGATTTGACTGAATGACCGATGACGTACTATGACCGTCATCGAATTCCGGGCTCCCCCCGCGGCAACAGAGCAATAAAAAAAAAATGCTCCGTTGTCAGTCGCGTCCGCTCGCCAATTCCCCGGTCGTTAAGGGGTTAAACACCTTGAATCTTACAAAGCTCTCCGACACATTGGAAAGGAATGTTGAGAAAGTTGTTGTGTTGTCCGCCCCCTCGCCCTAAAATCCACCTTCGCTAATCTCAACTCCTTCACCAGAGAAAAGACCAACATCCTGACTGCATTAGAATAAACCCAAAAACAACACACACGCACATACACACGCGCGCCTCCAGGGCAAGACAGGTTCATGTATGCCTTTTATATATTCAAAACTTGAGAAGAAATCCACCGCACTCTGTAAGCTCCATAAAATTAACTCTTTATTTAGACAACAGATGATACGCTATCAAAAAACAGTCTCTTTTCGCACACACGGTGCTTACTCATAGACTGAACACACAGACTCCTAACACTCTTCTTAAACCAAAAAAGCCAACAGACCAAATGTCAAACTATCCAATCACATGTAGCAATCAATCAACTCACCCTGCAACACAGTCGCAAGGTAGGAAGATTTAGCCCACTGGTGCTATTCATGTTGGCGATATCATTCAATTTGGTATTAGGATGAGGGTATTACCACAATGTTAAAACATATCACTATATAGACAAAGGGAGAGAATACTCCCCAACATAAGTGATTCACATAAACATACAATAATAGAAAGTAAGACTAAATCTATATCAAAACACTAAGGGTTAAAATCATATAAGTCCATTGTATTTTAGAACTAAAGACTTCCCATGGGGTACAACCTCCCAAACATCAGGATTAACCTGTTCTATACATATAATCTCGTTTATTACACTAGTCTGTAACACATGGGTGTCAATGTGCAAAATTGGTGCCGCTCTCTTTTGTTATAGGCAGTTTATATATTTACTAGTTGAAGAGCCCGTGTACACGGGCCACAGTGCCAGCCGATCACTGGGCAGTCATAAACAGTAGAGACTGCACACGCCGCGGCTGATACTTCCGAGCGCCCCACTCCATATCAGTCGCGTCACGGGCAGTCTCTACTGCGCATGACTGCAGCACGCGCAGCAGTCTCTACTGCACATGACTATGTTGTTACAAACTATTTAGCTAATTATTATATAGGAAGATGTATCAGCATCTTTCCAGCCATCTCCTGAACACAGTGACCCTGCATTATCTCAAATTTACAGGCCAATCTCCCTTTTAACTTGTGAGGTGAAAAGATTTGCCCAAATTATGGCTAAGACTGAATTCCTTCCTCCCTCACATGACAGTTGTAGATCCAGTTGGCTTTACTCTCACCTGTAAGTCTCAGATAACACCTGTAGAGGGGTTTCCATTCACTATGGTAGATGAAGCACATTCCATGTACCTTCCATCATTACATGCAGAGAAGGCCTTTAATGGCCTGTTGTGGTCATTCCTACTTTAAACTCTTTATCATTTTGGATTAAGTCCAGCCATCATAAAAGTATTAGAACCCTCTGTAATGCCTTTTCTACCTCAACTGAGCTCTTCGTTGCCTCCTCCCCTGCTTTTGATATTTATAACTGAACTCATCAGGGCTGCCCCATATCTCCAATTTTATTTGCCTTGACACTCAAACCCTCTCTTTGTCATCTCCACAGTAACTTCAACATTTCCAGGTTTTAAGTAGGCGAGAGGGAATAACTATGGGGTGCATACACAATATTTTACTCAGAATTGCAAATCTTAGTGTATCTTTACCAAATCCAGTGGATGAAACAAAATGCATTTCCTCACTGATGGGTTTCAAAATCAACATAGATAAATCAGAACTTTTGTGCACAAACATGAACAAAATAATATACAACCTACTGTCCACCCTGAAATTCTGAAAAGTCCACGCTCACTTTAAATATCTGGGTATTAATGTGTCACTACATCTAATTTATTTAATTCTTCCAAAACAGGTGCTGACAAGGAAACTGAAGAGTCTCCAAACTGCCACTAACAAGTTTATCTGAAAGAACAAGAAACAAGGGTGGCAAAGTAAGTTCTCCTTGCCTTCCACTTTGACTTTCAGTTTGGGTATTCCCAACCTTCCTTATTATTAGGTTTATGTCAAGTCTGTCAAATTCAAGCCTGGTATTTTCTGCCTCATATAAAACATAGTAACATGGTAAATTAGTTTGAAAAAAGACAAGTCCATCAAGTTCAACTTTGCCTCATAACCCACAGACATGACAATTATATAGCTTTCCTTCTGCCAAATAAGTTAGTCTTTATCAGTCCTTCCCATTTTTCCTACTAATACACAGTAAAACCCTGTATGTTCCCTTTTAAAAGAAATGTATCTAATATTCTCTTAAATGTATCCTTGTATCTGCCATAATCACATCCTTCAGCAAGGAATTCCATAATTTAACAGACTTTATTGTAAAAAAACCCTTTCCTTTGCTTAAGTTGAAACCTCTTTCCTCTAATCTCAATGGGTGGCCCCTGGTTATTCGATCAGTCCTGGGAATTGATAGCTCATCGGAGA
The DNA here is from genome assembly GCA_037306005.1 of Rhinophrynus dorsalis. Taxonomy (NCBI): domain Eukaryota; kingdom Metazoa; phylum Chordata; class Amphibia; order Anura; family Rhinophrynidae; genus Rhinophrynus; species Rhinophrynus dorsalis. The sequence goes on along the minus strand of CM074723.1, from coordinate 123,475,183 downwards.
AATCCTTGTATTCACCTCTAATACACTGGTACATTAGAGAAAAGACTACTAAGAGGAGGTCGTATCACAGAGTAAATAAACCAAGTTTTATCTAGTTGTTCCTCATACGTCAAGTCCTCCATTCCCTTAATGAATTTTGTTGCTCTTCTCTGTACTCTCTCAAGTTCTAGAATATCCTTTCTCAGAATTTGGTGCCCAAAACTGCACTACATATTCGAGGGAGGTCTTACCAACGATTTGCAGAATGGTAAAATTATGTTATCCACTCTTGCTTCAATACCCCTTTTTATGCAAGACAGGACTTTGTTTTTGCAACTGTTATTTGACACTCCTCTTTGTTTCCAAGATTAAAGATTAGCGGATATCGAGACTAACTGACCAGTTCTTCACAGCACTCCTCTCTCCACTTTGGATCCACCCCACACAGAAAACTACCCTAGAACAAGTTACACACCTACCTCTTTAGCATGAGGTCACAGTGAAACATGGCCTAGTATCAGATCTCTCCTCCATGGCTTATGTTTTACACAATAGATTTCCCCTGGGACTACATACCCATGATTCCAGCTTTCTGAGCCCTTTGGGCATCTTCCAAAATAAAGACCTGTTTAAACAGGCACCAACATCACGTTCCAAGACACTGCTACCATCCACCCCATGGATATTTTAGCCAGATCAGGAGCACTTTTTCAAACACTACAATCAAACTAGGAGCAACAATCACCTTGACAATCTAAGAGCAGGCTTGTGACCATGGGTCAAGCTCTAAGGGGCTTATATAAAACGTCCATAACTCTCTCTGTAGCCGTGTCAAAGTGCAGGCTTTTTTCATTTATGAAAGTCTTGAGAAAAAAAAAAGACCACTCCACTATTCTAACCATCTAGAAGCTCATATGGAAAGATACTTCCCAAAAGACTCTCTGTGTCATGCACAAAGAATAACAGTATAAAAACCACCAGACACCATCCAAGTTACACAAACAGGGCAGGATGTCCACAGAATTTTTCGGGAAACGTTCTAAGAGGTCAGGTACATAAATACACTGAGCTGCACCTGCTTCCAGACTGGTACTTTATGGGTCTCCATTAGGGAGTTAATTATGAAGTGTCAGGGCAGTCCAATCAATTCGGATTCTGAATGCTTCCTTTGTCAAAAACCCCTACCTATGCTTACTGCCCCACACACCACCCTCACCAGGACAGCTATAGCCAAATCCAAGATGCTGCCCTCTGTTCCTCCACTCAACAATGTAATTTGTAAGCCACAGGAAGGCTACAATGTGAATATGCTGGCCTCCCTCCCCCTGGCTCACCTACAACTTAGGCTCACAACCTTGAGCCTTTCAAGTAATATTATGTTTTTGGTGTACTATTCCTCTTTTTGTTATACTATACCCCTGCGGCCACATTATTCCTCAGGTAGACTGTACTCATGTGATTATCTTTGTTCCACTTGGACCTACCTCCCTACCCTTTTTACCTTTTGTTTCCCTCTAGTATTTACTCCATCTTTAATTTGAAATTTCTATCAATGTTAATTTCCATTTATCTCCAATAGTACAGTTGGCCAAACATTGAAGACTTCTATAACAATCATTTAAGCTCAATTTATATCAATGTGACTTTTCATTGGTACCCAATGGTGCTTTTGGTTTGCTCCTGAATTGCTCTATTTTAGCTTGCTGTATACGACCCAATGTCTCCTTTCTCCAGCTACAGAAGAAATAGAATTATTTTCCAACCTAACAACTGTGTAAAAGAAAGGAAAAAAAAACCATGAAAAAAAATGCTTTTAAATAAGAGCAAAGAGAACCAGTTCGGTGCTATTATGCGTGGAAATTGATGTGTCACACTCAAGGATATTCAGTTTGAATGCTAGATGTCCATTATCAGACATTTCCGAGAATAATTACATCCACAAGCGACTTTTCAATAGATAATGAAGGAGAAGAATACCTGTACATTCTGAAACCATCAATGAGCTGAAATGCAGGAGGCACATTCATATATGTACACCTCTACATGAGCCATTATGGCTGTCCTTGTTAAGAAAATATATATATATATATATATATATATATATATATATATATATATATATATATATATATATATATATATATATATATATATATATATGGAGTTTATTGTGTCTCTTTAAAACAAATATTGCCATTTTGTGTATGTCATATATGAATACGGTTTACTACAATAATGTTTATTGTATTTAGTTTGTAGAATGCATATTCATTTAATAAGTGACACAGAGTGAAGTGAATTAAATCAGCTTACAAAGGAACAAGGATTCAGGGTTGTCTTCAATTAACTAGGGTAAAATCTGGAGCAACCCTACTAATCTGTAGGGGACAAATAATACCTATAATTCTCTCTGCTTTAAATGGTGTTTTTAACCACTTGAATGCTAAAGGTCCCAACTCATTACTAGCCATGTTTTGAAGACATCTACCAAAAGTTATTACAGCTCAAAGTTAATTTTTTTAGGTGTAACATCACAGTGGCGCTGTTGCTACACCATCCTATGGAGACTAATGGTCCCGGGACCAGAACCCTTATCCACACCGTCATGCAAGAAGGCCAGGACCGTAGTCAGGTCAAATTCCTGAGACAGGTCCCTATCAGCACACCAAGATAGAAAGGTTGACCAGGCACGATGGTAGGCCTTAGAAGAAACAAGTTTGTGGGCACTGAGCATGGTAGCCACCACACCAGAAGAAAAACCTTTCTTCTTCAATATTGAGGATTCAATTTCCAAGCCGTCAAAGCTAGACGATGAATATCCTCCTTCCGCAGGTAATCCTGTAGAAGATCTGGACGGCAAAGAAGCCGGAATGGCTCCTCCACTGACAGATCCAGAAGCTCCGGAAACCAAGCCTGTCGAGGCCAGTAAGGAGCAATTACAATGACTGGACAGCGTTCCAGTCTCAGTTTCCGCAACACCCTGTGCAACATGGGGAGGGGAGGAAAGATGTAAGCCAGAGGAAATAACCAAGGAATGGACATGGCATCCACCCTTGTAGCTAGAGGATCCCTCCAGCAAAAGCAGAACCTCAGAACCATCCGGTTGTGTCTTGACGCCATCAGGTCGATGGAAGGAAGACCACACTTCTGAACGATGAGGTTGAACACCTCTGGGTGCAGTTCCCACTTGCCGCTGTCCACTGTGTGTCGACTGAGGAAGTCCGACATGACGTTGTCTACGCCAGGTATGCGCACTGCGGATATGGCAGGAACGAGTTCTTCTGCCCAGGACAAAATAGCCTTGACCTCTAGCCAAGCGGCGAGACTTCTTGTTCTGCCCTGCTTGTTGATGTAAGCCACGGCCATGGCATTGTCGGACTGTACCCGGACTGTGCAGTCTTCCAGATGGGGCATCCAATGATGAAGGGCATGAAATATCGCCTGAAGCTCCAACACGTTGATGGAAAGGAGAGATTCCTCTGGAATCCACTGACCCTGAGCAGTCAGGTGACCCAGGACCGGTCCCCAGTCGGAGAGGCTGGCATCCGTCGTCACCATGGTCCAGAAGGATATCAGGAAGGACTTGCTCTTCAGCAGATTGGAGAGATCGAGCCACCACGACAAACTCAGTTCCACGTGAAGAGGAAGGGATACTGACATCTCCAGAATGTCCAGCTGACCCCTGCACACCTGGATCACAAACCTCTGGAGTTCCCTGGTGTGAGCCATGGCAAATGGGACCGCTTCTATGGTGGAGATGAATTCCCCCACTAGAGAGGACAGCTTCTTGGCTGGAACTGGATCTTGAGCCAGAACAGCAGAAACCCTGTGGGCAATCTGGTGAGCAACCTCATCCGTGAGAAACACCATGCTCTGCTGAGTGTTGAAGAGAAGGCCCAGGAAGACCAGACGCTGGGATGGGACAAGATCCGACTTGGCCACGTTGATGAACCACCCATGATGGGTGAGCGCACGAATGCAGTCCTGAACCTGCTGATGAAGAAGTTCCGAAGAAGGTGGCTTCAGAAGCAGGTCGTCCATGTATGCAGTGACTCTGATGCCTTTCCGATGGAGGACGGACACTAAGGCTCCTAGGACACGATTGAAGACTTGAGGAGCTGTAGTCAGACCAAAGGGAAGAGCTGAAAACTGAAAGAGCCCTTGGTCGCAGGAAAATCTGAGATGCTGCCGGCTCTCTGGAGGAATGGCGATGTCTAGATACGCATCCTGAAGATCCAGAGAGGCTAGGAGCAATCACCGTTCTTAGGGACTCCTGGTGATAATGGGTCCTGATCACGAAGGAACTGAGATCCTTCAAATCCAAAATGGGATGACAACCGCTGTCCTTCTTGGAGACCACAAAGAGGTAGGAGTAAAAACCAATACCTCTGTCCTGAACTGGAACCGGCTCTAGCACATCCTTGTCCAGAAGGGCCTGGATAGCGCCATTGAACAGACGGCGTTTCTCTGCGCCCTGGGGTGTATGAGAAGGAAAAAAGCGAAAAGGAGGAAGAGAGACGAAAGCGATCCTGTATCCTTCTGCTACCACCTGTAAAACCCATGGGTCCGCCACTGAATCCTCAAAGACGCTGTGGTGATGACTCAGACGGCCACCCACAGCAGAGTGGGGACCTGGGTTCAGAGAGTCATGCCGAAGAAAGCTTGGAAGACAATTAAAATGAGCCATCTCTGAAGTCGCTACGTTGAGCAGTAGCAGAGAGATGTCCCAGACTATGCAGTCCCATAGAAATGAATGGAGCAATGGCGTCTATGCGGTAAAGCGCATCTTAACCCCTTCTCGTCCGAGGACGTTCCCGCACTGTCAAGCTTGTCCGGCACTTAAGGACCAGTGGCAGTCCTGGTACGTCACGTACTTTTACTCACCGTGCTCCTGCAGGAGCGCGGTGAGTAATACTGGGGACTGAAGTTGACGGCTCCAAGACCGGAGCAATCACTTTCAGTCCCTCGTTCGGAGTGCCGGCACACGTGATCAGTCACATGGGTCGACACGTCGAACTTCCCTATCTGGTCCTTAAAGGACCACACACCCTGGGACCGCTGGTTCTTAAGGTGCTAAAGGTGCAGAACTTAAATTTTGCAAAGTTGAAAAGTAAAAAATAAATGTACATGAAACATCACTAGAACATGTTAGGAGACCCTGAAAACACTGACCCCAGTAGGGAAAGTGTCAATAACACCCCCAAAGATGCAAAACAAGCAGCTAAAGGGTTAAGTTACCACATAAACCTGCTCCAAAACACCCAACAGACATACAGATAAACCCAATGAGTGCAGGAGTGTGCAATAAGAACTCCAAAAGGAAAAAACCCCTGTGCGAAGGAGCACTGTGGGACATGTGGACCTGCAGCACTCAAAGGGTTACTCACCTTTCCTGCAGATCTTCTGTCTTCAGACTACCATGTATTAAGAAGCAGAAAGAACCTGAAACCAAGATTTTACCCCTCAGGATTTAAGGTCCACAAAAAAGCACCTGGTTACTGAGCTAGCCACATCTAAGGGCATTGTCAGTTATGGTAATCTGCCAAATGGTAGTATTCCATTTCTAACAGAAAAATAAAAAAAAATTCTAAAACTATAGCAGAACTGTTCCCTTGCCTGGGTCTTCACCAAGGAACAAATCTTACTGGAGCTGGTTGGCTAGCTGCAGCCAAGGAGGGAAGGTAGGCTCCACCCCCTGCATACAATTCTAGAATTGTTCCTGCCCACTTAAAGGGGCGGATCGCCTACCCAGAGTTACCAGTAACCTGTATTGGATGACAGAGAAATGAAGGCAAAGGGATTTTCAGAACATACTATTATATAAAAATAAAATTGTGGAGGGAAGGCAATTTTGTCAGTAATGTATTCGTATGTGGTGGAGGTACAAGAGTAATTTAAAAGCGTCAAGTTTATAGACTCTTGTGTGTATAGTATTATGCCTCCTTGCTTTTGCTCAGTCTTTCCTAAAACATGAGTATCCTTGAATGGCAATGGCATCATCAGGTATTTTAGGGCTCAGTTAGAATAAAGATTTTCTGTTTGTGTGCATAACACCATGCTTTTAATGAATCCATTTTGGGCAGTATACTGCAGGCAGCTGTCCAGTGCCTACTGGGCGAAGTGCCTACCCCATAAGTCAAAGAGAAACTCTGATTGCCAGTGTAGTTTTCAATGCTCTGGATCTCCCACTGCACTAGGCTGATCACTGATCAATACCTTAGAGTATTTATTGATGATCTACCTATTTCCATGCCTTGTATATGCGAGGCAGCGAAATACAATAAACATTGGTGTAAATGCTGCCATTCCTTTGTATGTGTATACATATGTGCGCCCCAATTACAGCAGGATTCACCAATTTGAAACTGGCAGACTGATTTGTGAATCTGACCACTGATTAATAAGATATGATCTGGCTATTGCTGAAAAGGCAAATAGCTATTTCACATGGAAAGCCTCAGATTTCTTTACATATTAAGCCATTCTCCTCTTGATACATTTGAGCCTTAGAGTGTCATAGGTTAATGCAACACAGTACCCTCTCGTCTGACATATAAAACGGTCATATAAACCATGACAACGTATACAAATCCTGGGTAAGATAAATGCACCACATTAGAAAGGGTGAAAATAAAAATTTCAGTGATTTTAACCCCTTGAATGCTAGAGGTCTCTAAAGTACTGCTTCACAAACCACATCCACCATACTGGGTAGATGCTAATAAAAACTGCTAATTATCTTAGTCCCATGACTAGAGACTGAAGCAAAATTGAGGTGGTGGGAAGGCATTCAAATGTGATTTTAACCACTGGAATGCTAGAGAAGGCACCAACACATTCTTTAACAAAGGGTTCAAAGACCATTTTAAAATCAATACGAACATTTGCCCCAGAATTTCCCCACATTTGTCAATGTGTTTTTGACCCAAAGAGTTAATTTCTAGTCGGCACCCAAAGCTAAAAATCACTCACTGACAGATCTAGATATGAGTGTAATATTCTTACATTGACCACTGCTTCAAGGTTGCCTCCATGTCCCAATACTCATAACCTTTGCTGCCCCAGCTGAATCCTCTGCAATAAAAGCTGGCCTGTACGAATGCACCCTGCCTATCCAGAAGTTACACTTAACTCTTTGAGAGCCAGAGGGGTAGGCAACGCATTGCAAAGCCTACCCCTCCGGCACTCAAAGAGTTAACACTTCCCATGTGGTAGCCAAATGCTGAAACCACGTTTCTCCACGTTCATCTCCATAAACAAAACAATAGGTCTAGCAAACTTTTTTTTTTGTAATGATACTTTTTAATTTGAAGGGACATCATCCTTTAGAAATTAACAAGTTTCATGCCTTTTAAACCCTTTGAGTGCCATAGAGGCGTTGGCTAGTCCTCTGGCACTCAAAGGGTTCAATAACATATTTCCATATATAAATATGTTCTTAAAGGGGAAGTAACACCTTAGGAGTCATTTTGAATGTGCTTTCATCATCATCTATGTAATGCTGCTCATTTTCCAATTTAAAATAATAGCTTGTAATATGTTGCTTTTGTTGTCAGTTTATACAAATTATACAGTAATATTCCAGATACTAATATTACACGATGCTTTCCCTGTAACCAGCCAGTCGCTTGTGCTCCCCCTCCCCCCGCCTTCTTATTTCCAAACTAGATAAGGGGGGGGGTTATATTTTAACCCCTTTGAAGTGCCGGAGCTCGACAGAGCAGCAGTTGGCAGGGTGAACATTATATGTTGTTTGTATATGGCACACAGCTGTGCCAGCCAGCACTGTCTTAACATGCATAAACTGAAAACGAAATAAAGCTAAATATCCCCAACTATATTTAAAACAAAACATGGCTAAAATAACATATAGGTTATTTTGAAAATCTCTTTGAAATGAACCTAAGTAGGCATAAGGGGCATTATAAACTAAGGCGTGATGACGTGGTGATAAAGCAGAGCTGCTTCTCTTGTTCCTTTGCTATTCTATTTAGCCTATGCACTAAGATCTCCAAAGTTGGAGATATCTTATTGCATTGACTCTATAGAATAACATGAGAACTGGAGAAGTGATATCACTGGAGAAGCCATCTCTGCTTTATCACCTTTTTATCACAACTTATTGCATAACCCCCATGGTGTTACTGCCACTTTAAGAACATATGTCCTGAAATGAAGAAGAAACAAACAGATTATGTATTAAGGAGTGATAAAGAGGTGATAAAGTAGAGATGACTTCTCCAGTTCCTATGTTATTCGATTAAGCCTATGCACTAAGATCGCCAAAGCTGGATAAATATTAGTGCATTGGCTACATAGACTAATATAGGAACTGGAGAAGTAATATCACTGTAGATGTCATCACCTCTATCACACCTTAGTGCATCTACCCCAGCTCTTTCTACTTCTTCTCTGTAAGAAACAGCACCATAAAGAGTAGTAGGCAGAGCTAATGCAGCTGACACATGAAAAAGATTGGAGCATCAAAGTAAGGCATTTGTGATGTTTCTAGCAGTCAAGAAATTAAAAATCTAATTTAAATAAATGGGAAACTGGGCATTTTATTTATTTGTCACATGTGGTGCACTTGCTTTGCTCCATTTCTTCTTATTACTTGAGCTTCAATGCGTATGTATAAAAGCAAATAAAGGAATTATGGGGAAAACCACCTGCATGATAGGTGAACAATAACATTTTCCTAGACTTCCATTTATTTAAATGGGATTTTTAAAGGGATAGTAAACCCCAGAAAAACTTTAAGCCAAATGATAGGAATAATAAAAACATACTTAATGCCTTCATTCCCATCTCTCAAACCGTTATCATTTGAGAGATGTAAGAAAATAAAGACCTCCGCTCCCTCACACTTCTCATGTGTCCATTGTATAGCCGACGTCATGAGATCCTGCTTCCGGGACCAGAAGGCGGCTCTTCAGGAGCACTGTCATCTAGCTATCCAACTATAATTACTTCATCGGAATGGTCTACTACGTGTGCCTGGCTTGCAAGCACACGTTGTAGACCATTCCGATTAACTAATTATAGTTAGATATCTCGATGTCAGCGCTCCTGAAGAGCCGCCTTCTGGTCCCGGAAGCAGGATCTCATGACGTCGGCTATACAACGGACACATGAGAAGTGTGAGGGAGCGGAGGTCTTTATTTTCTTACATCTCTCAAATCATAACGGTTTGAGAGATGGTAATGAAGGCGTTAAGTATGTTTTTATTATTCCTATCATTTGGCTTAAAGTTTTTTGGAGGGGTTTACTATCCCTTTAACCACTTGAATGCTAGAAATGTCTCTCCAACACCTTGTGAAGCAAGACGTTTGATATCTTTCTAGCAAGCAAGGGGTTAAAAGCTCAATTTAACCCTCTGAGTGCAAGAGAGGTATCCAACGCATCGCAAAGGTTAAATCAATGGGAATTTTAATTTGTCCCTATAGTGCAGTTAGTTTACCTCAGTAATAGACAAATGGGAGATAGAAGTATCTGGGAACAGAAAATGAAGGGTCTGTAATCTCCAAGCAATCATCTGTTTTATGGATGGTGATTTTAAACACAATTATTTGACGTTGATTGTAATTTTGCTGGCTCCCTCCATACAGCAAGTTTTCTGGTCAGTTATCTAAGAAAACAGGACAGTGATACAAAGTAACTGTCTGTAGCACTTAGTGCTCTGTATAATATCTTTCTACATTATATTTTTTCTACATAATATTAATTTACCTTCTTTCACAGTCCCCAAAAGAGCACTCTCTGGAGACAAATCTAGGGAGCTCAATGTCAGAGCCATATAATATAAATAAGAAGTATAAGCAATTTCACTTTACACATTGTATGCTGTAGTATATGTGAAGTCACATATTATCCCTTTAACCATCTGCATGCCAGAGGGGTGCTCAACACATTGCTTTGCATCTGAGGGATGAAAAGCAAAGCATTGCAACCCCCCCCCCCCCAGTACTTAAGAAGTTACACTGTTTGAGTGCCAAATCTTGCCTGCTCATAGGAAAGTCATATTTATTACATTTTGGAATTATTTTACCAGAGATATATGTTTTTTTACAAATACTGCTGGCTAGGACTTCCTGATAGCTAAGTGGATGTGAAGTCTTCATTTTTAGTTGACTGTCCCTTTAATGTTCCCTGGATGGGTTTTCTCTCTCCTCCCAATGTGAAAAGATTCCTTCATTTTCATATCTAACACTACCAGTTAATACCTATAACACTGAGACCCCTAGCTTTGCACCATTTATTCTGCCACACTTTCTGCATTCATACATATAATCACATTATGTATACCATCCAAAGTCTGTACTCTTCATTTATCGAAACTATGCTTTTCTCAACTTTTCCTCCCAACCTTGGGTCAAGTCTCAGTCAATAGGCAGTTCTATGTGTGTTATCTAATGAAAAGCAGAAGGGAGAGCGTGGGTGGAACACTTGAGAAGGATGGAGTGGATTGATTAAGTATCAAGTTGTATTAATGAATAGAAGCTAATACAATGCAAGATCAGTACAGAGAAGTCAGAAGAACCAGTAAGCGACAACAAATAACCTGTAGCATAATAGTCTGGAGTCAAGTGAGGCCGCCCCCAGCTCTGACTCACAGCCACACAGTCCTTGTATTGCCACATGACATTTCCAATTTAAACTCACATCACTTGGAGAGACTGTTCCTGTTTCCACGGTGCTGCCACTTCCCCGTAATTTCTGTTGTAGGAAAACAAATCACATAAACTTTATTTTCTCATTTACATTTATTGACATTGTTTCATTTTCTAGTCAATTTAAAAATGATTAGCTACAGAAAGCACTGCAAAATAATTTAGATATAAAGCAACCAGTTTAATAAAGTATTATATAATACAAGTATCCTCACTCCAAATTTTCTCCAAAAATAGTCATACACGACACACACTATTCTTTTAAGTCGTCTAGTACACCGGGGGTGCTCTCACTCTGTCCACTTCTCTCCACAGTAAGACAGCGTAGTTAAACAATATTCAATTGAATGAGGCACTCACCACTTACTGCTTTACAGCGGAAGAATTTTATTCCAATATATTCCACTTGTGCAAGTTTTCACAGCAAGGCAGTAATGTTTGGGGCTAAACGGAACGTGTGGGCTGTGCAGAAGAAGAGGACGGTGTAGTCCTCAAAACGTTCCGTTTAGCCCAAAACATTACTGCCTTGCTGTGAAAACTTGCACAAGTGGAATATATTGGAATAAAAGTCTTCCGCTGTAAAGCAATAAGTGGTGAGTGCCCCATTCAATTGAACACAGTTTAATAAAGTAGATATGTCACCTAAGATAAATGTTGTTCAATTTAAAAGTGAATTAAAAACTGCCTAGATCACTAATCTTATATAATAATTTGCTAGGATGTTTCTCACGATGCAGTCATGCTCAGTAGAGACTTCCCACGGTCGGGCAGTCTCTACTGCGCATGATTGCATCGAGTGAGTGAGGCGACGCAACACTGCATCGCCTGGACCAGTGAGGTAGTGGCCTCTTAACCCTTTGAGTGCCAGAGGGGTACGCAACACATTGCTTTGCAATGCCTTGTGTACCCCTCTGACACTCAAAGGGTTAACATTACCTGGACCTTGGCCCTTGTACACGGGCTTTTACACTAGTTTGTAATATAAATCGTTTTGGAGAAATTAAGCTTTATTTGATTCTAGCACAGTGTGGCACTTTATGCAAATTAGTTTATGGGCCAATCTTAACACACACTGTGCTATGACTGGTCTAGCCCATAACTAATTAGCATACTGAGCTGGTTATTAGCATAAAATGCAACACTATGTAATCAAAATATACAAAGGTAAGTTTTGCAAACATATGGTTAATAAAACATAAGGAGATTTTAATTATCTTTAAAACAAACTTAAACTTGTCTATGTCTAATTTAAAGGGAATATTAATAAGTTAGATTTCATTAAATGTAACCCATTGAGTGCCAGGGATGTGATGCTCACCTCTCTGGCTCTCAAAGCATTAATCCCTTGCAAATTAAAGAAGTCTGAAGGCATTTTGTTTGAGATGCATCTAGTGGCCAAGGGATTAAAGAATGCTTTATTCCTATAAAGGTGCTGTTATAGGCCTAGTGCTAGTTCAAGTCAATGACAGTATGGAATTAGAATAAACTATGTGGGCCGCACCCTGAGGTCAGACGGGTTACATGTAGGACTCTTCTGCGCTAGAACATGTACATTTTTATAATCCGGCTACAATACCTTTTAACAGTTGAGGTGTGCAATGTATTGTACTTTTAACCCTTTGAGTGCCAGAGTGGTACGCAACGTATTGCTCTGTAATGTGTTGTGTACCTCTCTGGCACTCAAAGGGTTAAAAAAAAGTGTATCAAAATAAGCCACTCTGACCCATATTTATAACAGCAAATTGGAATTATTCTGGAGTAAGCCATTTGTACCATAGGGGACACACACAAATTCCTAAATTTCCCTGCGCTTGAATAGAGCTGAACAGTAGAGAGGTCTCCAATGCCTTGGTTCTCTAGCATTCAAGGGGTTAAAAGTCCAATTTAATTTAACTATTATTTTTATTTTTTTCCCTATGGTGAAGATGGTTTACTCCAGAATAACTCCAGTTATAAATATGGGCCTCTAATATTTATTACTTAACATTTGAGTACCAGAGGGGTACGCAACGCATACCCTCTGTCACTCAAAGGGTTAATATTCCTGTGTGGTCACATCCCTTTTGTATTGGTGTATTTCACAAAGAAAACCCTTGCGAGACCTGTCTATATCAGTGCCTATCAACCAAGGTGCCGCAGTCTCCACCTTAGGGTACAGTTTTACTTTATGTTTCCAATTTTTTTATTTTTTTTTATTTTTCTTTATAGAGACTTTGGTAAAATGTAAATGCTGAGTTTTAAATGTATAAATATGGAAACCTATGCACAATATGTTCTTTCTTGACCAATTATAAGAGTTAACTATATATTTATGTATTATTTGTACCCATCGTTAACACTTTACGGGCCAGTGGGGTGTACAACTCTTTGCTTCACAATGAGATGCCCATTCCTCTGGTTTTTAAAGAGGTCAGTTCTTAACAAATCCTATATAATAATTCGCTAGGATGTTTGTCAGAAGCAGTCATGAGCAGTACAGAGTGCCCTAACGCGCCACTGCCGATACGGAGCAGGGCGCTCTGAATTCAGACCAGAGTCCTCTCTACACACCTTCCTGGGACAGGAGTCCTCTCTACACACCTTTCTGGGACAGGAGTCCTCTCTACACACCTTCCTGGGACCGGAGTCCTCTCTACACACCTTCCTGGGACCGGAGTCCTCTCTACACACCTTCCTGGGACCGGAGTCCTCTCTACACACCTTCCTGGGACCGGAGTCCTCTCTACACACCTTCCTGGGACAGGAGTCCTCTCTACACACCTTCCTGGGACAGGAGTCCTCTCTACACACCTTCCTGGGACAGGAGTCCTCTCTACACACCTTCCTGGGACCGGAGTCCTCTCTACACACCTTCCTGGGACAGGAGTCCTCTCTACACACCTTCCTGGGAACGGAGTCCTCTCTACACACCTTCCTGGGAACGGAGTCCTCTCTACACACCTTTCTGGGACCGGAGTCCTCTCTACACACCTTCCTGGGACCGGAGTCCTCTCTACACACCTTCCTGGGACCGGAGTCCTCTCTACACACCTTCCTGGGACCGGAGTCCTCTCTACACATCTTCCTGGGACCGGAGTCCTCTCTACACACCTTCCTGGGACCGGAGTCCTCTCTACACACCTTCCTGGGACCGGAGTCCTCTCTACACACCTTCCTGGGACCGGAGTCCTCTCTACACATCTTCCTGGGACCGGAGTCCTCTCTACACACCTTCCTGGGACCGGAGTCCTCTCTACACACCTTCCTGGGACCAGAGTCCTCTCTACACATCTTCCTGGGACCGGAGTCCTCTCTACACACCTTCCTGGGACCAGAGTCCTCTCTACACATCTTCCTGGGACCGGAGTCCTCTCTACACACCTTCCTGGGACCAGAGTCCTCTCTACACACCTTCCTGGGACCAGAGTCCTCTCTACACACCTTCCTGGGACCGGAGTCCTCTCTACACATCTTCCTGGGACAGGAGTCCTCTCTACACACCTTCCTGGGACCAGAGTCCTCTCTACACACCTTCCTGGGACCGGAGTCCTCTCTACACACCTTCCTGGGACCGGAGTCCTCTCTACACATCTTCCTGGGACCGGAGTCCTCTCTACACATCTTCCTGGGACCGGAGTCCTCTCTACACACCTTCCTGGGACCGTTTGGAGAGAGGACTGCGGTCCGAATTCGGAGCACCCTGCTCCATGTCAGCCGTGGTGAGTTCGGGCACTCTGTACTGCACATGACTGCAGCGTGGGCAGAGAGGCTCCGGGCACCAACCGAGGCTGCTGGGGGGCACTGTAGCCCATGCACACAGGCTTTTAATCTAGAGACCTATAAAATGTCAGGGACACCCTGAAAATTCCAGACTGTGTTAAGGGTTATGTAAGGCAAAAAAAAAAAATGAAGTGGGGTTAATATTAATAAAGAAAAACATTAGAAGATTGTGGTTTCTCAGAATGAAAAGAATAGTGTGGAAAGCCTACGCATTCAATACAATTAACCTGATTATACTGCGTGGAAGGATTTGTTGTTGTGGTTTGCTTTTTGCGCACTCAAAGCATCTCTAACAATTTTTTAGTTTGTTCGTCAAGGACATAAATAAGGGCACAAATAGTTATTGTTATGTCTCATTATCACATTGACAAAACAGGGCATTTCCATGATATTACTTCTGAAACTCAGCATTTCACATTTTTTTTTTCTTCTTCATATTTCATACAGAAAAAGTGGCAGCCTAAGGCAGTTGCTATGAAACACCAAAGTGCCTCGGCACTCGGAGAACCACTGTACGAAGGAGCCCTGAAATACATGTCGCTTGCCACAATTTGCACCTTTCCTACACAGCTGTGGAACCACCACATTGCTCCTCCCCTTTGTTGCACAGGTGCATTTGTCAATATACTTCATGTACCAGTATCTAGGGGTGAAATAAGGCACCTAAACAGGAAGTGGACTTATGCTTTGTACAGGAGCAGAGCACTATGAGCAATGTGGAATTCAGTACATGTCTACAAATGCATCTCTAATGCATAGGGGTAGAGCAACATTGATTTCTTCTCCTAGTGCAAATGTACCCAGTTGGCCCTTTTGTGATCTTTGAAAAGTTAATTCAGTGATATGTTATATTAGTGTACCTTAGAGCATATACAACATTTTAAATCCCACTTGTTTCCAGGACATACTTTCCCTTTCTTTAACCCTTTGAGAACCAGTGATAATCAGTGCATTATGAAGCACTGGATTGCATACCCCTCTAGTCTGGAATTGTAGGGGTACTCACTCACTGCCCTTTATTTAATACACAGGTGTTTTTAGTCAACACGTCATAAGTGTTATTGCAAAACACAGATGCTGAACCCCTTGGATGCTAGAGAGCTCACCCAACTCTCATCCCTCAGGGCTAAAATGTTAAAGCCTTCCTGTTCCAAAGGCAAAAACAAGCCAAAAGATGTGAGAGGCTCTGAGCACGAACAAAAGCACAATGGCCTGTTCTCTGGCTAGTCACCGCTCAAGAGCATCACATTTTAGCTCTCTAGTGCCATTACAGAGGAGAAATTTCCACATACATATTAGACTAATCCCACCCGTAAGGGCGGTCCAGTACCAAAATGATGGGCAAGTCCGCTCTGCACGGAAAAACCAGCTAATCCTCTCACATAATTTTTTGGATTGTTTCTGCAAAACACTTAGGGTCTCTCCCTAAGTGTAAAGGGTAAATCAGACGTGGACCCCTTGCTCTCAGTGCCTAGGGAAGCCAGCTGCACCTCACTGACAAGGCCCAAAATAAGGCCAAAATATACGTCTGGGGTTAGCTGGTTTTTCCGTGCAGAGGGAACATGCCCATCATTTTGAGAGTCTCTCACATAATTTTTTGGCCTGTTCCAAAGGCGCCACAAAATCTGGAGCTAGTTCAGACATCTACCATCAATGGTGGCTTTAACCCCATCGCGACGATGGACTTACCAGGTACGTCATGCAAAAATGTCACTTAGTGACAGATGACGTACCTGGTAAGTTCAGGAAGTCATTCACTAGAATAGGGGGAAAAAAAAAAAAAAAAAAAACGTTTTTAAGTGCCGGTCACTAAGAGGTTAAAGAGATAGTGAACTGTATATAATTTTGCAGGGTTCGTTATGCTTCATAAAATAAGGATAGTCCCACTGTTGTAAGTGGTTTTATTAAAATTTTATTAGAGCTAAAAAAATAGGATTTTAGTCTTACCTGTTAAATCCTTTTCACTTAGTCCATACATGTTACTGGTAACTCTGGGAGGCGAAGCCCTCTAGTGGTATGCAGGAACGATTCACAAAGTGTATGCAGGGGGTGGAGCCTCCCCTTCCCTCCTGGCCGCACCAGCCAATGAGCTCCAGATTGAATTGAGACACTAACCATGACTAGTTAAGGGAAGGAAGAAGACTCCTGTGAGCATGCCCCGAAGGACTCCCACGGCCTGCCACAGGAGAGCCAAGCATGTTCTCTTGACAGGGCGGGAGACCAGTAACTTGTATGGACTAACTGAAAAGGATTTAACAGGTAAGACTAAAATCCTATTTTCACTGTCGTCCAATACAGATTACTGGTAACTCTGGGATGTCCAACCATTGGGAAGGAGGCAAGGACCAGGCACAAGGCCCCCAAAGTCACCAGCACGGCTATGGACCAACAGGTCAGAGATAGCCCCAAACTGAAGTGTCAACTGACACCAAGCTGGGGTAAACAACCCCAGAACTATCATACAGCACACAGAACAAGAGCCAACAGGGCTCAACAGTGAAGGAAGCACTAAGAACCAAGAAGAAGATCCTAGACAGGCAAGACTGCCTCTAGGACCTCCCTCCCAAAGCTGCCGTCAACTGAAGCCAGCACGTCCACACAGTAGTGCTTCGAAAAGGCGTGCACAAAGGACCAAGTGGCCGCCCTGCACAGCTGATCAGCAGAGGCCCGATTTTTATAGGCCCAGGAGGCCCCAAAGCCCTACTGGAAGGAGCAGTAACCCAGAAGGGAACGTGCTGATTCCTCAGCTTGTATGCCTCACAAATTGTGGACTTGATCCAGGAGACGATAGTCACTTTGGATGCAGGTCTTCTCTTGCTCTAGGCCCCACAGCGCGTCAGACTTCCTGACAGATTCAGTGCGATGCACATAAAACCAGAGGAAGCGCACCACATCCAACAAGTGAAGATCTCTCTCCTTGTCAGAGGAGGGGTCAGGACAGAAAGAAGGCACCACAATCTCCTGATTGATGTGAAACTCGGAGACCACCTTAGGAAGGAACTCCCTGGAGGTACAGAGCACTGCCTTATCCTTGTGAAACACCAGATAAGGTGGCTTACAGGACAAGGCCTGAACTCCGCAACATGGTGAACAGACACAATCGCCAAAAGGAAGGCCATCTTCCACGTCAAGAGACGTAAAGGAATAGATGCCAAAGACTCAAAGGGGGGACACTGAAGAACTCCAAGAACTAAACTGAGGTCCCACTGAGGAGCAGGACTCTGGAAGACAGGGCGGACATGAGCAACACCCTGGAAGGAAACCCTGACATCAGGCAGAACTGCAATGCGCTGCTGAAAGAACACAGAAAGCGCAGAGGTCTGAACCTTTAAGGAACTCAAAATGAGTCCCTTATCCAACCCGTCCAGCAAGAATGCCAGGACGTAGGAAGGTAAAACTCAAGTGGCAGATCCCTGTCAGCACACCAAGGGGTAAAGGTAGACCAAACACAGTGGCAGATCTTGGAGGAAACCGGCTTACGAGCGCTAAGCATGGTAGCCACCACCCCCGAGGAGAATCCTGTCTTCCGCAGAATTGAGGATTCAACCTCCAAGCCATCAAAGCCAGACAGTGGACATCCTCCTTCCACAGGTACCCCTGCAGAAGAAGATCCGGTCGAGAAGGGAGCCGAAATGGCTCCGCTACAGACAGAGCCAGAAGCTCCGAAAACCAAGATTGCCGAGGCCAAAACGGAGCAATGAGAACGATTGGACAAGATTCCAGTTGAAGCACTGAATAACCCTGATCAACAAGGGTAGAGGAGGAAAAAAAGTAAGCCAGTGGGAACATCCAAAGGATGGACAGAGAGTCCACTGCTAGAGCTAGAGGATCCCTCCATCAAGAGCAGAATACAGGAACCTTCCTGTTGTGTCTCGTTGCCATCAGATCGCGGCAAGGAGGTCCCCATCTCTGAACAAGGAGTTGAAACACTTCCGGATGCAACTCCCACTCTCTGCTGTCCACAGTGCCGACTGAGGAAGTCCGCCAGGACGTTGTCTACGCCTGGGATGTGAACTGCGGCTATGGCAGAAACGTGCCTTTCTGCCCAGGACAAAACAGTCTAGACCTCTAACCAAGCAGCGAGACTTCTAGTACCACCTCACTTGTAGATGTAAACCACAGCCGTGGCGTAGTAGGACTCCACTCGGACCGAGCAGTCCTCTAACTGGGCCGTCCAATGGTGAAGGGCATGGAAAATCGCCCATAGCTCCAAGATATTGATCATAAGGAGGTATTCCTCCGGACACCATCGGCCCTGAGCACTCAGGCGACCCAGAATCGCTCCCCAGCTGGACAAGCTGGCGTCCGTGGTCACCTTGGTCCAAAAGGGAATCAGGAAGCACCTGCCCTTCAGCAGGCTGGACAGGTCGAGCCACCAAGATAGGCTCAGTTCCACATGAAAAGGAAGGGACACCATCTTCATCTGAAGTAGGGGTAGGCACCCTCCCATTTGGATGACAAACCACTGAAGTTCCCTGGTATGTGCCATAGCGAAGAAAACCGCCTCCACCGTGGAGATGAACTTCCCCACCAGGGAGGACAGCCTGTGAGACTCTGCGAGCGATCTGGTGAGCCACCCCGTCTGGAAGATACCCCATGCACTTCTGAGTGTCGAAGAGAAGGCCCAGAAAAATCAGTCTCTGAGACGGAATCAGGTCCGTCTTGTCCAGGTTGACCATCCACCCGTGATGGGATAGGAACTGGGTACAGGTCTGAAGATGATGAAGGAGGAGGTCCGCAGCAGTGTCCTTCGACAGCAAGTCGTCCATGTAGGGAGTCACTCTGATGCCCTCCCGACGAAGGACAGCAATCAGAGCCGCAAGCACCCTCTGGAAGACCTGAGGAGCCGAAGTCAGTCGGAAGGGGAGAGCAGAGAACTGGAAGTGTCCCCTGTCGCAGGCAAACTGAAGGTATTGCCGACTCTCTGGATGGATGGAGACGTGTAAATATGCATCCTGAAGAGAGGCAAGGAACTCCCCCGGCGACATGGCAGCAATCACTGTGCGTAGAGATTCCTGGCGATATTGAGTCCGGGTTATGAAGGAGATGAGGTCCTTCAGGTCCACAATGGGGCAGCATCCGCCGTCCTTCATGGAGACCACAAAGATGTTCGAATAGAACCCGGAGCCCCTGTCCAGAACAGGAACTGGCTCTAGGACGAAATTTTCCAAAAGAGCCTGAACTGCACCATCAAAAGACAGCGTCTCTCTGCACTCTCAGAAGTATGAGAAGGAAGAAGGCAAAAAGGAGGAAGTGAAGAGAAAGGGATCTTGAACCATTCTGACACCCCCTGTAAAACCCATGAGTCCGCCACAGACTCTTCTCAAGCACTGTGAAAGAGGCGAAGACGACCACCCACAGCGGGATGCGGACCCGGGTTCGGCGAATCATGCCGAAGTAGTCTTGGAAGCCTTGGGGTTGGTGGAGACCTTGGGCTTCCATTGCTGTTGGGGCATGGAGGAGGGACGCGGAGCTGAGGGAACCGATTGGTTCGCCGGACGTGTCTCACCCTGGAAGGGACGAAAATACCTGTTGCTTTTGAGCGGTAATTTCGTCCTAGCCACCAATGGCAAATGAGAACTCTTGCCCCCAGTGGCCTCACTGATCAGTTCTTTAAGATCAGGACCAAACAAGGAAGTACCCTGGAAAGGCAGGGACAACAAAGTTTTCTTAGGAGCAGTGTCAGCAGACCAGATCTTGAGCCAAAGCTCATCTGGTTACTACAGACATAGTAGAAACCTTAGCCATCAAAGACCGCAGCAGAAACATAATGTTGTGCGTCAGATATATAAGCTAACAAGAGCAATTTCTCTGAAGTAGACGCATCCTGACATACAGCCGTGGTGAGTTGCTCAGTCCAGACTGCAATAGCCCAGTTAACCCACACAAGCAAAGGCAGGCCGCATGGCCATGCCAGAAGTTGCAAAAATAGACTTGAGAGAAACCTCAAGCTTTTTGATAGTCCAGTCCTTTAAGAAGAAAGCGTCAGAAACAGGCAAGGCAGTAGATTAAGATAGCCTAGAAACAGGGGCATCCACCATAAGGGGGATGAACCCACTTAGCAAGTGCAACCTCAGAAAATGGATAAAGCTTAGCAAATTTTCTAGGGACAGAAGCAGTCATGTCCGGTGATTTCCACTCTTCTGAAACCAGCCGGTCCAGAGTGTGACTGGGAGGAAAATAAGTCAGGGGCTTAAGCTGCTCCTGAAAAACATCAGAGGGATCAATAGGAACCTCCTGAACCAAGGGAATGAGAAGTGTGGAAAACACAGCTCTGACCAGGCCCTCCGCAGAGGGTTCAGGGTCGACCTCAAAGGGGTCCCCAATATCCCAGGTGGATTCTAACACAGTACTATCCTCCACATCAGTGTCTATGAGCAACTCCTGGTCTAAGGGGTCAGAGACATCAGGTGCTCCCTGTGGTTTAGGCAGGGAAGATCTGATACCAGTGGGGATCTGCCAAGCCTGGAAGGCTCCTTGGATCTGGGATGGAAAGAGTTGAAGTGTGGACCTGCAGTCCCTAGTTGCGGCCTTAAACTCTTACATCCAAGCTGACTCAATAGCATGGCTGGAGGGCCCTGGGTTGCTGACAGGAACCTCAGAACATGCTGGGCATAGATGACCAGAGAACTCCCTAGGTAGCCCCGAGTGACAGGAAGAACAATGTGCAATGGGGGATACTGATACCCCAGCCTCCTTAGTCTTAGGTCTAGCCCCTAGCTCCAGCGGTATAGACATAATCACAGCGTCAATTTAACCCACTGACAGTTAAATCACCCAATACAGTGTGTAGAGATTAAATTTCACCCCAGAAACGCTAAATTTAGACTTATCTGGCAAGCGAAGGGTTAATCTGCTGAGGAGAGAAGGGGAGTCCAAGCCCTGTGTAGGATACTCGCCAAAAACGCTGAGAAAATGGCCGCCGCAGCACGAGCCAATCAGAAATTAGGCGCAAAGCAAACGCTCATGCAAACGCAGTTTTTCCCAAAAAGTATCCTAAACGGTGCCCGAAGCCCCCTGAGCCCCCCAAAACACTTGAACTGTAAACCGGATGAAAGAGCAAGGATAGACAAATCAAATGAGCCACCTCTGAAGTCGCTGTGACAAGCGGTTGCAGAGATATGGCCCAAACAGTGCAGTCCCATAGAGGTGAATGGAGCAATGGCGTCTATGCAGTAAAGCGCGCCTTAAAGGCGCAGAACTCAAATAAAGTAAAACTTTAAGTAAGGCATAAAAACATGTAAAACAACAAGTGAACATGTAAGAATACTATAAAAACACGAACCCAGTAGGAATAGTGTCATGACACCCCGTAATAATGTGCCAACCAGCAGCTAAAGGGTTAAGTTACCACAGAAACTTGCTCCAAACACCCAGACAGACATACAGATAGACCCAATGAGTGCAGGAGTGCATAATGAGAACTCCAAACGTCCACCCCTGTGCGGAGGGGTACCAGGGGACAAGTGAACCTGCAGCACTCAAAGGGTCGCTCACCTTTCCTGCAGATTTTCTGTCTTCAGATTACCATGGGTTAAGAAATTACCTCAGTGGGTAACTTCTGGGAAGTATTTGGATACCAAGATTTTCCCCTTCAGGACTAAAGGTTCAATGAAAAAGTCCTGGACACCGAGCTAGCCACATTGAAGAGCTTGTCAGTCATGATAATCCGCCTAATGGTGGGTATTCCATATCTGACAGAAAATAATAAAATTTCTAAAACTATTGAAGAGCTGTTCCTTTAGCCTGTTACTCCAACGAGGAACAATTCAATCTGGAGCTCATTGGCTGGTGTGGCCAGGAGGGAAGCGGAGGCTCCACCCCCAGCATACACTTTGTGAATCGTTCCTGCCTACCACTAGAGGGCTTCGCCTCCCAGAGTTACCAGTAACCTGTATTGGACGACAGTGAAAAGCATTTTCTAGTTGACCCTAGGTTGACCCTTTGAATGTTAGAGGGGTACATACCCCCTCTATGCAACTCAAGGGATTTAAAAATAAATAAATAATTTTTGTTTTGTTTTTAGGTTCTACACAATTTGTGAGCAACCTGAGGCCCCCCAGCTGTTGAGAAGTACCCCTCTGGCACTCAAAGGGTTAACCACTTGAATGCTACAGAGGTCTCCAGTGCATGACAAAGCAATGTATTAGAGATCTATCTCACATTCAGAGGGTTAATGACTGTGACTGTTGGAATATTTTAGTCAGTGCAGTTGATGTGACTCCTAATTGCGCCTCTTTAGTTTGATGAATGAGACCTGAAGTGTTGTTATAATTACTGCAGCATTTTAATCACAAAATATTTAACCTTTTGAGTGCCAGAGGCATACTGAACATATTGCAGCGCAATACGCTAAATACCCCTCTGGCATTCTAAGGGTTAAATCCATAAGGCCATATGCATAAGTCTCAAGAGAAGCAATTATGGACGAAGGGGAAAAATAAAAAAATCCCACTGACTTAAACAGGTCGTATTAACCCCTTGAATACTAGAGATAACAAACATATTGTGAAGTAAAGCACTGGAGACTTTAACAGCATTCAAGTGGTTAAAAGCCAAACTGAAATCAATGGGAGTATTGATTTGTTCTCTATGAGTTAATTGTTTTGCCCAGGAATTCTCCTCTTTCCTTGTTGCATGTGGCCCATAGAACCAGACACAGTAAATCAAAGGGTGTTTGTTCCCTGCACTATAGCGATACACATTGAGACTGGTGTACCAAAAAACCAGTATCATTTCTGGTGCAAAAAAACCACACCAGAAGGCAGAACTAAACTCTCACATGCTAGAGAGGTCTCAACTTCTTTGCAAAGCAATATATTGGAGATCTCTATGATCCAAGGGATTAAATTGTTAAAAACGCCATTTAAATAAATTGGGATTTTTAATTGTCCCTACACAGTGCAGTTCGTTTGCTCCATAATCGTTTGTGCTATTATGCATATGGCAAAATGGTGTCAAAACGCATCGGAGAGAGACCCCCACCCCCCAAAAAAAACAGATTGTTTGAGCGCTTTTCATAGAAGTACAGTTGTAGACTGCAGTGTTAGATACCGAGGCTTTACGTAGAAGTACAGTTGTAGACTGCAGTGTTAGATACCGAGGCTTTACATAGAAGTACAGTTGTAGACTGCAGTGTTAGATACTGAGATATTACATAGAAGTACAATTGTAGATTGCAGTGTTAGATACTGAGGCTTTACATAGAAGTACAGTTGTAGACTGCAGTGTTAGATACTGAGATATTACATAGAAGTACAGTTGTAGACTGGAGTGTTAGATACTGAGATATTAGAAGTACAGTTGTAGACTGTAGTGTTAGATACCGAGGCTTTACATAGAAGTACAGTTGTAGACTGCAGTGTTAGATACCGAGGCTTTACATAGAAGACAGTTGTAGACTGCAGTGTTAGATACCGAGGCTTTACATAGAAGTACAGTTGTAGACTGCAGTGTTAGATACCAAGGCTTTACATAGAAGTACAGTTGTAGACTGCAGTGTTAGATACAGAGGCTTTACATAGAAGTACAGTTGTAGACTGCAGTGTTAGATACTGAGGCTTTACATAGAAGTACAGTTGTAGACTGCAGGGTTAGATACTGAGGCTTTACATAGAAGTACAGTTGTAGACTGCAGTGTTAGATACTGAGACTTTACATAGAAGTACAATTGTAGACTGCAGTGTTAGATACTGAGGCTTTACATAGAAGTACAGTTGTAGACTGCAGTGTTAGATACTGAGGCTTTACATAGAAGTACAGTTGTAGACTGCAGTGTTAGATACTGAGGCTTTACATAGAAGTACAGTTGTAGACTGCAGTGTTAGATACCGAGGCTTTACATAGAAGTACAGTTGTAGACTGCAGTGTTAGATACCGAGGCTTTACATAGAAGTACAGTTGTAGACTGCAGTGTTAGATACTGAGACTTTACATAGAAGTACAGTTGTAGACTGCAGTGTTAGATACTGAGGCTTTACATAGAAGTACAGTTGTAGACTGCAGGGTTAGATACTGAGACTTTACATAGAAGTACAGTTGTAGACTGCAGTGTTAGATACTGAGATATTACATAGAAGTACAGTTGTAGACTGCAGTGTTAGATACCAAGGCTTTACATAGAAGTACAGTTGTACACTGCAGTGTTAGATACTGAGGCTGATGTACTAAGCTTAACTGGAACAATTCTGGTGCAAACCAACAGCACCATAGGGGACACATAAAAAAAATGTTGCAATGAATTAGATGGGGATTTTAAACCTCTGAATGCAAATGCGTTTGAGATCTCACTAGCATTTAGAGAGTTAAAAAAATCACATTTAAATCAATATGAATTTGTATTTCTCCCCTATGGCAGAGTTGATTACCCCAGAATTGCACCAGTTCTTCCCTGTGTTCATGGACATCCATCCTCGATTCTGTAGATATATATATACGTTACAGTGTGTGTACAGCATTTCCTTTTTCCTATAAAAATCCTCTGTAATGCACTTTTCCTAAAAATATCCATAGCGCTACGAGCCATTAATATTTGCCTTCCCCAGCTACAAACTGCATACAATGGGTTAAAATGCCCTATTTAAGTTAATGGGAATTTAGAATTCATTTCCCTGGTGCGGTTGGGTTACTCTCAGTTCATCAGTCTCGGTGATGCATACCAAGTGTAAGGTAAGTCAGATACCAAGCTAATATAATGACAATAATTAGAGCTCTCCTGCTTTGTACAGAACTGCACATTCTTGCAAAAACTTAAATGAATGGCATAAAGCTACCTGTGAGCTCAGCTGAGTTTTAATCCAGTTGAAGTAGTAATTCAAATCGCTGCCTTCCATCAATTCTCTTCCCCAGGCAGCCAATTTAGCAATTATGCGTGCAGCCTGAAAGAGAAAAAAGGAAAATCACATATACAGATATTTAGAATACAAACAGCAGCAATGAGATATATATTATAAAGGACTAACTGTTCGTGAATAAATTGTGCAAAATAAAAAAAAAAAAAAAAAAAATTATATATATATATATATATATATATATATATATATATATATATATATATATATATATATATATATAAAATCAGATGTCATGGGTGCAAGGAGAGTGAACAATGGCAGTGGGTGCAACTTGTGGTTCTATTCCACTAAGCACATTTCAGTAATGGTGAACAGTGAAACAAAAGTAGAGTATCATCGGGGGATTTTAACACATGTGTGTAGCAAGGCATTCGTCAGGAACCTCTATTCTCAGGGGGCCTAACATTTGACTTCAAACAGTCTCATTTTTACAAAAAAAACAATTAATTCCTTTCATTAGATGGCCAGTAAAGACTGAGGAAGTTCTGGGTGCATATTGGATGATATTTTTGCAAATAAGAAAGAGGGCTACAACTAAACTTAACACTTTGAGTGCCAGTGGGTTATCCAAGGCATTACACAGCAATGCAATGTCCTGGATACCTCTGTTGAGCTCCCTGATCTGTTTCCAGAAAGCTCATTATTCTCTACAAAGATCAGTGTAGAAAAGATACAATATAAATAGCATACAAAGCATTCAGTGCTGCAGGGATGGTGTTACATTGTATCACTGTCCTGCTTTGATGGTCACTGACAAGTAAACTCTCTGGAAACACATTTTTTAGTTCTTAAGGTCAAGGACACAAGTCTAAAAATTAAACCAAGCAAATAAATAAATAAATAAATAAATAAATAAATAAAAAGTGAAGATAAAAAAATATTTTAAAGAGTATAGGCAATTTGATGTTACATATGATGCCCGTGATGAATGTTTAATGATTAAAAAAAAAAAAAAAAAAAGTTAGTATTCCTTAAAAAAAAAAGAAACCTTTAATCCTTTGAATGACAGCAGGGTATGCAACACATTGCTTTACATCCTTCTGGCGCACATAGGGTTAAATCAAAGGGAATCTGTCAAATGGTGAAGTTGGTTTTCCCAGAATTACTCAACATTTCTTTTAAAACCTTGAACCTTCAGACAATGTAGCCTAACATGACTGCTAATGGTCTTTGTTGAGTTATCACTGAAGGTGCTCTCACAGTGCTGTAGCTTATACTATACATTGTATGGTTGATAGAAGTGTAAATAAAGTTATTTATTACCATGTGGACAGTGAACAGATCCTGACGATTTAGCATTGGTAAAAAGTAGGACCAAGCAGTGTTCTTCCCACGGCGTGCATAGTCAAAAAATATGCTGACACGTTGATGATTTTCCTGAAAATAAAATAAAATGTTTTAAATCATCTGTATTGCATCCCGTTAAACAGAAAACATACAGTGACATACAGTCAGTCTTTTGTGACCTTATTTTTGTGAAGAGCTGCAATCAGTACTGCAAACAAATTTTACGTGTTGGCACACTACCCAACGCCCCTTTAACAAGAGTGATACTGTCATAGCGACAGCAAATAATCCTACATAAGAATTGCTAAATGTGTGTTTGTCAGAAGCCGTCATGTGCAGTAGAGATGGCTGCGCGAGCTGCAGTCATAGCGGCTGTCCCAGCATCCTTTTACAGCAGGAATGATCGGGTTGGCTGGATGGGCGGCTCCACATTGTGACCTTACTTAGAAGCATGGCTAGCATCCAGCCACTGAGGACATAGTCACTAGGAGTAGGCTCATCCTTTTGTCAGTAGTTATGGTAATTCCACTTGGCTCATGGTTTGAGGAACTGCTGAAGCAATACCCATGTGAGGGGGGGGCTAAATACAGTGTTTAAATGTTACTACAAGTAAGAAGGGATTGTGATAATGAAGGGAGGGTCTCTAAAAGCACCTTCGGGGCAATTATTAACCCTTTGAGTGCAAGAGGGGTACGCAACGCATTGCACTCAAAGGGTTAATTATGGTTTGGTGGGGATTACAGAGGACAATTTGGTATTTTGAATGCAATGGAGATTACAGAGGGATCATGTGGGGGAGGTCATTAATTGTGGGTTTGGATGGGGTGGTGATTGCAGAGGGCAGTGTGGTAGTTGAGGGCTGCTGTGGAGGTACAGTGGTTTGTGACTCTGCTGGGGTGAAGGTGAGGACTATGGTTGTGGGAAACTTAGGGGAGCTCTGATAAGAGATGTGGCCGAGTGGCATAACAGGAGCTATATCTGGGAGGGAGACAGTGTGGTGACACTGGTTTTGTGGTTTTCCCTTAGGGTCACCTTATATTCAGGCTCTCTCTTTTATTAAAATCCCACATTTGGGGGTCGCCTTATAATCAAGTAAATATGGTACTTTATTTATAAAAGCACAGTGGAACAATTCTGGGGCAAACTAACTACACAACAGGGGACGCATAAAAATTCCTGTTTATTTAAATGGGCTTTTAACCCCTTAAATACCAAAAGGGGTCTCCACACATTCCAACGCACTGTAAAGTAGACCTCTCTAGAATTTACAGTTTTGAAGTATCCCATTTACATTCATGGGAATTTGGGTAAACTGTATTCACCTCCTACATTACTACTCTTTTATACCACTTTGTATTTATTCATAAGGCTCAGTGATCAACCCCATTGCACCTTGTAGAACAAATAAAAACCCAACTCAATGTAACCCTTTGAATGCTAGAAAGATCGCCAAGGCTGTGCAAATCATCTAGCATCCAAAAGGGTTAAAAAGCTCCACATATTCAAATGGAACATTGCCATGCCAAAGCGTCTGACACCTTCTGTTCTTTCCAGAAAACTTGGAACAATTGGCTTATAACCCATCCATCTCACCAATCAACAGTTTAAGATCATTTAGTACCTCAGACCCCACATTTACAACATATACCTAGATATCAAAATTCGGGTGTTAAGCGCTATGATTATATACTTAACCCTTTGAGTGCCAGAGGGGTCCGCAAAGCATTGCAAAGCAATGTGTTGCGTACCCCTCTGGCACTCAAAGGGTTAACGGCACTGAGATGACCGAATCCGAAAGAGTCCAGTGAGTAACTTCATCTGTCTGTATTACACAGCTTACATTTTCTATCGTTAACATCCTTTTACCCCCTCGTCTTCATCTTCCCCTTTATACTTTATTATTATTATTATTTTTTTATTTATTTAGTATATTCTTTTTCTCACTTTCCTTCTTCGGTTCATATATAATTGCCCAAGCATAATGAAAGTTTCTGTTGCTTTTGGTAATCAATTTTATTGGAACATATCCCCTTAGACATACACGATGGTAAATGAGAAGTTTCAGTAAACTGATTCTCTTTTTCAGAAACTCTCTAGAAGAAATTTTGCAGAACAATTCCTTTTTATAATTACCATTGTAACTGCATATTACATGTTTGTATATTCTTATTACTTCTATAAACCTTTTCAAAATTCAAATATTTGTCCCCTACAGCTCAAGTTGCTTTGTCCCAGAATTGGCTCACCTTGCCTTTATATATATATATATATATATATATATATATATATATATATATATATATATATATATATATATATATATATATATATATATATATATATATAGAGAGAGAGAGAGAGAGAGAGAGAGAGAGATGAAAACTTAAAGGGGCTTGTCACCCTAAGACATGCTTAGTCTGTTTTGCAAAGGATTAAAGTGATGCTTTTTGACTTGTCATATGCAACTGGAGAATGTTAAGTCAAACTTCCTGTGCTTTATATTATTACTAGTTGAAGAGCCTGTGTACACGGTCCACAGTGCTACCCAGCAACAGCCACTGTGCAATCATGCACAGTACAAACTGCCCGCGTGGCAGCTGATACGGAGCGGGGCTCTCCGAATTCAGGTTGTAGCCCTCTCTGAGCAAATTCGGAGCGCCCCTCTCCGTATCAGCTGCGGCGTGGGCAGTCTGTACTGCACATGACTGCAACACGCACAGCCGTCTCTACTGCACATGACGGCTTCGGACATAGTTAGCAAATTATAATATAGGATTATTTTTACACATCATCTATTTTCAACAACTTTTATGTCCTTTACAGTGAGCTCTTTGGATCTCTCTTTCCAAGCAAGTAATTGTCAGGGACAGTGGTATAAGTAACAATGTACAATGTTCTACCCCTGCTGAAGAAAAGACTGGAGGGAGACAGCTTAGGGAGTCTAGCACAGATATCATAAGTAGTACTGAGTGTTTTGACTGCTTTATAATTCGCCCATGTTTTTTTGATTCCCCTTAAAGTCGTTCCACATGTTTGGGATCTCCAGTCACACCACATTGGCAACACCATACTGGTAAGATCCCTAATCTCACTATGTACTTACAGTACATGAGGCCTGGCTCTTGCTGAATCAAGTCACATGACTATTTATGATTTGAAAAAAGGAGCTTAAACATCTTGTAACAAGTTGTTTAAAAAATGTGCCTGTGTGACCATGTCTTACAGCTCTGTTCACACGAGTAATTTTTTTTTTTGTTTGTTTTAGGCAAGAAAACTACATAAATAAATAAACAAACATACATACAGTTTTCGGTTCACTTTTAAATTGTTGCACGCGAAAGAGCTTGCAACCCTACGACACGTTCAGTTTGTCACCAGGATAAAAATGGCGACCTGAGAATCTCGCAGGGCAAGAAAGCGCGAGATTCTCAGGTCGCACTACGGAATATCGCACTCTACAATGTTACAGTGTAGTTTGTCCTCTCTTGTCCCACTCACCTCACCAGGGTTGCAGTCTGTCTGAAAGGGACCATCAAGCCATTAACTGCTGTTGTGAGAAGCCACACTTGTATGGATGGGATCCGGGAACTGCAGCTCGTTTGTGTTGTCCTTCCCATAGATCACATAATTTTTTATTGCGCGCAGCTCTGCTCTGGTCTCTCTCTAGGCATGCAGACTTACAGAGCACGCAGAGAAAGGGAGACAGAGCCCAGAGCAGCGCTCCTGGAGAACCGGTTGTCAGCCATTATACATCCCTTATGCCGGTTCGCTTTTAGCTGTTAATTGCTTGATGGTCCCTGTCAGGCAGCCCGCAACCCTGGAGAGGTGACTGGGACAAGTGAGGACAAAGTACACTGTAACATTGTAGAGTGCGACGTTCTGTAGCGCAGCCTGAGAATCCCATGCTTTCTTGCACTGCCAGATTCTCAGGTCACCATTTGTATCCTGGCAACATACTGAATGCGATGTGGGGTTGCACGCTCTTTTGCATGCGACCTTTTAAATGGATACCACAATTTTCATACATTTGTAGAGTAGATAATACAGCATGTTTTTTTTTTCTCTCTTAGAATCCCTTTGTCTCTAAATAAATGGAAGCAATAACATTGCACAGATAACACCTAAGTGATAATTGTGCAGTTCTACTGAAACCTACGCTAGGAGTTTGGGCAGTGAAAGTCACTTGTGTGAACAGCTTCATGTAACATAATAGTTAAATAGCAACTGACATGAAAAACGATATTAAAGTTAGCACATTCAATTACTTTGAAAAGGAGTTTTCCAACTTTTACAATGGGGAAAACAAAAAACAAGTGGGAAGGACATTTACAATGTTTTGAAATAAGCAATCATCAAAGACCATCGATCATGTATATTGGTATGTCATCTTAATTCATTTGTTCCTAAACTAATTAAATTGCCATCATTACTCAGGCAGATAAGCACAAGGAACTTAACCCAATTTTACAGCAATAATGTGATGGATATTTGTTTTGATGTTTGTTTGTTTCTGGTTTTTAACTGTCTGAGTGCTGCATATCTGCACATTTCACAGTGTACTTTGCTGGTTTATCAAATGCCTTTTTTAGTACAATACCTGCTATCTTGATAAAACAGAGAAGTATGCTGCAAAACGCGTAGATGTGAAGGTAGTTCTTACATTTTAATGTTCTTATACTTTTGCAATAAAGACACATATTATTGCAGTTGCTACTTGTCCGTGGAGAGGTTCTTTGTTTGGATGGAAGAGAAGTAAACTGTCATAACACAGCAGGGACAGTAGGAATTTCTCTGCATGCTTTATTGCTGTGTATAAACACAGCAATTATACAATGTGAGTGTGATTGCTCTATTTTATATTAATATTTTGTTTCCATTGGGATAAGGCACTACTGGCATCCCACTTTTTTAGTCTGTTTCTATTTCATGTATTTGATTTTGTGAGAGGAGGATTTTGAAGAGCAGCCTTAAATGTCTATTTGGGGAAACATTAGAAATAGCAGTTTTGAGGGAGCAGCCATAAAATTCCTAGAGTCTTCTAGCTGGTACACACATATTTATGTGATTCCAGCAATGTATTTTGTGACTAAAACTTCACTGGTGGTGCTGTGGTATTCCAGATAGAGCACAATAAGTGCCTTCTTTTTCTTTTGGTATTTTTCAGAGATATATATGTAATTTTTATAACTTGGAGTAAATTAAAGGATATCAATCACTTGATCTTTCCCTAATAACAGATGGGTTTTGCTTGAGCTGGCCTCCTGATGAAGTGAGCCCTGGCAGATTGACACACAACTCGAGTCTAGAAAGAGACACCTGATGTTCCTGCAGTCGTCCTTCACTTGTGGCAACAGAAACACAGCCAGTCTTGTTTCACTAGTAGCCACAAAACATTTCTACACTATCTTCAGGCCCTTCCTTGTTCTACTGGTAACCAAATAACCACAATACAATCTGCAAGCACTGTCTTTTTCCACTGGTAGCCATAGAACCACACAACATTGTCTGTCAAGGGTCACAATTTGTGTGAAGGTGGTTGGAGATAAGAAGGTAACTGTAGGATCACATTTGGTGAGGGGGTGCAAAAACAGTGCAAGGGGTTGAAGGGAATGGGGAGTTTCAGGTCACATTAGAGCAGAGAGGGTTGAAAGGAAGCATACAGATTCAGGGGTCAGAGTAAGCACAGGTGATTCAACCAGATCAATGCCAGGGGGGGTTCTGCCCCAACTGGCACTGTCCTGTCCAAATCATGGCCCTGCTGTGGATGAAAGCAGGCTTCACTGTGACCTGAAAATGTCCTTCAAACAGCCAAATAGGTAATGCACTCCGTATGTCTTATTCCACCCCACTGTTGCCCCTGAGTGTACTCAGATCAATGCAGGACCACATCCAAACCTTTCCCCTTATTTACATACTAGTTGAACAGCCCGTTACACGGGCCACAGTGCCTCTGGCAGCCGGTCGCGGGCAGTCACACGCAGTGGAGACTGCCCGCGCCTCGGCTGATACAGAGCCTCTGGCAGTCGGTTGTGTGAGACTGCCCGTGCCTTCGGAGCGCCCAGCTCTGTATCAGCCGCGGCGCGGGCAGTCTCTACTGCGCATGACTGCCGCACGTGCAGCAGTGTCTACTGTGCATGTCGGGCGTTACACACAACTTGGCGAATTATTATATAGGATGAATTAGAGAATCACAGATACCAGTTACTCTCTATAAAACACTATAATTCATGAGAAAACTTAAAGTACAAATATAATGCTTTATACAGAAAGCAAACATCCAGGGTAAATCAACTTTATCATATGGGGGGGGGATCATTCCCAAAGTGATCACTGAGCTAAATGGGGTTTTTAACCCCTTGTGTGGCAACTAAAAAAAATGTAAACGTATTGTTACACAACACGTTGGAGTTCTCAATAACTTTAAAGGGGTTAAATTATACTTTTAACTCAATGGGAATTTTTATTTGTCCCCATAGAGCAGTTGATGTGTTTCAGAATTGCTTATCTTTTGCCTTCTGAATATGGCTTATAGTTCTAGAGAAAAAAAAGATAACTACATACCTGAAGCATATCATCCACCATGGTTAAAATGTACTGTACGGTTTGCTCCTTGGAAATGTGGCTCATCAGGTTTATGAAAGTTTTAGCACACTAGAATAAAAATTAAAACCAAATACAAAATCAGATTACCGTTTTGTTACATTTAAAACCTAGGTAAACCCAAATACCACAGTACTTTACAACTGACACTAAACCGTTTTGTTTTATATGGCAATAAAAGAAAATAAATGGTTACTGTCAAAGGCAATATAAGTAACAGATATGCACACTTCCAAGTCTAAGTACTGTAGGTAACCAATTAAATAGCAGCAATAATGAGCACAACATTTAAAATGCGCTTCCACAAAAGCAGTGTTTATCATTTACAACTAACAGAGGATCAATATGTTACAAGGGCATAGACAGAAAAGTAATGTGTCTGCAAAGAAAATAAGATCTGGTCACCTTTAAACAGGTATAGATTTCCTAATTTTACATTGTTATTGTCAACACTTTGAGTGCCAGAGCAGCATGCAATGTGTTGCACACCCCTCTGAGACGCAAATGGTTACCCCTTTGATTGTCAGAGCGGTACAGAATGCATCGCTTTGCAATGCATCCTGTACCCCTGTGGCACTCAAAGGGTTAATATGTACTAAAAAAAAAATATATATATCACTTTAAGGTCATTAAAGGGTTAAATCTGGGCATATTTTAAACACAATAATGGTGACAAACGTTTACTTTAGTAGTTTTGGGTTCCCCAATGACCACAATCCAGATTCCATTTTGCATATACAGACAGGGTTCTAATCATATGGAGCGTTAATATATCATTCTCTGTTCTCCGTCTACCCTGGAGAGTCTCCAAGTGTCTTGTACTTTTGCATCAGAATATCATTGTAATGCTTAATTTCATTAAGAAATAACATTCCTCTGGAAAAAAAAGTAATAAGAAAATAAAACGTGGAACACTAAACATCCAGTTTTATATAAAGCATTTAATAAATGCTGAAACTCTATCCATCTACAAATGGTGTGAGGCATTTGACAATTTTACCAGATACAACTGATATGGGACACATTAGAGGGATGGACCAATAGAATTCCACTCTAAGCTATGCACTGCAGCATGTACATTCCTTGCTCCAATGAATGGCAGTAGGGAGGTATATGGGTGTTTTGGGGTATTTCTTTCTTAGCAGTTACTTTAGCAT
Source organism: Rhinophrynus dorsalis (assembly GCA_037306005.1). Classification (NCBI taxonomy): domain Eukaryota; kingdom Metazoa; phylum Chordata; class Amphibia; order Anura; family Rhinophrynidae; genus Rhinophrynus; species Rhinophrynus dorsalis. The sequence continues at coordinate 123,440,878 of CM074723.1, read as the reverse complement.
TCTTACTACTGACTGAAGATTGTCCCTCGTGATCCACTGTCGGATCCGAGACCAAAACATTGATGTCAGGATGCTCTTGAACAGTAAGACCATCAGACATCAGTACTATTAACTATGATGTACGCTCAGAGCTGCTTGTGGAATGGAGCATTACTAACCCTTTAACAGCAGCAGAGTATGCACTAAGGCATTCATATGCTTTAATGAATACTTAGAAGTACAAGTGCATGAGTAGGGCCAACGGTCCAGCCCGGAAAGGAGCTGTGCTGGCAAATTCATGCTCCCGTATTATCATAGGCCACAGGTACAAAGAACAAAAGAAGCAGCCCTGGAGCAAATAAACAGCACCATAGGGGAGAAACAAATACTCCCCAAACACTTATTGATTTAAAAGAACAGTACATGCTTAATGCTAAACTAGTGCTTTCTGTTGATGGGTAGAGTGACGGCTGCTCCATTTCTGGCTCAGCTTGGTCACTTGCTCTGTAAAGACCGAGAAGAAAAACATTTCCTGATTCTCAAACCCCATTGCACCAATACGATTGGGCAGAGCAGGTATTTTGGATCTGTGCAGTCGCACTGGTATTATGGGGTTTGAGAAGTCAGGAAGATTGTCCTGCTCAGCCCCTACAGAGCCAGTCACCAATCTGAGTCTAGAAAGGAGCATTATTCACCCTACCCTTCAACAGAGTAGGGTCGAGAACACAGCTGGGTATTACCCCTGTACTCTTCAGAACATTTTAGCAGGTGTCAGGGCCATAATACAAAGTTTTTAAAATATATTTAGGGTTTACCATTTCTTTAAATAACTTATGCAAAGCTCAGTTTATATATATATTAGTCCAATAAATGCAAAATTGCCTTTGAACCTTTGTAGGCCAGAGAGGTATCCAACACAGTGCAAAGGATAGCTCTCTGGCACTGATTAAGCACATACAATTCCTAAATACACCAACGTAACTAGCACAAACATGGGTAACCTGCTGCACACAAGCAGTTCTATAGCATATCCTCAGCTGGCCCTGAATGATTGAACATGGCTGAACTTGCAGTCTAACTGTAGAGCCAGCTGTTGCTACCTGATGAACCAGCACTTCAAAAAACAATAACTTATTATTTTGCATTTCAATTTCCTGACTTAGAAAGAATAACATTTTGTATCAACTGTACTTCTCAACCATCTGCCTCACAGAATGTGCAGACAATGGTCTGTATGCAGTAAGCAAAAGTTGAGCAAGCCTGGCGCAAACCAACGCAAAATGGGGTGGGGAGTAGAAATTCCCATCAATTTAAACTGGGTGTTTAACCCTTTGAGTGCCAGAGAAGTATCCAACACCTAGTCTTGCAATGCGTTGGATACCTCTCTGATGCTCGAATGGTTAACCATGTGAATTCTAGAGAGGTAGCCAATGCACAGTAGCATTCAAGGGGTTAAAAACCCCATTTTCGTCAATGGGAATTTTTTTTTTTTTTTATTTCCCTTCATATGGAGCAGTTGGATGCTCCAGAACTGCTCTTTGTTTGCTTTTAGTGTAACAAAGCAAAGCAAGGCGTTCCGCACCCTTCTGGCCCTGAAAGGGTTAGGTCCTGAAGCGATCTTTACCTGATGTCCCTCATTGGTTAGTATTGTTTGCTTCTCCTCAGGACGAGACTTTTCAAACCTTTGGATAAATTCACAATCTTCTCCAGAAATCATCTGACCTCTGCAAGGAGAAAGTTACATGTGAGAGAAAGACATTACCTACCGATTTAAAGGGATAGTACTGTTTCAAAATAAAATTAGCTCCAATTAATCTTCAAAGTATTTGGGCAATGCAGAGTGTTATTTTAACACTGTCCGAGTTGTAGTTCAAGAGTAAATGAAAGATAAAGTATCCTCCTCCACATTCCACCCCTTTTACTGTTGTAACACTACTCACCTCAGAGCAGCAAGACTGTCCTAATGGATCGCAGAGAAGGACAATCTTCAGTGAGCATAAGGAAAAACCTGTCAAGGGGGGCAGGGTTTTCCTTACTCACAGTAAGAAGACTGTACTTAGCTGTGATCTGTCTGATCCTAGGACCAGATTCCACAACGGAGGGGAGGTGGCTTACACTAGGTAAAAGGGGCAGGAGGGGGATACTTTAGCATTCAATTGCTCTTGAACTACAACTCTGACAGTATTGAAATATCACTCTCCATGGCCCAAATACTATGAAGATTAATTGGAGCTGCTTTTATTTTGAAACATTACTATTCCTTTAAGAATGTGAATAAACATAACCAGACAGAACACAATCATCCTCTCAGATTGGTTTATATATTAATCCCCTAGTAAATGTAATCCTGCAACAGCTGGACAGCCACTTGTTTTGCTCACTGCTGGATTAAATGAGGAGTAACAGCACCTAATGACACCCCCCCACACACACACACACTTAACCCCTTAAGGACCGGCCAATCACGCATCCGGGTGGCACTTAAGGACCACGAACCATTTTTTTTTTCCCAGCATTCGATTTAGGACTCCCCAAACGGTGTGCAGCCGGGCAGGGAGCCCTGAATTCCATGATGGTCCTGGCACGTCATGGGTCCTTATCACTCCCCAACCCATGACATGCCAGGACCGTCACGGGTCCTTAAGGGGTTAACTAAATATAGAAAAAAGAAAAAAATGGCCACTGAATCAGTCCTGCATGTCATGTCCATGTAGGCAGACATGAAAGTTGCTGGCATTTTTTAACTGAAGCAGGAAGAGTGAATGGATCCACAGAACTCTTTTTAGGACCACAGAGGTGTGCAAAGCAATGCACTGCACATTAAGGTGACAATTACCATTTATTATGGGTGGAGTTTGTGTCCTGTGGTCCTGCCAGCAACGGTCATTGTTCCTCCATAGGTCAACCCTTATTCAAAGCCTGAATTATGGAAAAATGCAGAAGTCATCGTTCTGCACAAAAAAGGTGATAAAGATTATCTAAAACACTACCAATCAATAAGACTATTGTCAATGGTCTGCAAGGTTTTCACAAAGGTATTATCCAGAAGAATGGACACAATACTTAACTTGGCACAACTTAAGTAACAAACAGGCTTCAGGAGTGGTTTCAGTACAATGGACCACATCAAGACAGTGCAACAAGTTATAGAGCGACATAATGAATACAACCTTCCATTTTGCATAGCCTTCATTGACTACAAAAAAGCCTTTGACCCAGTGAAAAAGCAAGCAATAATTGATGTCCTGATCAACCAAGGAATAGATAGAACTTACATCAATATCCTGCAATCAGTATATGAAAATGCAACTGCATCAACAGAGGTAAACAATAATAAAGTCCAGATCAACACAGAAAAAGGGGTTCGACTAGGAGACACAATTTCCCCAAAACTATTTTCAGCTTGTTAGAAGTAATTTTCTGCAAACTAAATTGGGACAAACAAAAAGGACAAGATAAATGGAGAATACCTAAATCACTTACAATTTGAAGATTATATCATACAAGGGAACAAGATAAGGACCATTATGTATTTTTGGGGGGTTATTATTAGGAGGTATTCTCATTTTAAAAGATTCAACTCGATAGACAGGTCTATTTTCATCCTCGTCAACTGAAACATTTAGTAGGATTTACTTAACGTATCCAGTTTATCTTATCAAAGCATTTTGGCCATTTTTTTTGCTACAGAGAATCTGATGCAACCCTTTCAGTGTCAGGGGGTATGCAAAGCATTGTATACCCCTCTGGCACTCAAAGGGTTAATAGAAAAGTACCAAATAGGGCTTGAACAATTCCCCGATGACTGTGCCACTTTTTATCTCACCCATTAGGGTTGCCAACTCCTAAAAATATTTTTTTACTGACAGTACATATCTGAAAAATGCCACAAAACTCCTCCCACAATAATTCTGATTATGTGCTCAAACAGCATTATATTCCCCTAATTTAAAGTAAAAACACAATAACTTTCAAAATACAATCATGATGTTGCTTTGTGTTTTATAGGAGATCTCAGTTTTCTTGACTTACACCTCAAATGTACATTTTCCCTATAATTTGCAGACAATATCATACTCTTTGCCAGTAGTCATGAAGAACTGCAAAGATGCATTGGAGAACTACAACAGGGAAGCAAATATTTTTGTCTGAAGATGAATGTCAAAAAAATGCAAGTCATGTTTAACAAATTTACCATACCAAGGAAAATCACAATAGATGGACATGAAGTAGAAGAAGCGTACAGGTATGTTTACATTGGACAGGAAATGTCAACATATGGAAACACCATGACAGAAATTGAGAGACAAATAAAACTGGGATGGCAAACATCTGGAAAACTTAGTAGTACTGTCTTTAAGACAAGTTTACCACTCTGCCTCAAGCAAAAGGTGTTTGACCAATGAGTTCTCCCAGTCCTTAAGTACCGTAAAATCTCAGGTATAATACGCACCTGTGTATAATACGCAGGTGCATATTATACCAAAGATTTTAAGGGAAAACAAGAGTGCTTATGTATAATACGCACCCTTGTTTTCCCCTGTGCTAAAAAATAAATTTTAAGGCTTCCCTCCCTCCCCCCGGGCCAAAACCGCTGCCAAACCAAGACTTACTTGGTTCAAATTTAACTCCCCACTGAAGTCCACATCTCTCGCATTGATAAAAGGCAAAATACAAAGCTTCCCAGCGGGCAGCAAATGGAAGCATTCCGCCTGCTGGGAAGCTTTGTATTTTGCCTTTCATCAATGCGAGAGATGCGGACTTCAGTGGGGAGTTAAATTTGAACCAAGTGAGTCTTGGTTTGGTAGCAGTTTTGGCCCGGGGGAGGGAGGGAAGGTATCTGCCAACCCTAACTTTTTTTTTTTTTTTTTTTTTTTTAACTCTCGTGTATAACACGCACCCCCCACTTCACATAAGGTGAAGTGGGGTAAAATTGTGCGTATTATACCCGAGATTTTACGGTATGGCTGTGAAACATGGACACTGAAGCCAAAGCCATGTAAAAACTAAGGTTACACAAATAAGTATGGAGTGGCAAATTCCAGCAAACAAAGGTCTATAATGTAACTGAAAGAGTAAAGGGCCTGAAATGGAAATGAGTAGGCCACATAGCAAGATCTGATGGCAGATGGACCAAACTATTTGTGAAATGGTACCCAGGGATTATTGTAAGGAGTTTATACTTCCCCTCTCCTTTTTTTTTGTTATTAGGTTTTATTTTATAGAGTTATATGTAATTTTATTTGGGCACCAAAAACACTAATGGTGTTTTGGTTATAATAACATTTTATTACATTTTTACCAAAACATTCTTCCCCAAGGTCTAGTTAGATGGTATTGTTTAATATTTTGATTTATAAGTCTATTGGGAGAGCTTAAAGTTTCACTCATATTAGAATTTTACATTATTTTGTTATCACTAATCTTTATGTTTCTCTAGCTAGTTTGTTATTGTGCACAATCCTACCTTTTGCATATATATTAGTGTAATTTAATGACATTAAGAATGTATTTTTTCAATAGGTTGTCACCTGACGTTGTTGATGTTAGTTACCTGGACAACACCACGTGACAAGCCATCACATGATATGTTTTTTGTTTATCAGACAGTATATATATTTTATTTGTCTATATTAGCCATGCGTGCTATTGATGTATATTAATTCCACATGATTTACACGTAATTGATTTTTTCGAATATTCAGTTCTATTATAGGGTTGTCACCTGACGTTCGAGGTGTGTTTCCTTGACAACTTCATGTGACTACCTCTTGTTGTTAAGATGCTTTTTGCGTGTATTTGATTATGTGTATTATATGAGTAGGTCATGTTTATCATAATTTTGTCGTCATGTGTTATTGTTGATTTGCTTTTGGGATATTGTATATGTATATCTAGTGTCTTCCGATCATGTGCTTCCCTAATCGGGTATTTCGATGACATACATTGAGTGCGACTTCTGCACCGTTAGTCAGACACAGCACCATGTGTGTTCTTGATTACCCGATTGGGTAAGTTCATTGATTTGAAGTAATTATCCTAATGTTATTGCGATATTTGTGTATTTAAATGTGTCATTTGAAACAGCTCCTGTGCACTCATTGATTACTCTATTATTATCTTTGAGAAAGCGGCACTCTGTAGCCACGATACGAGTGAGAGCTAGAGTTATAAGATTTTTATATTGGGCAATTGTTTTTTGCCATTTATTTTTAATACATTTTAGATAGTGTACTTTGGAAGCCATTTCAGTTTTATTTGGATCTTTCAAGTTCTGGTGGTGTTACCCGAGCGGAGACGGGTTATACTCTCTGCCTGCACATCTGTCAGCTTTATCCCCAGTTGACCATTTGGCTTGAGAGTACCATTTGCTATAAATTTGTGATATTGTTGTCCTTGACATACTATTCCATTGGGCTCCTTCAGTCTTGTAGTTTCATATATTGTTACGTTTGGAGACAGCAGTTTAAGAAGTGCAGCACAAGGTGTTTGTCGTTTCCATCCTGGAGAATAGCTGAGATTGAGGTCAGATACGGAATTTCCCTCTATTGCTGTTTTACACAGAAGTGTATTGACAACATATATGTTTGTGAGTATAACTCACTCTAGGTGTTCTTGGTGATGGTTTGGTCAATTGAGATTCAACACAGTGGGCGCCTCTTGTTTCTCTCCCTTGTATTTTTGATAATTGTGGAATGGATTGCACTTGATACTAAAAGCCCAAGAAGACAACCAAATACAAGATGAGTAGATGAAATTAAATTTGTTAGTACACAGCTGCAGCAAAAAGCACAGGACCAAAGTTGTTGGAAGCCTTCATCTTGCAGTTGATTGACAATGGATGAAGATTATGATAATTATATATATGTGTTTAAAAAGTAGCAGCATTAGAATATTACATTATCCGAGTATTCTTTTCTTATTGTATCATCTGTGGTTCTTTAACTAAGCTCCTACAAACGATTTAAGAAAATATACAGAACAAATGTGTAAAATGAGACATTTAGGATTGTGTTTACTATGTTAAATGTACATGATAAACTCTTCCATTGGATGGACTGGGTCATATTCATGCCCAGGGAGGGAAGCTTCCACTAGCCTGTGACTAGTAAAAATAAAAGCATACTAGTAAGAAACAATTCTTGTTCTCTGTTATTAAAGGGATAGTAATGTTTCACAAAAACAGCAGCTCCAATTAATCTTCATAGTATATGAGCCATAGAGAGAGTTATTTCAATACTGTCAGAGTTGTAGTTCAAGAGTAATTGAATGATAAAAGTATCCCCCTCCCGCCCCTTTTACTTAGTGTAACACTGCTCACCTCAGATGTGCAATCTGGTTGCTTGACCAGACAGATAACAGCAACGGACTATCTTCTTACTGTAAGAACAATGAAAGCCCTGCCCCCCTTGACAGGTTCTTCAGCTTTTTCCCTTATCCCTCTCTGCAATCTACCTGGGCACCTTCCTGTTGCTCTGAGCTGAGAAGTTATATCAGTAAAAGGGATGGGAGGGGGATAATTTATCATTCAATTACTCTTGAACTACAACTCTGACAGAACTGAAGTAACACTCTCCATGGCCCAAACACTATGATGATTAATTAGAGCTGCTTTTATTATGAAACATTACTATCCCTTTAACATTGGGTAAACTATTTATTACATCTCTTGACTAGAAACTTTTTCCCTAACAAGTGAACATCATTGATATTTTTGCAACTTTGCCCATGCCCATTAACACTTAAGTGATTATACCACAGAGCTAAACAATTAGGGTAATGATTCTCAAACTTTGTATGGTGGTGGAATCCTTTGGTTTCAAATGCAATCTCAGTAGAACCTTATGAACCAAATCCATTAACCCTTTCAGTGACAGAGGCTTGGGTAATTTTTTATGGTGTCTCATGTGAAGTACATTTTGAAACAATCTATCAAGTCATAAATGCAATAAAAAACTACTTATTCTGCTATTATTATTCACTATGCACCCAAATGTTTATGTTGGTTATAAAAGTTTCAGCCCTGCATCCTTCAGGGTGTATCATCACAAACCTTTACATGCATGGTCTGCATAAAAGGGTATGTTCATTTTTTTAACCAAAATGCAAAATTCCATTACATGGAAAATCTACCCCCTCCCCCCCCAAAAAAAAGCACAATCCTATATAATAATTCGCCAAGTTGTGTGTAACGCCCGACATGCGCAGTAGATACTGCTGCGCGTGCGGCAGTCACACGCAGTGGAGACTGCTCGCGCCGCGGCTGATACAGAGCTGGGCGCTCCGAAGGAGTGTCCAGCTCTGTATCAGCCGAGGCGCGGGCAGTCTCCACCGCGTGTGACTGCCCCGCGACCGGCTGCCAGAGGCTCTGTATCAGCCGAGGCGCGGGCAGTCTCCACTGTGTGACTGCCCCGCGACCGGCTGCCTGAGGCACTGTGGCCCGTGTAACGGGCTGTTCAACTAGTAATTATATAAAAGAATATATTTCCAGAGAGTAAATTTTAGGGTCACTTGCCTGGTGTACACATGTTTCCAAAACTTGGCTCTAAAGGACTTCTTCAAAAGCTACAAAAAAAAATATTTGAAATCTATGGACTATCCTACTGTATTCATTTGCTACTACTCTTCTGAGAAAAATGGAACCCCATTGGTATGAGCTGAACATCTATTAGAGAATGCTAGAAGTACAGAACCTCTTAATTTTTCAAATATAACGTACCAGTAAAATCTATAGAAATTACTAAAATGTATAAAAAAAGCGTACCACTTTGGACAGTAGACAATTCGCATTATCAAATGAGAAGTCAACTGAATTGCTACCCCTAGGTTAGTGTGCACAACTGTTTGCAGAAAACAGTCAATAAGAAAAAAAAATTACAGTTCAATAACTTCAAAGATACTAAAATCTTTCAGACCATTGAGTTTCCTACTGTATTCACTATCGAGTGTCAACCCAAGTAAAATGATATGGGTTGACACAGTAGGTCATGCCAGGAGCACTAACCTACACCTGCCACCTTTCTTTGAACTTCAGGTAACCATTTACACAACAGTCCACATGTCCACCAATAGTCAAATAATCATGCATGCACGAACAGTGATATACTAACAATAGTGGAGCCATTTGGAGGCAAACCAATATTACCACTGAGAAAAAATAAAAATTCACAAGCTTCCAATTAGTTTAAATGGAACTATTAACCTCTTGAATGCAAGAGAGAACTCTCTTGCATTCAAACCCCATTTGAATCAATGGGACATATTGATTGTTCCCTGTGGCACAGTTGATATGACACAGAATTGCTCTACTTTACCCTTCCACTTATAAATAAGGACTAGTACATCTGTTCCCCATTGTACAGTGCTGTGGAATAAGTTGCAGCTTCATAAAAGATAATATGTTCAAATTGTTTGATTTATACAGCACAGTGAGCAAGTGCAAATGTCAGCACCATTTAACCCTTTGAGTACCAGATAGGTATCCAATGCAATGCGTTGGACACCTGTCTGGCACCCAAAAAGTTCAATTCTGAGTGGCTGAGAGGTATCAAATACATCGCAACATGTTGGATACTTCTCTGGCATTCAAAGGGTTAAAAAAGCAAAATGGGAATGGAAAAATTAGTTTTTTTTATATTTTATTGTCACAGAGGTCTGGATAAATACAAATATATAACAGAGTATATCTGGGTTTCCCCATCAATGACTAATCAGAGTGAGGTTTGGTTTGGGGTCTGAAATGTTGGAGGTTACATGTTAGCTGGAATTCTGGAGCAAATCAACTGCACCATAGGGTACAAATGAAAAACCACAATGAATTAAATAGGTCTTTTACTGACAGAGAGATCTCTAACACACTGCTTAGCAATGCATTAGACACCACTGTATCATTCAAATCAGTGGAAATGTTAGGAATATTTATCCCTTTGAGTGCCAGAGGGGTACAATGCGTTGCATACCCCTCTGGCACTCACAGGTTTAAATCTGTCCCCTATGGTGCTGTTGGTTTGTTTCAGAATTGCACCTCATTTATTAACCATTTGAGTGCCACTGTGTTGCATACCCTTCAGGCACTCAAAGGGTTAAGAAGTACTAGACTATTTCTGGAGCACACCATATGTACTCCCAGAAGACAAATACAAGTCGTTTTGGATTTCTAAGAAGCTTTTAACCCCATGAATAATGGCAAGGTCCTCAGTGCATTGCAAGCATCCATAGAGTTATGGGGAATATGAATTTGTCACCTACTTGTCCCTTTTGATGTAGCTGGTTTGCTAGAGAATTGTGTCAATTGTTCTTAGTGCATCAGTCTCTCTGGGTCAGATGCACAAAACAAGATCATTCACACTGGTGATTTAAGAGGTTGTGATGTTCATCACAACTTCCAATAACTTGCCAACCCATGTAGGCATCAGTCAATCACATACAGATGATGCCAGCTTCAGCCACCCATCAGTTATACCCCTGTCACACCACTCTGGATTGCTAAGGGAACACAGGACATTGAAGATAAATAACATGAACAGTTCAGCTCTATTCAAGTTAGTTGTGTGTATAAACCCTAATGATAATGTGTAGGTATTCTAACTACTTGAAAGTAATACAAGTGTGACTGGTACTTACTGCAGATAAGACTGCCAATTTACTTTGTTGGCACGGACCTCTGCAGCCTTTGCTGCAATGATGTTCGTTGGAACAGCGGCATCTACAGCACCCCGAATGTCCATTTTCACTCCTCTGTACACAAATAAAGGAAATGCAAATCAGTGACTTCATTTAAGTAATAAATATATCTGCTCAAATAGTTATCTTTACGTTACCCCATAAAATAGACATTTCCCTGGAGAGTTTGATACTGTAGCTGTCAGACATTTGTTTAGTTCAAAATGGATTCATTGCAATGCAAGGTCACAAATAAAGGCCTGTATGCAAACAACAAAATGATGTGGGGCATACCAGCTGTACCATGAGGAGAAATACACATCCAAAAATCCCAATGATATATATGTGGCTTTTAACCCCTTGATTCTACAGTTCTCCAAAACCCCATTTAAATTAATTGGAATTTTGCAATTTTGTGTTTGTCAGTGGGGATTTTATATCCTGCCCCACACATGGTGCAGTACATTTGCTCCATAATTGCTTGACTTTTTCCTTCTGCATATAGCCAAACATATGTTACCAATGAAAATGGTATGTAACCTTGTGCATGACAGAGGTGTCTCCAACATACTGTTTTGTAATGCACTGACGATAGGGTTAATCCAATGTATGCCAAAATGAGGATTCTTATGGTGCTCTCCTCGCAAAAAACCTGGCAAAAACCTAGTCAACAAGATCCCCACTCCCTCTGACAAATGTGTTTTTTTTTAACCAGGTAAAGACACAAGCTCTTTCTAGTGAATGCATCTCAAAAAGTAGGAGGAAAATTGCCAATTGACTGCTGTGACAAAATGGATGCCATGTGCTGCACCAACAGAAAATGGCTGCCAAGTAACAAGAAAAACATCATGCCCAAGAATATATATGTACAAAAAGCTGTTTTGGAATCAGGAAGTAGGCCTCAGTTTAGTGCAGTGGTTCTAAAATTTATTCTAAAAGGTAATTAGCATACTTAAGCATAGGGGAGTTAATTAAATCACTAAACTTCTGATTAACTCACCTGTACTCAAGCAGCAAAATCCTGCTTGAGATAATGACATACCTTACAGTTGTCCCTCTTTAGGAGGGACAGTCCATCTTTGAGACCCAAAACCCCCTGTCCTTCTTTTCTACCCTGGTGTCCCTCTTTTTAGGGCATCAGAGTGAGTGGTGTGTATATTAGTCTATCACATTGCCCCACAGCAATGAAATTCACATAAATGTTTACTTAATCTTCAGTATATGTGTTTGTTAATGAATCTGTGTAAATAAAATACTTTGGTCTTGCTCTAAATCCTTTATTCAGATACGCAAAAAGGTATCAGTAGGTCACAAAGTAACCTAAAAATTACCCGCCCACCAGCCATGCCCCCAGAAAAACCACCTAAAACACAAGTGTCCCTCTTTGGCCATTTGAAATGTTGGGAGGTATGTAATGGTACCTGAGGATAAATTTGAGAATCACTACTCTACTGGTTAGAACTTTTTGGCAAATCCTGTAAGAAGAAGTGAAGGGGACTGTCCCGATTCACTTCCTTTATGATAAGATAATGTGTCTTTAGTGAATACTGTACCATTTTGGGACATATACACAACAAAAAAAAAAAAGAGGAGCAATTGTACAGCAACCTGCACCACAGGGGACAAATACAAATTCTCACTGATCTAATTGCTTCTCAATTTACTGGAAACCTTTTTAGATTTCAATACGTTAAAAGCCACATTTAAAAATCAGTGTAAATTTTGGAGTTTTTAACCCCTTAAGGACCGGCCGCGCACGCAAGCTTCGATCACTTAAGGACCACAGAGCATTTTTTTTTCTTGTTTCCGATTCCAGACTCCCCGAATGGCGTGCAGCCGCGGGGGTAGCCCGGAATTCCATGACGATCATAGTACGTCATGGGTCGTTAAGTCGGATCTACCCATGACGTTCTATGACCGTCAAGGGTCGTTAAGGGGTTAATATGTCCCCTTTTGATGCAGGTGATTATGACTGTACTAAATGACTCCCCTTTCTCTCTGTACATACAGCCTAAACGTGTAGGAGACATCTGCTGAGCCCAAGGGCACAACCAATGCACCCCCCCCATAAGGAGAGTCAGAGTTTTGCAAGGAGATGGACCTCCCACTGGCATTTAAAGGGTTATAATGCAATGCAACAAAGTAATTTTTTACCCAAATAACATCATGTTGCTAAATAATTTATATACTGTTTCGTAGTGGTAAAATGTGAAATAAAACCTGCATTAAAATTAAATTGTGCTATAAAAGTTATTTTTTTTTTTTCACTAAAAGGGGGAAAAAAAAAAACATATCGTCTTTTCCCTGCTGAATAAAATGGGATACTCCTACTAATGGGAGATTCTGCATTCAAAATGTTTTACATCTTAAAAAAAAAAAAAAATAGTGTTTAACTAATGTGGGCCCTTTTCTTACTATGGAGTGTTGCAGTCTGTGACTTTGTCTTTTCCATGTAATACTGAGTGCCAAAGAGGTATCCAACACATATTCACTGAAAGAGTTCATGAAAACACATTAATCCTCCTTTAACCCTTTACATGCCAGTGTGTGTGCTCCTTGGATAAAGAGCTTTCCATATATACACACAATACGTTTAGCCGTGATAAACTAAACAGGGGTAGCCAACTGTAGTCCTCACGAGTTAACACAGAGCATGTTTTTGAGATCTCTGCTTGAGAACAGGTGAATCAATCAGTGGCTTAGTCACTTTACTGAATCCACCTGAGGTGATTCAGAGTTATCCTAAAAACATGCACTGTTGGTAGCTATTGAGGAACATGATATCCTGTTCAATCAGGTTTTACACCCCACAGATGTTAGGGTTCAGTCCAGTAACATCCTTAAGTCTGTCCTTAAAGGGATAGTAATACTTCGTTTTAACTTTATTTTATTTTGTAGGCATTAAAAAAAAACATGAAGAATGATATAAGTCTTATCTCTCAAACCTTTATGGTTTATGAGATATTCACAAACAAAGTATCCCCCCCCATTCAACCAGATCAGAAGGGAGGTGCCCAGATAGACTGCAGAGAGGGACAATCTTCAATTAAGATAAGGGAAAAAGCTGAAAAACTTGTCAAGGGGGGAAGGGCTTTGTTTTTATACAAAGAAGATTGTCCCCTTCTGTTATCTGTCTGGTCTTACAACCAGATTCACATCTGAGAAGAGATGGCTTACACTAGGTAAAAGGGGCGGGGAGGGGAGACTTTGCTTGTGAATATCTCTTAAACCATAAAGGTTTGAGAGATAAGATATATCATTCTTCATGTTTTTTTAATGCCTACAAAATAAAATAAAGTTAAAACGAAGTATTACTATCCCTTTAAGTGGGTTTTGGAGAAAGGATTGAGCTTTGTTCCAGAGAGAAAACTGAATTTGTTTTATACACTCTTAAATGTTACTAGCTTTATCAGAAGTCTCAAAGTTTAAAACTATATTTTATCATCAAAAGGAGGGAACAATTGAACAGCAAAGTTGTTCTGGGATCTCTATTTCCCACCAACCAAGTTTCATCTCTACTTTCAAGGACATAAGTGTTTCACAAGATCTCCACTCCCTAACAGATGAATAAGAGGCTGCTTCTAATCGTTCTCCACTGATTGAATGTATAGACACGGTTCTGTGTCTTTATCAAACTTTCTTTCCTCTCCATTATAAAGGTAGTCATTTAGAACATTTCTCAGAAGATGTTAGAAAAGGAGATAGACAATTAGTATAAAGAATGTACATCCTATTTCTTACCATTTCAGAGAATGAAGCATTGACCCAGTTGCAGACCAATATGGATATATCAGACATGGGTGGCTCAGTGGTTGTCCTAGATGCCAGTTCTCAACAGAAAGCATTGCTACAACCAAACAACAAGGGCACTTATACCACTTTGAACTTTTCTCCTACACTGTCTTATAGAATGGTATTAAACCATCTGGTTCAAGCTGGTGTAGCTTTGGGTACTCTCAATGATAGAGAAGCTAGTTTTTGATACCTAAGCATCCCATTTTACCAATTTTCCTTCCCCTGCCAAAGGTATTATGCGCCCTCCAGGCAGGCCTATCGTTTTCAGCATTAGCTCACTGAATGAGTCATTGTCTGAGCTAGTTGACTACTATTTACGTCCACCAATTGACAGACTGCCAAGGTTCTTGTGGGACTAAGCAGATGTTGGTTGTGAGTTTGTATGGGGGATGCTCATTGCTCTCTGCTCTTTACTTGTCAATTCCAAATACATTGGGTTCGCAAGCCTTATGTTTTCATATGGAAAGTTTTTCCAACTATTCTTCCAATCTTATCAATTTTTTGTTTCAGGCTGTTGAGTATCTTCTTTCCCACAGTTTCCTTTCCTGTGATGAGACCTTTTATTGACAAAAGATGAGTGGTGATTGGTGCTTGTTTTGCCCCCTCTCTCACCAAACTTTATATGGGTTGGTGGGAGACCACCCACATCTTTGGTGATGCAAATGCCCATAGGGATCAGATCTTGTGGTATGGAAGATATATAGAAGATCTGTTCTTTATTTGGTTAGGTTTTGAACAGAAAGCTCACACTTATTTCTGTTTTGAATCATGATGAGTTAAATCTCAGATTTACGTCATCTTACAATTATATGTCTATTTCCCTTCTTGGTTTGAATTTCACTGGTGACCTATGTTTTGGTATGGTCAATAGTGGGATCTATACAAAACCATCAGCAGCAATAGCCTTTTATATGCCTACTCTTCGCATCCCAGGCATCAGATCACTAATATCCCAAAGGGGCAGTTTGTTTTTATGCAGGAAATGCTCCGCGGAGGAGTGTTGTAAGCGAGCCTCATTGTGATCTGTTCAGTAGGTTTTGTGATAGTATCATGGGAATTTTTAGACCAAGGCCTATAAGCTTTGTGTTAAATAAATCCAGAGAGGAATTAATTGGCATTCCCCCCCAGATTGTAAGAAGGATAGTAACAAAGTTGATTGTGGTGTCCTATAACCCTCTGATTTGCAATGTGTTGCGTACCCCTCTGGCACTTAAAGGGTTAACAGCCAACAGATTAATAACAGTGTGCGGTCACATTTCATACAACTGAATTGTATACCACATTCTTTCTAGTTATGCACACAAAGTGTGGATAGATAGATAGAGATAGATAGTCAGACTAAAGAAAATTATGCATTTTGCCAGCCTCAAGTTACAGAAACAAGTGTTAACTCCGCTCATTTGCATTATTTCACACATATCAGCTTGATATATCAAATATTCATACCCTGCATTGAATAAATCACATTAACATTTTGGTTTATTGCAGAAAATAAAAATAGATTTTTTTTGTGCATGCTTTACTGTATAAAAATGTGCAGGGCCTTATGTATAAAGTCAAATGGAGCAATTCTGAGGTAACCCAAGAGTACCACAGGAGAAAAACAAAAAGCCCCATTCAATTAAACAGAGCACTGTAAACACACTGAATGCTAAAGGCTTCCACTCATTGCTTTTCAATGGATTTGAGACCTCTATAGCAACCAAGGAGTTAAAAGTCCCACTTAAATGAATGGGCCTTTTTATTTGTCACTTATGGTGCAGTTGCCCAACTTTTCCTTTATATGGCCTGCAAAATTCAATATTGTCTGATCTTTCCCTTAACCTTTTGAGTGCCAGAAAGGTGTCCAATGCATTGCTCAAAGGGTTAATGAAGATGACAATTAACTAAAATGTTAGGTGACAAAAGCTTTACTAACATCAACTTTCAGTAAATAGACCCCTTAAAATTCTAATAGATTTGAACGTGTTTAAAGCTTAGCCCTTCAATTGCCAGAGAGATGTCCTCTGCATTGGTCTACAATATGTTGTTTGCCCTACAAGCAATCAAAGAGTTTAGGTGGGTGATGGTCATGAAAAAAAAACTTAAAGTGTACAGGTCACTCAAAACAAGTTTAGCTTGTTTTACAGATAAATTAACTCTGCCTATATGTTGTACAATCCTGTAAAATAAACAGTTTGGGAAATTAACGTTCATATTTTGGCGGCACAGTCAGAGCCAGATCATCCATTATGGCAATCTAGGCTACTGCCTAGGGCCCTTGGCAATATAATGGGCCTTGGCTGCAACTGATGGGCCACAGACAGAGGCCCTGCTGTTGCTGCTGCTAATCTCTTGTGACAGATGCTCTTTTTGTTGAAAGAGACCAGCACCATCCAGTTGCTCACACTTCCATTAGAGCAGCAATGCCAGTACCTGCTATCAGCACTCTGTGTCTGGAAAAACCAAAAGAGGTGTGGGGGCCCCAAATCAGTATCTTGCCTAGGGCCCCATGGAGCTTTAATCCATCTCTGGGCACAGTGTGCCACTGTCTGATCATTCTTTCTCTTCAAGATAAAACATATTGCAGTGTTATTAGAAATGACCCCAGTGTGTATGCTCTGCCTGGATTCATTCACACCACAGTGTGTGGTAATATAGGCCCAGTACATAAACTCATTAGCATAATGTACCACAAACAAATAAAGGTTACATTCTCGAAAACTATTCATATTACAAACAAATGAATAATTACAAAAAAAAAATGTTTTTTTCATTAGCTTTAAATTTAGAAGATATTTTTTAGCTTTAAAAGTAGCAAAGCCATAGCTTTGAGACCTAAATAGCATTCAAGGTATCTAAACTCCCATTTAAATCAATAGAAATTGTCAATATTCCCCCAGAGTGCAGCTGGATTGCTCTAGAATGGCACCTCTTTATTTAGCTTATTGAATAAGGCCCTATGTGTGGAGAATGAATAAGAAAATGAGAATCACCTTCAAAATGTGATTCTAGTTCCTTGTGTCCTTCAAATATTTCAAGTGGATTAACCAGAATCTGCCCGTGCTTACAAAACAAACCATGTGTTTTCCCCTAAACAGCTCTTTGGAAGGTGGAGTTAGATTTATTCACACACTGCCCAGTTCCCTCCAGTCCCCTGCCTCACCTCTAGCAGGTAGCAAGCAGGATTCTCTGGATTGTGTCAGAACAATGCAGTGCTGAGACAAGAACTGGCTGCAGAAGTAAACACGTCTATACCCTGGAACACAAGATAAAGTACAGAAGTCAGATAGTGGGATGTTTGAATGTTATTATACTATCAACAGAACTAAACATCATTTGTATTCTTCTTCTCCAACTTTGGAAACAATAATGAAGGCATACTCTACAAGGATAGATGCATATCAATGTACCAATCAGACAATAAAATAATCAAAAAGGTGTTTTAAAGGGGAACTTTCACCCCTTAATAACTAAATCTCCCCTTACTGCTGACCTGGCGACTAGCTGCTTAGTAGCGCTAGTCGCCAGAAATCTTACCCCGTTCTCAAGATTTCGCCGTTTGAAAGGATCAGGAAGCACGGACGTCTCTTCACAGTGACGTCCGTGCGCCTGCGCTGTCAGTCCCTTGTGCACCGTACGGTGCACAAGGGACTGACAAGGGACTGACAGCGCAGGCGCACGGACGTCACTGTGAAGAGACGTCCGTGCTTCCTGATCCTTTCAAACGGCGAAATCTTGAGAACGGGGTAAGATTTCTGGCGACTAGCGCTACTAAGCAGCTAGTCGCCAGGTCAGCAGTAAGGGGAGATTTAGTTATTAAGGGGTGAAAGTTCCCCTTTAATGTCACCTTTGATTGCCAGAGGGGTATTCAATGCAATTGCTTCTCAATACATTGGATGCCCCTCTGGCATTCTGATGTTTAATGATGGAATCGTATTAAAAATGCATGATGCAGGGCTGCACTGGTTCCTGTACAGTGTGGTAGAATTACATTTTCATTATCATCCTACCTGAAAACAGACATCTGCTAAAATTACGTTTCCTATTGTTACTGTCTGAAATGCACTGTATTCTGGGAGAAAGATTTTAAAGTGATATATTTTTTTACATCGTAAGTATTACTATGTTGTAGGGTTTATGTCCCCAAATAAAACAAGGGTACTCCAACTGCTGAGAGATATTTTAGTAAAACAATTATAACACCTCAAACTTGAATTTTTTAGGTGCAATGTCGCAGTGGCCTGAAAATTTACAGTGAAGCTGTTGCTACACCATCCTATGGAGGTTTATGGTCTACAGACCAAAGCAGTCCATAGGATAGTGTTGCAGCAGCTCCACTGTACATTTTCAGGCCACTGTGATATTGCACCTAAAAAATTCAATTTTGAGCTCTTATTTTTTAAAAAAATCTCTCTCAGCGGTGGGAGTACCCTTGTTTTGCTCAGGGGGATAAACCCTACAACATATATTTTTTTACATTTTAAGTATTACTATCCCTTTAAAGTAACAGTGCCATAACAGTGCATAAATAACTTTCAAATGAAGAGTCTCACAGCAGTGGCAGCACTTGTTTGTCTCAGAAAGAAAAGCTCTTTAATAGATTATTTTTTCGTAATATCCATAATGCACATTTTCTCACAAGATAAAACTATATAAAATATGCCCTATTAGAATCAGTGGACAAGCAACTAAATCCACGCAGAACCATGCATTACACACACAGAAGGCAGTATTAGTCTACAGCTATAGCTGCCAAAATGAAATACCCATAAAATGCAGAGTGGGGCAAACCAACTGCAACACAGGGAGCAAACAAAAGCTTCCCAAGTTACCACTGATTTAAATGGGGCTTTTAACCCCTTGAAGATTAGAGCGGTCTCCTTCGAATTGCAAATTAATGCACTGGAGACTTTGCTAGCATTCAACGAGTTTAAAAGCCCAATGTAATTCAAAGTAGTCTGTAATTATCATCTATGGTGCAGATGGTTTGCCTCAAAATTACTCCCATTTCTCTTACTACATGAGCCTCAGCTTACCAGCTATTTCCTGCAACATAAAAACTGATTATATCACTAATACATTCTATATTTCTAAACAATTTGTAGGATCATTTCACCATAATCTACACTTGTATATAGTAATACCACATGCAATTGCCCTTAGAGCCCCCAAGGACAAGAAGAATACACCTATCAAATATTTGCAGCCCCATTCACACATCCAAGAAAAAATAATGGAGGTCCAATACTATCATATTATATCAGAGCTCTCAAACTGGGTCTTGTGTTCAAAGGAAAAGTACACATGCAGTGATTATTGGGCAAACCAGCTGCACCTCGAGGAGAAATAAAACAGTTGGAAAGATTAAAAGGGTACTGGGTGTACAGGAAGAGGCATTAGGAGCAGGAATAATGCCCCTTTATAAATAACTGGAAACACCACACCGGGTGTACTGTATACAGTTCTGGAGACCACATATCCAGAAAGACATTAACACATTGGGACAGTTTAAAGTGATAGTAATGTTTCACCATAACAGCTGCTCTAATTAATCTTCATAGTATTTGAGCCATAGAGAGTGTTATTTCAATACTGTCTGAGTTGTAGGTCAAGAGTAATTGAATGATAAAATATCCCCTCCTGCCCCTTTAACATAGTGTAAGTGACCTACGCTCAGATGTGGAATCTGGTCCACAGACCAGACAGCTCACAGCAAGAGACAATCTTCTTACTGTGAGAACAATGAAAACCCTGCCCCCATTGGAAAGTTTTTCCCTTATGTTAATCGAAGATTGTCCCTCTCTGCAATCCATCCGGACAGCCTTGCTCCTTTGAGGTAAGCAGTGTTACATCAGTAAAAGGGGTGGGAGGGGGACACTTTATCATTCATTTACTCTTGAACTACAACTCTGACAGTACTGAAATAATGCTCTCCATGGCATAAATACTATGAAGATTAATTGGAGCTGCTTTTATTATGAAACATTACTATCCCTTTAAAGAAGAGACAATATAGTGGTGCATGGCAAAACAGGGTAGACTCAAATACCTCAGGATATATAGTTGCTTGGAAGAAAGGAGAGAAGGGGGGACATAACAGAAACATTTAAATATATTAAATTATTTAATATTTAGAAGTGTATTAACAATTTAAGCACTGGTGACGTACAATCACCAATGGATTTGCTTTAAGGACTGGTTACAGTCCTGGCACGTCATGGAATTCTGGCATGGCAGTGCAGCTACATGCCATTCCAGAATTCATCTCACAAAAAGTGATGTGGTCCTTAAAGCCCACCTTCCACCAGATCAGTTGGTTGTAAAAGGGTTAAAATTCTGGAGGGAAGCATTTTCAAAAAAACAAACAAAAAAAGTGCATAATTAAAAGTCAGAATTAATGTAACTAGTTTACACAAAGTGTGATAGATTTATGGAACAGCCTCCCAGAGGAAGTAGAAGGGGCTTGTACTGTAAAGGACTTCAAGAAATGCCTGGGGTAGAATAAAGTTTATTCTAAGAGCTGTGTAAAACTGCATTTTATCTGGATAGCAAAATGGACAGGTCAGATGGGCCAGCTGCTTCTTATCTGTTGTCAAAATCTGTTTATAATGTGTGTAGATTTAAGTATTACTTTTAATCACCTGAATGCTAGTAAGGTCTCAAAAGCACTGCATTGAGGACATCTGTCATTCATGGGGTTAAAAGACCATTTAAATCAACTTGTAGTTGTTTTCTTCCTCAGAATGATTCCACTTTTATTTTGAACATAAGGACTTTAAAGTGTCTTTCGGAAAACCAAAGTATCACATTCAGAGATACATATATATTTTCTTTACTTGGATGAAAATGTTTTGTATTATGAAAATATTTACTTCATTCATCATTTTTGACCAGGGGCAGCCAACCCTGATCCTCAAGGGCTACCAACAATGAAGGTTTCCAGTATAGCTCTGCTCTAGTCCCTGTGAATGATCTGTGGCTTAGTCACTTTATCTGATCCCCCTGTGCGCAAGCAGAGATGTACTAAAAACGTGCACTGTTGCTAGCTTTTGACTACTAAAACTTCAAACGCTAGGAGTGTTGCACTCAAAGAGTTAATGGTGAGAAAAAGGTAAATGCATTTGAATGTATAACACCAGATAACAGTACACATATCACTAATAATCCAGCTGCTCACATCACAGACAAGGTGCAAATAAATACCTATATAGAAAATTAAACAAGAACAAGTGAGGAAAACCTGAGGCTTTCCAGGCTTTTACATCATTCTAAATTGACATCTTACAGTGAAAGCTGTAGTTCACAACAGCTACAGAACCACTAGATGCCCACTACATATTCTGTCATTACAATGTAATTATGTTATAAATAAGCACTAATGATAGTTCAAAAAAATAAGGCTGACTAGGTAATAGACTAAACCATCCTCAAGAGAATGAAGGCTGGTAACATATTAACGTCAAAATACTGAATCTAGGCAGAATGAAAACATTAATTTTAATAGCAAAAGCACTGAAATCACTGTCATTGAAGCCACACCAATGAGACACAACATAGATATCAGCTGTTGTATTACTATAGCTGCTGTGAACATCAATATCCGTTTTGGGTGGCTGTCTGCAGTCTATGGCAGTAATTCCTATAATACCTAACCTAAAAACCCATTAGCATTGTCCATAAGCAACCAGAGCAGCTGGTATAATTGCCATGATCTAGACACAAAAATCAAGTTATTTACACGAGAGCGCCTACGTTCCAAGGGGACAAAAGGATGGGAACTCACCCAAGTCACCGGCTTCCGGGCCTGGCAATCTAATCCCAAGATCACGGTACAACTGCGTGTGACTTCTCTCCGTTGCTATTGCAGGCCGACAGCTGACAAGAGGAACTAGGGTCATGTGACGGAAAGTAGTCATGTGACACAAACCCGGAACAAGTCTGATGGGACTGAGAGAGGAGGTGATCACGGGTGTAGCTGCGCTATGAAGCTGTGTTTGTTGCAGCTTACCGAGTGTTTATCAAAGCGAACACTCCTGCTAAGTTACACAGTATTGCAATGCAAACAGCCCCGTAATATAGTATCTGGTGAGCAAGCTTCTACCTTACAGTTGGATATCTGCTTCAGCGACTGTAGGGTTGATATAAAAAATTTATGAATTGTTTTATTTGTACGTTACATTACAGTGAAGTTAAGCATAAGACCTCGCCTCTAAGTGAGATATAACGCTTAATAATATGGCACTTGTTAGCTTTGCCCTTGTGTCGGATATCTCCTATGTGTCCCTATTTAGATTGACAGTCCCGCTTTGAGAACGAAATCACTGCCTTTCCCACACTGGTGTCCCTCTTTTTAGGAGGTCAATCTAAGTGTATCACTTTGTTCCACAGCAATAAAAGTCAGGGGGAGATTCACTAGGCAGTGATAAAGAGGGGATGACTTCTCCAGTTCTTATGTTATTCTGTAAAGCGTATGCACAAAGAGCACCAAAGCTGAAGAAATCTTAGTGCATAGGCTCTGTAGAAGAACATAGGAATTGGAGAAGTGATAAACTGGAGAAGTCATCTTCACTTTATCACCTCTTAGTGCATCTACCCGTTTTAATATTTGTTTAAACTGAAGTATATGTCTTTACTTATTAGTCCAAGTAAATAAAATACATTGGTCTTGTTCTAAATATTTAATTTAGTTGCTCAAAAAAGGTGTCAATAGGTCATGAAATAACCTAAAAGTGTCAATAATGCAACACCACGTAAAACAAAACTGTCTGTCTTTGGCCATTTGCAATGTGTGGCGGAATGGTGTGGTTGTTCAGGAGATGTCGGCCTAGATTCACTAAAGTTGGAAGAGGGCTGAAAATGTTGATGTCCTTATGGAGCAGTGTCGAAGGCATAACGACAGAATTCACTAAAGCGACTTTGACATCACATCACCATTAGTCCAACAAAAATCTGGCCACATCGACATCCATCCACCAGGATTACTATTTTTCACTCATCACATCAGCAATGGTCTATTTTCATATGGAAATGAAGCATAATGACATTTCAATATGGAAATGCAGGATAATGAGCCAGTATCGTATGCAATGGAGGGAGTGTTGATAAGTTAATATGGCACTTTGACACATCCATTCATAAGAAAGTTCTTATGAATGGATGTGTGGCTCACACAAGCCCACACAAGTGCAGAGATGGGTCATTCTTAATAGCGGGTCTCTGGGCTTGGATGAATGAGCCTGTCAAGCAGCTTTTTGTCAATGCATAGTAACATAGTAATTCAGGTTGAAAAAAGACTTGCGTCCATCCAGTTCAACCCTTTTCCTATTCCTGTTTAACATCGTTGATCCAAAAGAAGGCATAAACCCCCCCCCCTGAATATAGCAATTTAAAATTCTGCCTTGAATGGGGGGGGGGGGGATTCCTTCATGATTCCAAAATGGCAATCAGATATCTCCCTGGATCAACAAGCCCTAACTAAATATTAATCCCAATACTAACGTGCATAGCCCTCTATGTTATGCTCTTTTAAATAAGTATCCAGGCCCCTTTTAAAGGCATCTAATGTATTTGATAGCACCACCTCCTCAGGAAGTGAATTCCATACCTTTATTGTCCTTACTGTAAAGAAATCCTTCCGCTGTTGTAGATGAAATCTCCTTTCCTCAAGTCTAAGCGGGTGGCCCCTTGTCCTGTGTACTGTTCTGTTAATGAACATGTCTTTGGAGAGCCCTTTATATGGGCCTTGAACATATTTATATAGTGTTATCATATCCCCTCTAAGACGCCGTTTCTCTAGTGTGTACAAGTTTAACTTTTCTAGCCTTTCTTCATAACTAAAACTTTCCATTCCCCTTACTAGTTTTGTAGCCCTCCTCTGCACTTTCTCTAGTTCCATAATGTCCTTTTTCAGAAAGGGCACCCAGAATTGAACAGCATATTCTAGGTGGGGTCTTACCATGGACCGGTAAAGAGGCATAATTATATCTTCCTCCCTTGAGTCAATACCCCTTTTAACACATGCCAATATCTTATTGGCCTTTGCAGCTGCCAGCTGGCACTGCATGCTACTGCTAAGTCTATTGTCTACCATTACTCCCAAATTGTTTTCATTAGTAGATTTCCCCAGAGAAACACCATCTAAACTATATGTTGCATTTTTATTTTTATACCCAAAATGCATAACTTTACACTTGTCTATATTGAATGTCATTTGCCATTTGCTTGCCCAGTTACTCAATTTGTCCAAATCCTCTTGTAATGAAGACACATCCAGTTCAGACTTTATTACCTCACTTAATTTTGTGTCATCGGCAGACACTGATACATGGCTCCCTATGCCCTCTGGGAGGTCATTAATAAACAAATTAAAAAGAAGAGGACCCAGGACAGATCCCTGAGGTACTCCACTTATCACTTTTATCCAACTGGAGAACTTGCCATTTACTACCACTCTTTGCATTCTATCTTTCAGCCAATTTCCGATCCACACACAAACATTTTCCCCTAGGCCTATTTCATTCAATTTGTACAGTAACCTGTTGTGCGGAACTGTATCAAATGCCTTGGCAAAGTCCAAATAGATCACATCAACCGCCGCTCCCTTATCTATATTATTACTCACTTTTTCATAAAATGCGATCAAGTTCGTTTGACAAGACCTGTCTTTCACAAAGCCATGTTGGCTATTGCTAATGATATTCCTGTTCCAGCAGAATTCTTGAATATATTCCCTTAGCAACCTTTCAAACAGCTTCCCTACCACAGATGTCAAGCTTACAGGTCTGTAATTTCCTGGCTGTGACTTTGATCCCTTTTTAAATATGGGCACCACATCTGCTTTACGCCAATCCATGGGCACCATACCTGAAATAAAAGAATCCCTGAAAATCAAATATAACGGTCTGGCCAGGG
This sequence comes from Rhinophrynus dorsalis, assembly GCA_037306005.1. Taxonomy (NCBI): domain Eukaryota; kingdom Metazoa; phylum Chordata; class Amphibia; order Anura; family Rhinophrynidae; genus Rhinophrynus; species Rhinophrynus dorsalis. The sequence continues at coordinate 123,415,549 of CM074723.1, read as the reverse complement.
TCTGGCTTAGCTCTTTAAGTACCCGTGGGTGTATACCATCTGCCCCGGAGCTTTGTCTACCTTAACACCATTCAATTGTTTTAACACTTTTCCTTGTGTTAGCCAGTCCCATGTTTGCTGTGACTGTTCTGTAAAAGTAATTTGCAGATTCTTGTCCATTGGGTCTTCCTTGGTAAAAACAGAAGAAAAGAAATTATTTAAAATATCTGCCTTCTCTCTGTCCCCTTTGACCAACTCACCCATTTCAGATAACAAGGACCCAACATTATCAGACTTTAATTTTTTGCCATTAATGTATTTAAAGTATTTTTTTGGTTGCTTTTGCTCTCCTTAGCAATATTTTTTTCATTCTCCAGTCTAGCTAATTTAATAGCCTTTTTACAGGTTTTGTTGACATTTTTGTATTCTGCAAATGCCTCTGCCGATCCCTCAGCTTTGTAATGGTTAAATGCCGCTTTCTTGTTATTTATTTCATGAATTACTTTACTGGTTAGCCACATTGGTTTTAATTTGCTTCTTTTGTATTTGTTTCCAACAGGGATAAATTTATGTGTGTATTTTTGCAATGTTATTTTGAAGGCATTCCACTTACCTTCTGTGTTTTTCCTGAAAATATTTTATCCCAGTCAACGAGACCAAGGGATGAATTAAACCTGCTAAAGTTGGCCTTTTTAAAATTCAGTGTTTTGGTGGAACCCATACCAAATTGCTTTTTTGAATTAATCACAAAAGATACCATGTTATGGTCACTATTCCCCAAGTGCTCCCTAACTTGGATGTTAGAGATAAGTTCTTCATTGTCAGTTATTACCAAATCCAGACATGCATTCCCTCTGGTTGAGGTCTGCACTAGTTGTGACAAAAAATTGTCATTCAACAAGTTCAGAAACTTGCTGCTTTTAGCAGAATTAGCTGTTCCATTTTTCCAGTCTATTTCTGGATAATTAAAATCCCCCATAATTATAGTTCTCCCTATTTGAGAAGCCTTTTCTATTTGCATTTATAGCTTTGATTCTTCAAGGTCACCAATGTTTGGTGGTTTATAACAAATACCCACTAATATTTTCTGGGCAGTTTTACCCCCTGTGACTATTTCAACCCACAGGGATTCCACATGTTCACTACTGTCATCACATATATCTTCCCGCAATTGAGGCAATAATGCTGGTTTGACATACAGACAGACCCCACCACCTCTTTTGTTTGACCTATCTTTTCTAAATAACATGTAGCCCTCCAAATTAATTGACCAATCATGTGTGTCATCCCACCATGTTTCTGTTATGCCTAGCAAGTCATAGTTTTCAATTTCAGCTACCAGCTCCATTTCCCCTATTTTACCAGTTAAACTTCTGGCATTTGCAAGCATACAATTTATTCCACTGCTGTGTTCCATTTGTGATTTAGTTTTGACGTGGTTTATAGGCTTCTCCCTATCATCTGTGCTGACCCCGCCCCCAGATCCTCCCACCTGGTTATTAACTACATCGCCTTCCCTTTCTATACTATCTATCCCAGTATTTATTGGCCCCTTCTCCCCTTCCTAGTTTAAAATCTCCTCCAACCGTCTAGTCATCCTCTCCCCAAGCACTTGAGACCCTTTTGCATTCAGGTGCAATCCATCTCTGCTATAGAGATTGTACCCCAATGCAAAATCAGCCCAGTGCTCTAAAAACCCAAAGCCCTCCTTCTTACACCAAGACTTCAGCCATGCATTGAGCTCCCTAATCTCCCGCTGTCTCTCTGGTGTAGCGCATGGCACAGGTAGTATCTCTGAGAATACTATCTTGGAGGTCCAGTTCCTAATCTTACTGCCTAAATCCCTAAAATTACCTTTTAGGACTCTCCACCTTCCTCTTACTTTGTCATTGGTACCAATATGCATCAAGACAGCTGGATCCTCTCCAGCCCCTACCAAGAATCTGTCCACCCTGTTTGCAACATGCCGAACCCGGGCACCCAGGAGACAGCAAACCATTCAGTTGCTGCGATCAGAGCCACAGATTACCCTATCTGTTCTCCTAATAATGGAGTCCCCTACCACCACAACCTGCCTAGGCTTCACTTTCCTCTGGATCCCCTCTGTGCTAGAGGAGCTGTTCTCCTGGCTGTTAGGGAGAACAGTCTTCTCCAGCAATTCCACTTCTGGGTTTGCCTCCCCAACATCTTTACTTAAATGAGCAAATTTGTTGGGAATGAGCAAATTTGTTGGGATGTGTGTTTGTATCTTCCAACATAAGCACTCATTGATAAAAACCAAAGTGTTTGTGAATGGGGTACAAGTGGAAGGTGCTGATCGCTTTCCTGGTTGCTGAATTGATCACCTATCCTGTTGGATAGGTGATCAATGCCAGGGGGACATTAGGAGGGGTCCTGATGCCCCCTTGAGGTCTGACTTCAGTACATCACGCCAAAAACCATAATATTTTACCTTTAACCCTATGAGTGCCAAAGGGTATGCAACGCATTGTGCACCCCCTCTGGCAATCATAGGGTTAATATACTACAACTTAGGAAGAATACATATTTTAACTATAAAGGGACAACATATTTTTGTATTTTAGCAGTATGAGGGCAGCATGTGTTGAATGAAAGGACATGATATGTCAGATTTAAAGTGTGAGGGCAGCATGTGTCGAATGAAAGGTCATGATACATCATTTAAAAAATATAAAGAATGTAATAAAATCTGCAAATAAGCTAGCCTAAATTGAACATGAGAGAAATATTGCTAATGAGAGCAAGAAAAACCCTAAACAATTCAACAAGTATATTAATAACAAAAAAGTTAAAGTTGATTTTGGTCCTCTTAGGACTGAGACAGGTGAATTGATTAGTGAGGATAAAGCTATGGCTGACACCCTACATACATTCTTTGCTTCAGTATATACAAAGGAAGCAGCAATGACGGGCTATGGGCAAACAGACAAAACAACAGAATTTCCTCTATTATTTACATGGCTTACTGAGGACAAGGTCCAAAAGGGACTGGAGAGGGTTATGGTGAATAAAGCACCTGGACCTGACGGTATACACCCAAGGGTACTTAAGGAACTTAGTTCAGTAATAGCAAGACCATTATACTTAATATTTATTGATTCACTTTCATCAGGCATAGTGCCCTGTGATTGAAGGAAAGCTGATGTAGTTCCATTGTTTAAAAAGGGAGCAAACCAGGAAACTATAGACTTGGAGCTTGACTTCCATAGTGGGTAAGATACTAGAAGGGTTACTAACTGACACTATTCATAACTATGTGAAGACAAACAATATTATTAGTAGGAATCAGCATGGTTTCATGAAGATTAGATCATGTCAGACTAATTTACTTGCATTTTATGGAAGAGTAAGTAGTAATTTGGACAGGGGAATTGCTGTAGATGTAGTATACTTGGATTTTGCAAACGCATTTGGTACAGTGCCTCACAACAGGTTACTGCATAAATTAAAAAGCTTCGGTTTGGGCGGTGTTATCTGTACATGGATTAAAAACTGGTCAAATTATAGATGGCAGAGAGTTGTAAATGGAACCTTTTCAAATTGGTCTAAAGTTATAAGTGGGGTTCCACAGGGTTCAGTCCTGGGCTCAATGCTTTTTAATTTGTTTATTAATGATCTAGAAGTGGGAATTGAAAGTAGCATCTCAATCTTTGCTGATGACACTAAGCTATGTAAGGAAATAGAAGGATTTAGATAAACTGAGTAAATGGGCAAAAAAGTGGCAGATTACATTTATTGTAGATAAATGTAAGGTTAGGCGCTTGGGCTGTAGAAACAAACTTGCTACTCTAAATGGGAAACAACTTGGGGAATCCTCATTAGAGAAAGATTTAGGAGTGCTGATAGAAGATAGACTTCACAGCAGTGTGCAGAGTCACTCAGCTGCTGCAAGAGAAAATAGGGTACTAGCCTGCGTAAAAAGAGGTGTAGATGCAGGGACTGCTAATATTATCCTACCTCTGTATAAATACTTGGTTAGGCCTCATGTAGAATATTGTCGAGAGATAAACACAGTGATAACCGAAGACCGGCACTGTATATCGCTAGCATAAAAATACATAAACAATAAAAATAAATTTGAGATCTTTTACACAAACTAGATATGACACACTTTTTCACAGTGAACGGAATTGATAAAAATAATCAATTACTCACATTCTTGAAAAAATATATGTAATTTTATTTAAAACTAAATAAAATGGGATATATAGAACAACAGCAATTGGTGATTGGGAAACAGAGATATGCAAACTTGACTCAGTAATATATATCAATGCAACAGTTCTAGACAAAGAAAATATAATACGATAGAATATATCAGATGACTGCACAAGTAGCACACAAAATAGGGTTAAACTTATATATGTATATAGGTATCCTGAGGTATAAGCTAGCAATGTTTGAATCCCACAGTTATAATGGTTAACAATTCCTATAATTTTAGACAGTACAGTAGGTGGTACTGTAACAACACCTGCCCCACCCTGTATGTACTAAGGCAGTGGTTCTCAACCTGTGGGTCGGGACCCCTTCGGGGGTCGAATGACGATTTGCCAGGGGTCGCCTAATATCATCATATATTTATATTTCGATTCATAATAGTAGCAAAATTACAGCGATGAAGGAGCAACAAAAATAATTTTACTGTTAGGGGTCGCCACAACTTGGGAAATTTTATCAAAGGGTCGCGGCACTAGAAAGGTTGAGAACCCCTGTACTAAGGCAATTAAGTGGCAGGGAACTTGTCACTTGAGTTGTGCTCAATAGGATACAGGTTAATTGACAAGTTGATAACCGCAATGCACAATATTGCAAGAATTTAAACACTAACTGAAAGACTTAAGGTCTCAGATATCCAAAAGAAGAATTTAACTATATGCCTGCTGGTTTCAATTTATGCATACCTCTGGATGGAGCACAGAATAATGAAATACATTTCCCAGCAAATATATGCATTACCACATTATAATCTTAAGCAATAAGAATAATGTATAGGTATAATACACAATGATCATATAATGAAATTATATCAAGGCATATAAACCCTAAAGATTAATGATAAATTCATGTCTGCACACATCACAGCGCAAGGGGTTAATCAGAGTTAATAGGCAGAAGATCAACCAATTACAAACTCCAAGGTTTTTGTTCCGTCAAGATTTTCACAGGAGTAACTATCTTAACGGTACAATCTATGCTAGATATCACAAGCAGACAAAGCTATCTGGAACAGAACCAGCCAAAATAAAAATACCAGTCCACAATTAAAGAACAGAAAGATTTAGAACACAGTGAAATGAAACAGAATGATCCTCTCAGAACCACATTATTGTGGGTTCTCTATGCCTACCTGTAGTAATTACAAATGCATCTCACCACAACCAGGCACAAACATCTGCACGCACAACAAACAATTGGCTCTCCAGGTATAGCTATATCAGCTAATCTGTAACTTCCAACGATCTAAAATTTTTATCAGTCTGATGTTTACCCTATTACTAATGTAATTGGACTGAATAATTTCCAAAAGTTATACTAAACTTTACGGCCAAATGGCTACTGAATTTCATTCATTCTCATCAGGATGGCCGGTCTTACTGGGAAGTAAACAGAAAAGCTAAAATATCCCAGAATTCACTGGGTTATGAAAACTTTGGAGGTTTATACAGTGTAAAGAGAATAACTAAATTATACTTTACCAATCATATAACAGGGTGTGGTCTTAGGCATGGCACCGTTGTGCTCAGTTCAGGAATCAGGAAAGTTGGTAACTCCCAGAAGCTGCCCTCTCCCTTCTGAACAAAGCTTATATTATCTAAACTCCTCCTTACAAAAAGGTACGCCTACTCTTCTCTCATAGGTCACCCCTCAGTGAATTATCATAAGAGGTAATATACAGATTAGTAAATATATATATAAAATATATCTGAACCATAAAATCTACCATGTCGCTAGGTGTCAGTGTACTACCAGGAAAACAGATAGAATTCCAAAACTAGCATCTCATAAGAAAAAATATTTTCTCAAACAATGGAAGCCTCAAAACATTATCACCTCCTAAAAAAAATGTGCGTCCAGAATTTCTTACTCCAACACATAGTTACAGTTTAGCTATATCATCTGGCTTAGTGGAGTGAAACTTCCATCCTGATAGATAACTGTTTTTCCAGGATGTATTCATGAGAAAGTCTAAAGTTTCCATTCTACAAAATATTGCTTTAAGATACAGTCTCATATATATACACAGAGAAAATGGTTACTGAACAAACTCTTTAATCATTTCTATACAGCCAGAGCAGATTCTCTGACAAAATCTCCCTTTTTTTAGCAAAATATTATAATTTGGTGAAAGTTCTAAAATGTTATAGCTAAAAACTGGAAGAGAACGTCTGTTACATCCGTGACTGGGATTATTCCTGGAGTAGTAAAAGTTCATCCATTTCATCAATTGGATTACAGTATAACTTGTTCCTAGAAAAGGAAGTCTTTATTGTTCTATAAGCAGGATAATAGCTCCCATCCGGAATCGATAAACCAAGTTGGTTGATAAATAAAAGAAATAATGTCTGATATGAGCAATTGATTGGCCTACTCAAGGCTCTCCTTAGTCTTGGCTTGAGAAAACTTGGCTTGCATAACATATCAGGCTTCCAGCCTTAAGACTGGATGTGAGAAATATTAAATTTCTTCTTAATGACTATCTTGGATCCACACAAATGTTTTCCTCTGTGAGGATGAATCCTGGCATCTCTTGCCCAATGATCCTTAATGACAGCCTTGGAATCACAATTAGCTTTGCCTGGAACTCCTGTCACAAAGAAGGATGATCCACATTACGGCCTTCGTCTGGACCTCCACATCAAATGGGTTAGTCATCTGACCTCTCAATCTTTCAAGACCTCTAAGGATCTAAAAGAAATAGCACATGAGTGATCTGATATTGAAATAACGTAGCATAGCAGCATTACCATTTCAATACATATCCCTATAACATTGGCAATATTAGGATAAATGCCTATTCCTCACTAGTCTGCTTGTAGCACTTGTTGCCTTAAGTTGAACTAGAAAAACATAACACTTCCTATGTATGCTCTTCCCCCTTACACAAAGGAATACAACCTCAGATTTATTCTGAAAACCACAACCTTGTTGGGAGAAAAATGTAATTAGCATAAAATACATTTCTGAGAGTTTCATAGAGCAACATTCCATTTGGCGAAATGGTATAAGAAGTGTTAGTGGGGAACATTCATGCAACACAGACAGACAACAGAGAGAGAGAGACGTTTCACAGAAAAACAAAGAAGATAACAAGACCAAATATGATAATCTCTGGTTGGACAATGAATGAATGCTTACCTATCCAATGACTGAATTAGGATCCTTGTTCTTCTTTAGCTTCTCCCTCTATGACATGTAACTGAGATTTAGGGTGACAAGCACGCAATTGGTTTATATGAACCCACTTTTGTAAAATCTCACCATTAGTAGGGATAGAAACCTTATAGGCAACTGGAGATATTTTATCAGTTATGATATATGGTTCCCTCCATGAGAGTAAGAACTTCTTCTCTTTCACCTGGTTTCTATCAAAATTATACAGATACCCATGATCATTTACCTCATATTCCTTCTTGGTGATCTTTAGAACATAGTAAGTTTTAGAACTTACTGCTGCTTTTTCCGGCTTTTTCTCGGCAAACACAAATGCATGTTGTAAATGTGAGGTTGTCTATGTATTGATGCATTGTAGAGCCATTTATTAGATTCTGTTCAGACGTGCTGTAGAGGAAATGTTGGGGTAGGGTCATCTTTCTACCTGTCATCAACTCAAATGGCGACATTCTGGTGGTTGCGCGAGACTATCTTTAATTTTTTTACAATGCCACCATATAAGTGGAGACTTTCCTTCCTCATCACAAATTTCTAAAACAAATATTAAGAGCATCTGCATACATTACTGCTAGTCTAGATGGAACCAAGTAAGTTAAGTGTAACATTCTGTATGTTTGGTCTCTTAAATTTAAATTAATACAACTCATTGGGACACACACATGCACACACCAAAAAGAGCTGGGTGCATGACACACACACACATACACACACATATACATATGCTATACAGAAGTAAGTGCATAACACACACAATATACAGGTTTATAAAATACGCACACACACTATACAGAGGTAGGTGTGTATCACACACACATTATATAGCGGTAGGTGCATATCACACATATACACACACTATACAGAGGTAGGTGCATATCACATACACACTGTGCAGAGATAGGTGCAGATCACACACACACACATCATGAAGAGCTAGGTGCATGACACACACACACATATATACATACACTATACAGAAGTATGCATAACAAACTCACTATACAGAGGTAGGTGCATATCACACACATGATATAGAGGTGGATGCATATCACACATGCACACTATACAGAGGTATGTGCATACCATTCAGATGTATATCACAGGATATACACACACTATACAGAAGTAGGTGCTTAACACACACAATACAGAGGTAATTGCATAATGCATAACATGCATTCTACAGAGGTAGGAGCAAAAAGCTATACAGAGGTAGGTGCATATCGCATAAAACACACACAGACTATACAGGGGTAGGTTCATATTGCATAATGCACACACTATAAGGAAGTAGGTGCATATCACATAACACACAAGAGGTAGATGTACATAATCCACTATACAGAGGTAGATATACATCACATCGACATATACAAAGAGAGACAATTTCTTACATACAATAAAAGCAACAAAACCACAAAAACAAACTGGGAGTAACGTCAAACCACAGGACTGAGCACCCATTTCACAGAAAGACTAAGTGCTTCTGCCACTTACCTGGCGTACACCGGGAGCAGCTTATGTCAGAAAGGAGGGAGGGCTCAGGTATACACTAACAGACATCTGGATACAAAGTCATGGCCACTAGAGGCATCACAGAGCACTACATCCTGACACCAGAACTGGAGCTACAAATACACTTTGACCTGGCAAGCAGGCTTCTACTTATTTAGCCAATAACACAACACATACTAAAACAATCACCATTATACTATATTAATATACCCATTAAAAAAAATTTCACAGACAACGCTGGGCAATCAGCATTAGGGGAAGTGTAGGAACTAAAAATCAATTCCAGTGCCTGATTGAGAGTGGACTCCCATTTGTACATTCCCCTCAGGATTAGCCCAAAAGTGAAGCTGATGTACTAGTGAAATTGGTGCCATTCTGCTGCAAACCCAGTGTACCATAAGGATTGTGTAAAACTTCCAAAAATCTGCATTGCTTTGAGTGGGATTATTAACCCCTTGCATGCTAGAGAGGTAATTCTAATGCATTGCAGAGCCCCATTTAAATCAATGGGAATTTTAAATTGTTCTTTATGATGCTTTTGATTAGCTCCAGAATTGCACCATCTTACTTATTTCATCTGCCTCAGAGAGAATAAGATGAGAAAAGACAGAAATAGGCAAGGAGACAGATTGACACCATGGGTATCTGTGCAGGATTGTGAGACTGATACCCAGGCAACTCCAGGCTTGTTATGCTAGTGATAGAAACTCAGAATTCCATAATTCTGCTTGACGAGCTGTAAACCTGTCAGAAGCAGATTCTGGTCGATTGACCAGATGTGGCTCTTCAGCAGCGCCGATATAACAATATATAAAGATAAATACTTCATTGGAATGGTCCATACGTGTGCTTGCAAACCAGGCACACGTTGTAGACCATTCCGATTAAGTATTTATTTTTAGGTGTTGCTATGTCGGCGCTGCTGAAGAGCCGCCGTCTGATCCAGGAACTAGAATCCGCTTCTGACAGCTTTACAGCTCGTCAAGCAGAAAGGGGAGGGAGCGGAGAACTTTATTTTCCTATATCTCTCAAACCATAACGGTTTTAGAGATACAAATAAGTGCAAGTCCTCTCTTATAATTGGATCTACCATATAGTTAATACTTTTTTTCTGACATTGCTATCCCTTTAAGAACTGTACTCCCCTCTGGGAAAAGGAGAGCACTCAAGAAGGAGAACATGCAGGAGAAAGAGAGACAATGCATTAAGGCATGATAAAGTGGTGATAGAGTGGAGATGATTTCTCCAGTGATATCACTTATCCAGTTCCTATGTTATGATATAGATCCTATGCACTAAGATCTCCAAAGACAGAGAAATCGTAGGTCATTGGCTCCATAGAATAACATAGGACTTGGAGAAGATAACACTGAAGAAGTCATCTCCACTTTATCACCTCTGTATCACACCTTAGTGCATAACTCCCAATGAGAGAGACACACAACATTGAGAACATACAAGAGAGGGAGTGAGAGTGCAAGAGAGGGAAAAAAAATGCACATAAGGGAAGTAGTAAGAGTGCAAGAAAAAGTTCACGCAAACAAGAGATCACATGCACTATATGGAGAGAGAAGTGCACAAGAACAAAAAATACTCAGTTATGTTTTTCCCCTGGGGAGTTATATAAGGAACATTCTAAGCCACCAACAGGAAACTCCTTATAATAAATTTATAGGTGCAATTAGTAATCCCCTTAAGGAACCACGTTGAACCTCACATTAACTTTAAGAGGTGAAAAGGCCCTCATCTGCACTTCCTAGTTCTCCCTCTCCCAGTGTTACCTTCCTGATTGTCTCCTCTCATTATGATCATCCACAATAACTCCCACCTCACCCACTACCACTATTACCACCCATAGCACCTCCCAAAATGTGACAAGATTTAATTTAGTGACTTCGTTAGCATCCAGGCTTGAATCTTGCATGCACATAAAAAGTACCTTGTCTACCCAGCTGACAATGAGTCTTGGTAGTGAGCTTTTAAAGGGTTGTCCAGTGCATTATACATTAGACACTACTGGTGGGCTAGCACTCAAAAGGTTAGTGGAATGTATCTCTTTGTGTGCCAGACGGTTAGGTGCCCCTTTGAAACTCCAAGAGTTGCTTCTAAACATAAGAGGTGTTCAATTTGTGGTTCTCTAGCTGTTGTTGGATTAAAATTCAGATCATTTTAGGACCTTGTAATCCAACAACAGCTAGAGAGCTGCATGTTGAATTTTATGGCGTGACAGGAGGCTCATATTTTGCATCATCTTATTTTACTGATCCTCACAGCAGCAAAGGGAAAAACACAGAAAACTGAACAACCAATCAGAGATAACATCAGGGTATATAAGTCCAACCCTGCATCACAGCTTCCTCTTCCTTTGCTGCTCCTCATGCAGGTCAGTCACATACTGTGTACATGCTCTGTTCTGTGTTTATTGGATTTTCTACTTGTTTCCTTGCTTCTGTATTCTCTCTCCCCTTTATGGCCTGTCTGTCCCTTTGCTTTTCCTTTGAGTGAGCCCCATAAACATTTTTCTTGCTAAACATTTTACTTTTTTAAGGCTGCTTTCTTCTTCTGTGCTCTTTGGCTTCATTTCCCTTCTTATGCTGTAATCTCCTGAAATTTTGGTGGCCATCTTGGATCTCGCAAGATTTTGGCGGCCATATTTGTTTTTTGCTTTGTATTGTATGGATTGTTTTATACCGGGTTTGGTTTCTTCCCTTCAGTCCCTTCTCTGTGGTCATCTTGCTAGAGGCATCATGTGCTTACCCCTTCTCTCTTAACAACCCTTTAAGTGCCTCTTCCCATCCCTGGTTTTCTTTTATCTCTTATAAATGGAAAAGGGGACAAAAAGGCAGTGCACTAATAGTCCAGCTAAGTGTCATAAAGAAATCACAACAATTCACACATTATTTAAAACATAATAAATAAATTACCCTTTGGGTGCCACAGTGGTATCCATCGCATTGCAAAGCAATGGGTTGATGCGTCTCTGGTATTCACAGAGTTAGAGCTACATGTCAAACATTAAGCATTGACCTATAGTGGTGAGTAGAGTCGATCTTTGCTACTCTAGTTCCCAGTGGTGCAGTTCAAGAAGTAGAAAACCAGTGAAGACAATCGACTGGTCAGTACTGTAGTATGTAGATAAGTGCACTTAGCATAAAACAACAATAGCACCTACTGAATAAATACACCTAAATATACATAAGGAGCAATAATCCTGCTATATAAAATATGGTAGGTGAATATGAATAGATTAAATTTCCAAATTCTGCTTACAAGAATTATTTATGAAGTAGAACCCTTGCATCGCATGAGTGAGGTGACGCAAGACTGCATCGCATGAGTGAGGTGACGCAAGACTGCATCGCATGAGTGAGGTGACGCAAGACTGCATCGCATGGAGCAGTGAGGTAGCGGCCTCTCGACCCTTTGGGTGCCAGAGGGGTACTCAGAGCATTGCAAAGCGGTGCGTTGCATGCCCCTCTGGCACTCAGGGGGTTAACATTACCCGGACCATGGCCCGTGTACACGGGCTTTTACACTAGTACAAAAATATACAGCACTCTCTTAATCTGCTTGCTGTAGTACAGTACAGTAAAGCTGAACAGGGCAAGGTGCATGTGAGTGGAGGCCATCCTTTTGGTTTTCTCCTGGCAATTGAGCCCTGCTTATTTGTTCTCCTTTAGTGGGTGAGCCCCACTAATCTTGTTATTGCACTGTTTATTTTGCTTGGGTGAGCCCCATGAACACTCTTATATCCTTGGATATAAAAACCTCCCTACCCTGCTATGGTGTGTTAGCATAGTAGCTACAGTTTAGGGCTTTGGCATAACCTTACTGGGTTCTATTCCAGTGACAGCCTTGATAGTATTTGGTTACACATTCATATATTTTTATTATTTTTTCGCTATGAATGGCCCAGCTTCTGACAATACGTCCTAGCCTGGATACAGAGGGCAATTAGAGAGGTCCTCACCTCATTGCCCCCTGTGTTCGTCTTCCCTCAGGTCTCCGCTCCCCCCCACCCAGGCTCTGATTCAGAGGGCTCTGCGGTTCCCCACCAGCTAGAGACCTTGGAAAGGAGCAAGCACTTCTGCTCACAAGGGCAAAGGTCTGCCAAATTTGCCATACACCCTATAGCTCCTGTTCCACCAGCCCTTACTACCTCAGCAACCCTTTCGGGGGCTGCCCCTGACCTGACTGCACTTCTCTCGGGAGATGCCCATGATTACTTATCGGCTGAGGAGACTGATTTGCCATTGGCTCAGGAATTGGGTATGGGTGAGCCCATACCCATCTCAGAACCTTCTGCACAGTGCCCCCTGGGCCCATCATCCCCCAGGCCTCTGCTCCCCCTCCCTCAGGCTCTGATTCAGAGGGCTATGTGGGTTCCCCACCAGCTAAGAGACCTTGGAACGGATTGAGCACTTCTGCTCACAAGGGCAAAGGTCTGCCGAAATTGCTATACACCCTACGGCTCCTGTTCCACCGGCCTTATTACCTCAGCGGGTGATCCCCTACCTATCTCCAAACCTTCTGCACAGTGCTCTGATCCATCTGAAGCTGACTTGGTCTACATCCCTCAAGGAGAGGCCCTGTTTTATCCCCGCTTTATCTGCCATCCTAGGTCAGCCGCCTGGGCTCCTCCAGACCACATAGCCCACTATTTTCAGGTCTGGATGCTTTGAGCCCTGGATATGGAGATACGCCAGCGGCTTAGAGCCAAATACCCATGTCCCACTATTCTGGGTAAAGTTACTCTCATCCCGGAATTCGACTCTTATATGGTGTTACGGTAGGCAAGCAAAACCAGGAGTCAGACGGTATAGTTAATAGAACCTTTATTATGAGAATAATGGCAGTAATGCAATATATATATATATATATATATATATATATATATATATATATATATGTATATACTAGTTGAACAGCCCGTTACACGGGCCACAGTGCCACTGGCAGCCAGTCGCGGTGCAGTCATGCTCAGTAGAGAGTGCCCGCGCCACAACTGCTACAGAGTGAGTGCCCCGCTCTGTATCAGCCGCGGCGCGGGCAGTCTAATGCGCATGACACGGCGTTACACACGATTTAGCGAATTATTATATAGGATATATATATATATATATATATACACACACACACACACACACACACACAGTGGGTGATAGAAACGATGAGTACTGTATCAGGAATGGCAGTTTCCCAATCTCTGCACCACACTGTCTAAGACTAGGCCTCAGCCCACTGGAGTCTCATGGTAGGGTAACACTCAAGAGATACTGGCTGAGCCTGCAGTCAGTCTAGGAGCGGAGTCTCAATCGTACGTAACCAAGGAAGCTGCTGACCCAAGCCTGCAGTCAGTAGCTAGGAGTCTGCTAGAGCCCCAGGTCAGTACTAGGAAGGATGTCTGAATAACAGAACCAATAAACTGAGCGAACAGAGAGAGCCTACTAGTAAGCACCAGATATGATAGTCAGATGAGCCAAAGTCATACACAGAGTGGGTAGTCAGCCAGAGCCACAGGTTTGCACCAGATAGGATATCTACTGAAGCGATGGAATGCTGGATGCGCAGTGGATAGAGCCCCAAGTCAACACCAGAGTGGGTAGTCAGACAAGCCTAGGTCATACACGGAGCGGGTAGTCAGCCAGAGCCACAGGTTTGCACCAGAAAGGATATCTGAGCCAAATCAGAATGCACAAGGAGAATAGTCAGACAGAGCCGCAGGTCAACACCAGAATGGATGGACAGACAAGCCGGATCATACACAGGAATCAGGAATACTAGAAAATGAACTGCTCAGAACAACAACGTAAGGGTGACTGAGTCAGGACTCAGTCTGCCCTTTAAACCCCTCCGCAGGAAGTAGGTAGGAGGAGACTACAGGAAACAAACACACATAAAACAGAGGCCTGCAGCATGCTTGAAGCCACTTGCCTGCAGATGACGCATTTGGTATTGATGCGTCCAACCGCTTGAAAGCTGTGGAACCCAATCACTCTGCGCTCCCAAACAAGCTGGGTCATCGACTGGTTCCATCGGTTGGGGCTCATTGTCAGTCTCCGGAAGTCCATGACTGTCCAGGCTCATTCAGTTCCGTTCTTGGGTTTAGAGATTGATTCGATCTCCTCCCTTCTCAAGCATCCTATGTTCAAGATTGTGTATACCAAGAGGGCTCTCAGGAGGGTCCTATGCCTGGAATTTATCTTTGTGAGACACCTCACCAGACTCGTAAGCCTCCTTTTGTCCTCAATCCTGGCAATCTTTCCCAGCCCCTGTATTACCGTGCCATGCAACGCTTGAAGCCAAACACCTTCGGGCCTATCTCTCCTACAGCCAACTGGTCCCCTTGATGGATAACGTGCGAATGGAACTCACCTGGTGGTTACAACACCTGACCATGTGTAACGGCACGGCCATTTATCGGCACCAAACCCAACTTAGTTTTGGAGTCAGCCATCAGTCTCTAGGGCTGGGGCACCTCTTGTGCTGGATCCACTTCCGGAGATCGTTGCTCCAGCGATGAACTTTTGCTTCACATCAATTGCCTGGAACTCATTGATGGATCCTTAGCAGTCTGCAGTTTTTCCACTGAGCTTTCTCTATTTGGCTGCGTATGGACAACATTTCGGCAGTGCTCTACATCGACAAACTGGGTGGTGCTTGATCAGAACGTCTGTCCAACCTTGCCAGAGACCTTTTCCAGTTTTGTCTTCACAAACGGATCTTGGTCTTCCTGAACGTCTCGCCTCTCCAGGGCTCATTCTCCGTGGACCTTTTTGTCTCCAGATAGAATGCCAGGTTCTGACCTTCTTCAGTTGGTTCCCAGACTCGAATGCGACAAATGCATTCTCCCAGTCCTGGCCTCTGTTGGGAGCTTATGCATTCCCCATCTTCTCCATGATCTCCCAAGTGATTCTTCAGATCTGTTGTCCCTTCTGCTTGTGGCACCATTGTGGACTGCCCAGCCATGGTTCCATTGTAGACTGCCCAGCCATGGTTCCCGGCCCTCTTGGAGATGTCTTGCGATCATCCTCTCCTCCTCCCTTGGAGTCCCCATCTCCTTCAGGACCTGGGGGTGCTCCTCACCCCCTCGTCCTCGGCCAACGACTTGATTTGGTAGCATGGTCGATTTCAGGAGTTCCAGGAACATGGTTGGAACTCACATCATCTCTTTGATATGCCTGGGTGCATTAGTTACAAATCATTATGCTCAATGAAGGGCAAGCACTCATAGGACTTAAATATGACTAACAAATTTATTTCAATTCAATGTTTTGGTCCAGTGGGGACCTTTGTCAAGATCAGAATAAAAAACAAATTACCTCAATTATACATACAAATGCATATGCATAAAACTCAGTGACAAACAATGTGGTGTACAATTCTGATGTGACTGATCCAGGGTGAGACAAAATAGTTAGTAAAATAGACAAAAGAATCAAAGACAAACAGCCCCGGATCTGACATGCTCCTCTAGTGAGACATTGATTAAATTAACTGATCATGAAACAAATCATGCCATGTTCAATAAAGTTGAATGAGTGATACCATGCTAATCTCCATACTCAATGCTACATCGTGTGAAGTGTCAACATGCCGTGTTAAAAAATAAAAAAAATAAAAGAAAGATCATGTGGGTAGCACTCACCCCCTGGACTCCCAAGGAGCACAGGGCACCTTACAATGTATAGCAATGTGTTGAATGTTCCTCCCCTGTCTGTGCTCCTTACAGCTATCATAACAATAAAAAAAAAATTGCTACCCCTTTAAGGTGTGTCTAGCTATATAAGAGGATTTTAGTCTTACCTGTTAAATCCTTTTCTCTTAGTCCATACAGGTTACTGGTAACTCTGGGAGGCGATCCGCCCCTTTAAGTAGGTAGGAACATTTCTCTAAATGTATGCAGGGGGTGGAGCCTCCCTTCCCTCCTAGGCTGCAGCTTAGCCAGCTATCTCCAGAATGATCCGAGACACTAATAACTGACTAGAAAATAGAAGGGAAGAAGACTCCTGTGAGCATGCCCTGAAGGACTCCCACATACTGCCAAAGGAGAGCCAAGCATGGTATCACGGTGCCCGTGATTGCTGCCTTTCTCTGTCAGTTACATTAAGGGGCTTTCCATTGGCTGCCTGCCTACAGCCCGCCCTGTATTGCCTATTTAGACTGAGCTTGGGCACCCTTTGGTTGCCCTTTCGTGTTGTCTCTATGTCGCCTGCACCTGCATTGTGTTCCTGAGCTTCCTGGGCCGTGTTACCTCTTTGCTCTCCTGTGATCACCTGAGTTCCTGCCTGACAGCTTCCTCGGTTCCAGCTTCAGTTCCTGATCCCGTTGGGGTTGCTGTTCCTGCTGCTGTTCCTGCTGCCGTTCCTGATCCTGTTGCCTGCCATGGTGATTCACTTCCTGTCCTGACCGGCTGTGTTCCTGCAGAGCGTCTCTCTCTCCTCCTGTCGCTGGGGCAACATTTTCACTCTCTTGAAGGTGTACTCCAGTACGCGGGTACTGGTTCGCTCCATCTACAACCGGCTGCTTGTTGCACCGGTAGAGGTCTTGTTACTCCAGTACGCGGGTACTGGTTCGCTCCACGTTAACCAGCTGCTTGCTCAGTTTTAACAGCACCGGTAGAGATTGTGTTACTCCAGTACGCGGGCTGGTTAGCTCCATGATAATTGGCTGTTTGTTCTATCCTAGACAGCACCGGTGGGGTTTGTGTCTCCCCAGTACGCGGGTACTTGTTCGCTCCATCTACAACCGGCTGCTTGTTGCACCGGTAGTGGTCTTGTTACTCCAATATGCGGGTACTGGTTCGCTCCACGTTAACCGGCTGCTTGCTCAGTCTTAACAGCACCGGCAGAGATTGTGTTACCCCAGTACGCGGGTACTGGTTCGCTCCATGTTAACCGGCTGCTTGTTCAGTCCCTCACAGCACCGGTAGAGATTGTGCTACTCCAGTACGCGGGTACTGGTTAGCTCCATGTTAACCGGCTGTTTGTTCAGTCCTAGACAGTACCGGTGGGGTTTGTGTCTCCCCAGTACGCGGGTACTGGTTCGCTCCATGTACGACCGGCTGCTGTTTGCACCGGTAGAGATTGTGTCACTCCAGTACGCGGGTACTGGTTCGCTCCATATTGAACCGGCTGCTTGTTCAATCCTAAACAGCACCGGCAGAGATATTCTGTCACTCCAATACACGGGTACTGGTTCGCTCCATGTTGAACCGGCTGCTTGTTCAGTCCTAGACAGCACCGGTGGTGTTTGTGTCTCTCCAGTACGTGGGTACTGGTTCGCTCCCTTTGCACAGGTGGCTTGTTGTGCCCAGTTAGCACCGGTAGAGATTGTGTTCCTCCAGTATGAGGGTACTGGTTCGCTCCTAGTACACTGGCTGCTTATTGCACCGGTAGAGGCTGTCACTCCCGTACGCTGGTACTGGTTCGCTCCATTGTTGCATTGGGAGCTTATGACAGCTTGACAGCCCAGTTGGCCTCTGTTGTCCATCATATGCGACTGGTTGTTACATCTTTGGCCAGTCGCTGAGGTCATCTTTGCCTATGTTCCAGTCTTGCAGTCTAAGGCTGCCTTGCCCGGTATATTGGTAAGACCAGTAGAACCTATCCTATCCTGTGTAGTCTAAGGTCGCCTTACCCAGTATTGGCAAGGCCGGTAGAGCCTCTTTACTCTTTGTACCAGTCTTAAAGCTGCCTGGTATATTGGCAGGACCGGTAGAGCCTTTTCTCCTCGTGATACTAGCCTCCCAGGCTGCCTTGCCCGGTATATTGGTAAGGCCGGTTGAACCAATTCCATCCTGTACCAACCTATGGTTGCCTTACCCGGTATTGGCAAGGCCGGTAGAACCTGTCCTACATTCTGCTACCACTACGCTCTATTATTGTGTATTGTGTTTAAATGTCGAATGTGAATGCTACCCTCAAGGGTTCCCTTTAAACTTTTCAATAAAGTTGTGTTTTTATCTTAACTCTGTGTCTGAGAGTCATAACAAACCGTGACACATGGTCCCTTGACAGGGTGGGAGACCAGTAACCTGTATGGACTAAGAGAAAAGGATTTAACAGGTAAGACTAAAATCCTCTTTTCTCTGTCATCCAATATAGGTTACTGGTAACTCTGGGATATCCAACCATTGAGTTTCCCAGAGGTGGAAAGAAGGCAAGGGCCAGGCACAAGGCCCCCAAAGTCACCAGAACATCTATGAACCAACCGGCCAGAGATCCCAACAAATTGAAGTGCCAATGGACACCAAACAGGGGTAAAAACACCCCAGAAACTGTTACACAGCACACTGAACTAGAGCCAACAGGTCTCAACAGTAAAGGAAGCACCAAGAACCTAAGGAGAAGGTCCTAGACTGGCAAGACTGCCTCCAGGATCTTCCTCCCAAAGATGGCATCAGCCGAAGCCAGCATATCAACACGGTAGTTCTTCGAAAAGATGTGCACAGAGGACCAAGTGGCCGCCCTGCACAACTGATTGGCAGAAGCCTGATTCTTATAGGCCCAAGAGGCCCCAATGGACCTGGTGGAATGATCTGTGACCTGAAAGGGAACATGCTTATTCCTCAACTCGTTGGCTATACGAATAGTGGACTTGATCCAGGACGCAATAGTCACTTTGGATCCAGGACGCAATAGTCACTTTGGATGCAGGTCTTCCTCCCCTAGGACCCTCTGGAATGACGAACAGAGCGTCAGACTTCCTGACAGATTCAGTGCGATGTACGTAAAACTTGAGACAACGTACCACATTCAACAAGTGGAGATCTCTCTCCTTGTCAGAGGAGGGATTAGGGCAGAAAGAGGGCACCACGATCTCCTGATTGATGTGAAACTCGGAGACCACCTTAGGCAAGAACTCCTTAGATATGCGAAGCACCACCTTATCCTTATGGAACACCAGATATGGTGGTTTACAGGATAGAGCTTGCAACTCCGCAACCCGGCGAACAGATACAATCGCCAGGAGAAAAGCCATTTTCCACATCAAGAGACGTAGAGGAATAGTACCCAAAGACTCAAAGGGAGGATGTTGGAGAACTCCCAATACCAAATTAAGGTCCCACTGAGGAGCCGGGCTCCGAAAGGCAGGATGCACATGAGCAACGCCCTGGAAGAAAACCTTGACATCAGGAAGGATAGCAATGTGTTTCTGGAAAAAGACAGAAAGCACCGAAATCTGAACCTTAAGAGAACTCAGAGTCCCATGTCCACATTGTCCTGTAAAAAGGCCAGGACAGTGGGAAGATCAAAGTCATGAGACAGATTTCTGTCAGCACACCAAGACACAAATGTCAACCAGACACGGTGATAGATCTTGGAAGAAACAGGCTTACAGGCACTAAGCATAGTAGACACCACAGCAGAAAACCCTTTCTTCCTTAAAATCGAGGATTCAATCTCCAGGCCGTCAAATTGAGCCGATGAACATCTTCCTTCCACAGATAACTCTGCAGAAGAAGATCCAGACGAGAGGGGAGCCGAAATGGCTCGCCACAGATAGGGCCAGAAGCTCCGGATACCAGGATATCACAGTGCCCGTGTTCCTGCTCTGACGGCGACATTGTTACTTTGCCTAATTTCTATGCTGCCTTCTTATTGGCCTGACATCCTTGCTCCACCCAGGGCTTGCCTTTATATATCCTGTCATGTCTATTCCAAGGCATCCTTTCGTGGTGTATCTGAGCCTGACGTTTGTTACTGTGTTGCTATATTCGTGTATGACCCGGCCTGCCTGACAACGTTCGTGTGTTTCCTGTGTACCGCTCCGTTACCGACTGATCTGGCTGAGAACCCGCTCCGTTGCTGTACTGATCTGGCTGAGAACCCTCTCCATTACTGACTGATCTGGCTGAGAACCCGCTCCATTGCTGAACTACTCTGGCTGAGAACCCGCTCCATTGCTGTACTGATCTGGCTGAGAACCCGCTCCGTTACCAACTGATCTGGCTGAGAACCCGCTCCGTTGCTGTACTGATCTGGCTGAGAACCAACTCCGTTACCAACTGATCTGGCTGAGAACCTGTTCCGTTGCTGAACTGCTCTGTCTGAGAACCCGCTCCGTTGCTGAACGGATCTAGCTGAGAACTCTCTCGGTTGCTAGCCTGTCTGGCTATTGAGCCGCTCCATTGCTCCTGACCAGTCTGTGCTTCCGTTCATTTGTATACCTCTCCTGGCTGAGTCATTGTACCGTTGCCATCCATGCATGGCTGTGCCTCCTCCGTTGTCCTAGTCTGACCAGCATTACAATCAACGGATTCCTGTTGCCTTGTTGGGGTGCGCCACGTGGCGCTATTCTTATTTTGTCGATTTTAGGCATAGCATCTGTGCTATAGCCACTTACGCCAACCGCCCATGGCAGTGTGTACACGCGAAGTACCGGTACAGTGCTGACTGAATTACTCAGATCTCTCTGTGTCTCCCTCTGCTCTATTGCTGGGCTCACTCCCTGTGGGAGTTCTTGTATATCTCTGGGCGTCTCCTGTTAACTCGTTCAGTGTCTAGACTGTGCCAATTACCATCTCCAGGACTTACTGCCATCCTCTGTCCTGTTGTCAGTCCGGGGTCAAGTAACCTGCTCTCTCCAGGTTCTCTAGAGGAGGGTTGCCTGCCTTAGATACTGTAATGGTTTGTTTGACACACAGACACAGTGGTTTAGGATAAAACACAGTTTAACTGAAATCACAGTAATAAAATAACCCTCACAGGTCCTGTAGTATATAAGCTGAATAATACAGACACACGACAGGTTACAAATACATATGCCTACACAGGTCCAGTATAACCATAAAGTCCACAACAGTCTATACTGACACAGGTCAGGCAGAATATGTTGGATTCCCAGGAGAAAGGTTCTGCATGGGTTAATGGTCTTAAATTAGTGTAAACAGTCCCATGTGCAGAGAGGTCTGTGATGGAGCTTTCTCCATATAGACAGCTTGAGGATTTGTAACGCCCAGAAACAGGTTAGCAGAACAAACGTGAACTGCTGGAGTAGTAATAGGAATTGAGCAACATAGGACACTGCCGTAGCAGTAACGGAGACCAGGTGACTCGCACTCTGCCGAAGCAGTAAGGGAGACAAGACCAATGGCACACTGCCGTAGCAGTAACAGAGACAGGCCACTTGCACTCTGCAGGAGCCGTAACGGAGACTAGGCCAATGGCACACTGCCGTAGCAGTAACGGAGGCAGACACTTGCACTCTACAGGCGCAGTAACGGAGACTAGGCCAAAGGCACTGTAACAGTTTGTTTGACTCACAGACACAGAGTTAGGATAAAAAACACAGTTTTATTAAATACAATAATACATAAAGAACCCTCACAGGTCCTGTAATATACAACTTACAGGAAAATTAGGCCCACACAGGTACAGCACAACCGATATTGACAGAGTGGAGTGTAGCCAATGACAATGTACCGGTGCTATCACGGAGGCAACACTTGCAACCGGTTTTGACAGAGTGGAGCGTAGCCAATGGCAATGTACCAGTGCTATCACAGAGGCAACACTTACAACCGGTTTTGCAGAATGGAGGACTAGGCCAGAGGCACTCCATAGAGCCAAAATGGGACAATACTTGGCAAGCCTGCGGGTGCAGAGGTGCCAAACAAGGCAAGGCACCGGAAGTCAGAATGTCGCCGAGGCAACCAGGACCAAAACGGAGATCTGCCTAGTTGGAGCCCAGGAGCAGGAACGTCAGCCAGGCCGGGTCTGTACATGGTAGGAGGAACGTCAGCCAGGCCGGGTCGATACACAGGAACGAACACTGAAGAATAGTCAGGCAATCCGGGTCGGTACACAGGCGCAGGAACTGGAGAGTAGTCAGGCAAGCCAAGTCGGTACACTGGAAACTTCATAAGCAAACGTAGCACTGGCACAGGAACACCACGAAAGGGCAATGTGTGGGTGCAGGAGCCCAGTATATAAAAGCTATACTGGGCGGGCTTAACACAGCGCAACCAATGAGGATCTCACATTGGATAACTGACAGAAAAAATAAAAACAAGGAATCACGGGCATCGTGATAGGCACACTGCCGTAGCAGTAACGGAGGCAGACACTTGCACTCTGCAGAAGCAGTAACGGAGACGAGGCCAGTGGCACACTGCCGTAGCAGTAATGGAGGCAGACACTTGCACTCTGCAGAAGCAGTAACGGAGACTAGGCCAAAGGCACACTGCCATAGCAGTAATGGAGGCAGACACTTTGCACTCGGCAGAAGCAGTAACGGAGACTAGTTCAATGGCACACTGCCGTAGCAGTAATGGAGGCAGAGACTTGCACTCTGCAGAAGCAGTAACGGAGACTAGGCCACTTGTACACTGCAGGAGCAGTAACAGAGACTAGGCCACTTCTACTCTGCAGGAGCGGAAATGGAGACACAATTGCCTGATGGATCAGAATGTCGCCGAGGCGACACAGAGCAGGAACGCCAACCAAGCCGGGTCGAATCACGGAGCAGGAACGTCAGCCAAGCTGGGTCGAATCACGGAGCAGGAATGTCAGCCAAGCCAGGTCGGTACACAGGAGCAGGAACATCAGCCGAGCCAGGTCGGTACACAGGAGCAGGAACGTCAGCCAAGCCGGGTCGGTACACAGGAGCAGGCGCAGAAGAATAGTCAGGCAATCTGGGTCTGTACACAGCAGCAGGAGACAAGATGCAGAGTAGTCAGGCAGGCCAAGTCGGTACGCTGGGAATCACTGAGCAGAAACAAGCACCGGTACAGGAACACCACGAAAGGGCACCGGATGGGTGCCAGAGCCCAGTATATAAAGGCCATACTGGGTGGGACAAACACAGGACAGCCAATGGGAGCAAGGCACGGTGTAGACTGACAGAAAAATAGCAAGAGGAGCCCGGGCACCGTGATAGATACCTCCTGTTCCTGCATCCATCTCAGTCATTCTGATTACAGTCATTGCTTCTTTGACTACTATATATTGTTGTGTTGTATTGTGGGCCTGCGGCCTCATTCCTTGTATGCACATTACTCAATAAAGTCATTTTAACCTTACTGATCTGTCTGAGTGTTCATCAAAAACCATGACACAGGATTGACGAGGCCAATCCGGAGCAATCAGAATTACCGGACAACATTCCAATTTCAATTTCTGTAACACCCTTATTAGCATTGGGAGAGGAGGAAAGATGTAGGCCAGAAAGAATGTCCAAGGAAAGGACATTGCATCGGCAGCCAGAGCTAGAGAGTCTCTGCACCGAGAGCAAAAGACCGGAACCTTCCTGTTGTGTGTCGTTGCCATCAGATCCACTTGGGGCATTCCCCATCTCTGAACTAGGAGTTGAAACACCTAGGGATGTAACTCCCACTCTCCGCTGTCAACTGTGTGACGACTGAGGAAGTCTGCCATGATGTTGTCTACGCCTGGAATGTGTACTGTGGAAATGACAGGAACATGAACCTCTGCCCAAGACAGAATGGCCTTGACCTCTAACCAAGCAGCTAGAATTCTTGTTCCGCCTTGTCTGTTGATGTAAGCCACTGCCGTGGCATTGTCGTACTCCACTCGGACTGGACAGTCCTCCAGTTGAGATACCCAATGACGCAGAGCATGAAATATCTCCTGAAGTTCCAAGATGTTGATCGGGAGAAGGGACTCCTCCGTGGACCATTTCCCCTGAACGCTGAAGCGACCCAGCACTGCTCCCCAGCCCAAGAGACTGGCATCCGTAGTGACCGTGGTCCAGTAGGGAATCAGGAAGGATCTCCCTTTCAGTAGATTGGAAAGGTCCAGCCACCACTCCAAGCTCAGCTCTACATGAGGAGGAAGAGAGACCGACAGCTTCTGATGATCTGGTCGATCCCTGAACGTCTGTATCACAAACCTCTGAAGTTCCCTGGTGTGTGCCATGGCGAATGGAACCGCCTCTATCGTGGAAATGAACTTTCCCACCAGAGAAGACAACTTCTGAACTGGGATCCGATCCCGAGATAGAATCGTTGAGACCCTGTGGGCAATTTGATGGGCTACCTCATCTGGTAGAAACACCATGCTCCTCTGAGTATCAAACAGAAGACCCAGTAAGATCAGTTGTTGGGATGGGACAAGATCCGACTTGTCCAAGTTGACAATCCAACCGTGATGGGTGAGGACTTGAATGCAGATCTGAACCTGCTGATGAAGAAGGTCTGCAGAGGAAGCTTTCAAAAGCAAGTTGTCCATGTAGGGAGTCACTCTGATGCCGTCCCGATGGAGAACGGATATCAAGGCCCCCAGAACTCGTTGGAAAACCTGAGGGGCCGTAGTCAGACCAAATGGAAGAGCTGAGAATTGAAAATGACCCCTGTCGCAGGCAAACCGCAGGTACCGCCTGCTCTCCTGATGAATTGGGATGTGCAAATACGCATCCTGAAGATCCAGAGAAGCAAGGAAGTCCCCTGGAGACATGACGGCGATCATTGAGCGCAGAGACTTCTGGCGATAGTGAGTCTTGATCACAAAGTAGTTGAGATCTTTCAAATCCAAAATAGGGCGGCATCCACCGTCCTTTTTGTCACCACAAAGAGGTTCAAGTAAAACCCCGAACCCCTGTCTGAAGGAGGCACCAGCTCCAGGACATCCTTGTCCAGAAGAGCCTGAATAGCGCCTTCGAATAGACGGCCTTTCTCGACGTCCTGAGGAGAACGAGAAAGATGAAAGCGAAAAAGAGGAACAGAAAAGAAAGGGATCTTGTATCCCTCTATCAATACCTGTAAAACCCATGGGTCCGACACTGAATCCTCCCGAATCCCGCAAAAGAGTTGGAGACAACCACCCACAGCAGGATGTGGACCCGGGTTTGGTGAGTCATGCTGAAGCAGTCTTGGGCTTGGAGGCAGCCTTGGGCTTCCATTGCTGCTTGGGCTTGGAGGAGGGGCGCGGAGCTGATGGAACCGCCTGGTTTGTCGAACGTGTCTCAGTTTGAAAGGAACGAAAGGACCGGTTACGTTTAAACGGAAACTTTTTCTTAAAGACAAAGGGTAGAAGAGTACTCTTACCCCCTGTGGCTTCACTAGTTCCTTAAGATCAGGCCCGAACAAGGAAGTACCCTGAAAGGGCAAAGAAAGCAAGACTTTCTTGAAAGCAGTGTTAGCGGACCAAATCTTGAGCCCGGTTGAGCCACGCAACAGCGAATGCTGGACGCATAGCGGTGCCAAGAGAAGTGAAAATGGACTTGCGGGAAACTTTAAGTTTCTTGTCAGTCCAGTCTTGCAGTGCAGAAACATCAGAAAAAGGTAAAGCTGTAGATTTAGACAGTCTAGATATGGGTGCGTCCACCTTAGTGCGATGAACCCATTTAGCCAGTTCTGTTTCAGAAAAGGGATAAAGCTTAGCAAATTTCCTAGACACAGAAGTAGACTTGTCTGGATTTTTCCATGTGTCAGGAACCAAAAGGTCAAGAGTGGAATTAGGAGGAAAATAAGTAAGATGCTTAGCAGGCTCCTGAAAAACATCAGAGGGATCAGAAGGGACCTCCTGAACCAGGGGAATGCCGAGTGTGGTTAATACAGCCCTGATCAGGCCCTCAGCCAAAATAGTACCATCCTCAACATCCGAATCTTGCAACAATTCTTCCTCAGAAGAATCTGACACATCAGGTGCCCCCTGCGGTTTAGGCAGGGAGGATCTGATAGAGGGGGTCTGCCATAATTGAAGAGCCCCCTGAATCTGGGATGGAAAGAGTTGTAAAGTGGACCAAAGGTCCCTAGTCGCAGCCTTAAACTCTTGCACCCAATCTGGCTCAATAGCATGGCTGGAAGGCCCTGGGTTGCTGTCAGGAACTTCAGAACATGCTGGGCATAAATGACCAGAGAACTCTCTAGGTAGCCCTGCATGACAGGAAGAGCAATGCACAGTGGGGGATACTGATACCCCAGCCTCCTTAGTCTTAGGTCTAGCCCCTAGCTCCAGTGGCCAGTGTCAAAATAACCAACTGTATAATAAACCACCCAATTGTAATGTGTAAGATTACTATTTCACCCCAGAGACGCTAAATATAGACTTATCTGGCAGGCGAAGGGTTAATCTGCAGAGGAGAGAAGAGTCCAAGCCCTGCGTAGGATACTTGCTGAGAAAAGGTCACAAAATGGCTGCCGCGACAGGAGCTAATTAGAAAAAAGGAGCGAAACAAGCGCTCATGGGAAATGTAGTTTTTCCCAAAAAGTACCCCAAAGCAGTGCCCGAAGCCCCCCAAGCCCTCCAACACACTTGAACTATAAACCGGATGATAGAGCAAGGGTAGACAATTAAAATTAGCCCACTCTGAAGTTGCTGTGTGAAGCAGTTGCAGAGATACGTCCCAAACAGTGTTGTCCCATAGAAAGTAAATGGCGCAATGGCGTCTATGCGGAAAAACGCGCCTTAAAGGCACAGTACACAATAGTAATAAAAATAAAATATAAGTTATTAACATGAAAAACATACAGGGAACATGTGTGCATACTATGAAAACACTAACCCAGTAAGGAAAGTGTCAGAAAACCCCTCAAAACGTGCCAAACCAGTAGACAAAGGGTTAAGTTACCACATAAACCTGCTCCAAATACCCAAAAGACATACACATATATACCCAATGAGTGCAGGAGTGCACAATAAGAACTCCCAAATACAATCCCAGCAAAGGGGCTCTGTGGGACAAGTGGACATGCAGCACTCAAAGGGTAGCTCACCTTTCCTGCTGATCTTTTCAGATTACCATGTAGCAAGAATTACCTCGCCTAATGGTGGTATTCCATATCTGACAGAAAAATAAAAAAGAAACTAAAACTAACGACAAATGTTCTCCACCTGGTGTTGTCACACCCAAGAACAAATCATTCTGGAGATAGCTGGCTAAGCCACAGCCTGGGAGGGAAGGGAGGCTCCACCCCCTGCATACATTTAGAGAAATGTTCCTGCCTACTTAAAGGGGCGGATCGCCTCCCAGAGTTACCAGTAACCTGTATTGGACGACAGAGAAAATTAGTTTTTCTACTAATCAAGATTTTTTTTCTTTTTGTTAGGAGAAACTTTTGAGTCAAGTTATATCTTGTTCCACTGCCCACTGTTAGTCACAGAATCACACATATACTGCCTGACACACCAGCCTTGTTCCACTATCCCACTGGTAGTTACAGAATTACACATAATTACATGGTAGGTTAGGTTGAAAAAAGACACAAGTCCATCAAGTTCAACCTTTGACACAGTGTAGCAAAGAAAATGAGAATTATATAAGGCTTCCAAGTGGGTATTACTCTGTTTACCAGAACTTCATGTTTTGCCCACTAACACACAATATAACCCTGTATGTTCCCTTCTGCTAGAAATGCATCTAATCTTCTCTTGCATGTATCCATTGGATCTGCAATTACCCCATGCTTAGACAAGGAATTCCAAGATTTAACAGACCGTGCTGTAAAAAAAACCCTTCCTCAGCTGAAGTGAAACCTCTTTTGCTCTAATCGAAAGGGGTGGCCCCTACAGTAGTTATTTGATTGCACCTTAGAATGATAAGTTCACCAGAGATATACTTGTACTGACATTGCATATAGTTATACAGTGTAACAAGATCCCCTCTTAGTCATCTTTTCTCAAGAGTAAATACATATATACTGTCTGACATCCCAGCCTTGTTCCACTGCATGCGGGTAGTCACAGACCCACACATACAGTCTCTAACACATCAGTCTTCTTCCATTGCCCATTGGTAGTCACAGAACCACCCATACACTGTATAGCACCATAGAAACATAGAATTTGACTGCAGGTAAGAACCATTTGGCCCTTCTAGTCTGCCCATTTTCCTACTGTAAAAACCTCAAATCTTTTATGGTCCTTGGTCTTTTCTTACATTAGGAACATTGTTATTCCTATCCCATACATGCTTAAAGGGATAGTAATACTTTGTTTTATCTTTACTTTATGTTGTAGGCATTAAAAAAACATGAATAACTATATAAGTCTTATCTCTCAAACCTTTATGGTTTGAGAGATATTCACACGCAAAGTTTCCCCGCCCGCCCCTTTAACCAAGTGTAAGCCATCTCTTCTCAAATGTGGAATCTGGTTGTAAGACTAGACAGATAACAGAAGGGGACAATCTTCTTCCTATGAGAACAATGAAAGCCCTGCCCCCCTTGACAAGTTTTTCAGGTTTTCCCTTATCTTAATTGGAGATTGTCCCTCTCTGCAGTCTACCTGGGTATCTCCCTTCTGATCTGGCTGAGCAGTGTTACATCAGTAAAAGGGGAGGGAGGGGGATACTTTGCCATTGAATTACTCTTGAACTACAAGTCTGACAGAATTGAAAAAACACTCTCCAAAGTCCAAATACTATGATGATTAATTAGAGCTGCTTTTATTTTGAAACATTACTATCCCTTTAAATTCTGTCACTATATTAACTTCTACCACTTCTGTTGGAAGACTATTCCACTTATCTACTACCCTCTCAGTGAAGTAAAACTTTCTTACATTACATCTAACCTGTGTCCCTCTAGTTTTAGACTATGGCCTTTTGTCCTAACATTTTTATTCCTTTGAAATGTACTTCCATCCTGCACTTTGTTGAATCCCTTCATGTATTTGAATGTTTTTATCATATCCCCTCTCTCTCTTCTCTCCTCCAAGCTATACATGTTCAGATTCTTTAGTTTATCCTGATTTGTCTTTTCCTGTAAACCAGTCACCATTTTAGTAGCCCTTCTCTGAATTTTCTCTAGAGTATCTATATCCTTCTGGAGATGGGGTCTCCAGTACTGTACACAGTACTCTAGGTGAGATCTGTAGAGTGGCATGACCACTTCCCTTTTTCTGCTACTAATGCCCCTAGCTATACAACCCAGCACCCTGCTTGCATTCCCCGCTGCTTTATTACATTGACTGCCTACCTTTAAATCATTAGAAATAATTTACTCCCAAAATCCCTTTCCTCCTTTTGTCTCTGTCAGCACAATACCCTTAATAGTATATTTTCCTTTGGATTTTTATGTCCCAAGTGCATTATTTTACATTTATCAACGTTAAACTGCAGCTGCCACACTCTTGTCCATTCTTCTAAATAATTTGTCATTTGGCTTATTCCCCCTGGAATGTCTACCCTATTACACCACACCCTTGTTCTACCATTCCAGAACTACAAATACACTGCCTGGCACCTCTGCCTTGTTTCACTACACCCTGGTAGTCACAGAATCAAACATAAAATGTCTGGTACCTCAACTTTGTGTACAGGACAGTTTTAGCAATCCTTACTAGCAGCTATGTCAATAGTGAATGAAGGAGGTTTGAATAAGCTGTCCATTGCTGCATTTTCTCAGAGTATACTTAACTTATTGCAGATCAATATGTTGTACACCCTTCTGGTTCTCAAGAGATTAACTGTTTGAGTACCAGAGGGGTACACCGTTTCGTACCCCACGGGAACTCAAAGGGTTAAAAAGAGGCAGTAATGGCGTAGCCATTTCAAACATGGTGCATTCTTTCCATGACTAGAAAGGCATAGGTTAGAACTTCTAATAGGAACAGTTTTGTAAACCATATGATATGATAAAATGTGTTAATTAGGACTTGCCTACATTGGGGCGCATAGTGTGAGAGGAAAGCTTGAGCACAGTTTGGACAGCCTGTGAAAACAAAACTTCAGCTTATTTTCCTTGTATTTGCTTTGTTTTTAATTTGGTGATTGCCGGGTAATCCTCTCATTCCCTGCGGCACTTCATACATTGTTCACTCATATCACTTTTACATACATGTATATTATGTCTTAGCACTTTGATTTTTTTCCTTTTTTGCGCTAAGCACATCATTACATTGCCAGAACCACTGGAGACAGGAGATGAGGGAAACATAAGGAATCAATTTGGAAGACCCAGTGTGAAAGTTTGGATCTCTGTAGAATTAATTCTAAAAGAAAGTGGGACAAAGAGAGAGTAGGAAGTGCATGAGATAGTGGGGGTAGGCGCATGAGTACTGGATAGAGCTGGAAATAGAGGAAGTGTTTTAGCTGGAGAGAGGCGGTTGAGGGAAAATGTGTAAACATGGAAGAGATGGAGGGGGGGCAAACAGAATGTTGGAGAAAGGGATTGAAAGAGAGTGTGAATGGGAGAGACAGAACAGCGGAAAAGGGAGAGACAAAGTAGGAGATAGTGAGTAAAGAAGACAGTGGCCTAACAGTCCAGGCTGCTTACTAGTCCTTTGAAGACATTCTCCTACTTTGTTTAGACATGTGACCTGTTTGACTGACATCTGGTAAGTAAGGTAAGTGGACATTAAGTGATCCCCTTTTCTGCAATTTTATTGGTTAAAATGGTAAATGAAGCACAAAGCAAAACACCTGTTTCACAATATGGGTTTTGTATCTTGACAAACAGCATGTTTTGTACGAATTCTAAACTTACCAAACAATTTTGCTTATTACCATTGACAAATTAAGGGATTAACCCATGGATAGTCAGTTGCTGGACCACCAGCTTTTGTTGACTACAACTGCCAGGTGACTACAACTCACCCAACCAGCCAATGGTTGTAGTTCACAATAGCTGGAGACACAAAAATGTACTATCTCTGTGCTCACTCTTTGAATGCAGAATGTGTTGTACACCTCATCTGGTACTCAAGTAAAGAACATTCTCTGTGAAGCAAGATACTGGAACTGAATGCACAATTCTACCAATCATTTTCTGTTCTTATGTGATGAGTGTCCATGGGTAATTGTATAGTTTCTTTCAGTAGCTGTAGTAATGTGCTTCACTCCCATAAGTATAGAGGTTTATGTGATATTATGCTGTGTACAGTAAAATACACAGTAATGCATGTTGTTATCTCTCTTACAGGTAATGTATTTTGACACTGGAAGTAGAAAAAATGGTAAAAGGAAGCAGATATGTTTTTTTTCTCCTCTAAAGGGACTGCTAACAAACAGACCCATCTACACAAAGGAGAAGAGGAACAACTATATATCGATGTATTTGTCTCCTACATGACAAATGATCTATAAAATGTTAGATTGAGAGCCTTGTGCACAATGAAAAAGACAGGAGCAATTATGGGGCAATCCAGCTGCAAGTTAGGGGACAAATAAAAAATTCCCATTAATTTAAATGGGGTTTTTAACCCCTTGAATGCTAGGAAGGTCTGTAATGCATTGCTTCACAGTGCGTTGGAGACCTCTCTAGCTTTCATTTAATTTAAATCCCCATTTAAATCAATGGGAATTTGTTAGTTGTCCCCTAACTTGCAGCTGGTTTGCCCCATAATTTCTCCTCTTTTTCATTGTGCACAAGGTCCTCAATCTAACATTTTATAGATCACTAGTTGAAGAGCCCGTTACACGGGCCACAGTGCCACAGCCAGCCGGTCGCGGTGCAGTCATGCGCAGTAGAGACTGCCCGCGCCACGACTGATACAGAGCGGGACGCTCCTTCGGAGCGCCCCGCTCTGTATCAGCTGCCGCGAGGGCAGTGTCTACTGCGCATGACTGCAGCATGTGCAGCAGTGGCTACTGCGCATGACGCGGCGTTACACACGATTTAGCAAATTATTATATAGGATTTGTCATGTAGGAGACAAATACAAGAATATTGTGCACAACAACTCTAATAAATATACATATGAAACAAATAAGCTAAGTGCCACACCAGCCTGACTGAGAGCCATTAACATAAACTCATGCTACTTACTGGACCATTTGCAAAAGAGGGTAGATTCTGGGGCAACCCAACTGCAGCAGGGGAACAAATAACAATTCCACAAATTCATATTCTTTAAGCTATTAACTCCTTCCATTTTAGGGGAATCGTCTTTGCAATGCTTTGGAGCTGTCTCTAGCATACAAAGGGTTACAATCCCCATTTAAATCATGGGAATGGTTAGAGCTTAGGTCTGTGCTTGCAGCACCTATAACTGAGAGTTTTAACCAATCTCTGTTGACAGACGTGGTTCTGGATGACGGGAAAATTGCCAATGTAGTGCCAAAAGGGTAGTATTGATGATTCTGGTAATTACAGGCCCATGAGTCTGACATGGAAAATTAATCGAAATGTTATTGAAAGGAAGTATTGTTTCATATCTGGTCTAGTGACATGAAAGATCCTGGCAGCATTATTTTACACTGGGACGATCTTTCCAAACAAATCTGGTTATGTTTTTCAGTTCCCTTACTCGAGTGATAGGCAAGGGCAGAGCAGTAGATGTAGAATATTTGGATTTTAGTAAAGCTTTTGACACTCTCTCTCATATGAAATTGATGCATAAAAACCATAGTTGACTTTCCAGTGGGGATTAACCAAAAGCATGAGGATTTAGGAAAACTGGAGGAGTGGGCAAGAGTATGCTATCTAAAATTCAGTGCTGAATAGTGCAAAATAATGCATGTAGGACACAGAAACCCAGAGATGTAATATCGGCTTAATAGTACTGTGCTGACAAAAACATCAGAGGGAAGAAATTTGGAAGTTATTATTTCAAATAACTTGAAGGTAGGCAAGCAATGCAGTAAAGCAGTCCAGAAAGAAAACTGTGTTCTTTGTTTTATAGGAAGAGGCATTAGCAGCAGGAAAAGTGAGGTACTAATGCCACTCTATAGATCAATGGTAATGCCTCCCCAGGAGAACTGTGTATGGTTCTGGAGAGTGCATCTCTACAAGGATATTAACAAAACTGAAGGCAATTAAAGGAAGAGCCACAGGGCACATGAATAGACTCCAGTAATATAATATGTGCAGACTGGAAGAAAGGATGTAGAAGGGTGATTTGATAGAAACTTTTAAAAATATTAAATGGTTTAATATATTTCAGGAGGGAAGCATTTTTCAGAAAAAGGAATACTAGATAAAGGATCATGATCTAAAAATAGAAGATGGAAAGTAATGCGAGTAAGTACTATTTTACAGGAAGGATGAAAGACTCATGGAACAGCTTACCAGAAGAGGTGATAATAGGGACAAATTCTATTAGTGTATTCAAAAATGCCTGAGACGGATGTGTATTTTATTGCATAGGGAAGTGGGCTGACTAGATGGGCCAAATTGTAGTTTTCAAAATCTATGTTTCTGTGTTTCTTTTTCTTCTCTATGGTGCAGTTGGTCTACTCCAGAATCGATCCACATTTTTGTGTGCGTATGAATCTTTAAGGTGCATAGGGGAATGAAGAGCCCTAAACCCTTTGAGTGCCAGAGGGGTACGCAAAGCATTGCTTTGCGTACCCCTCTGGCACTCAGAGGGTTAAGGTGTTAAAGGGATAGTAATGTTTCATAAAAACAGCAGCTCCAATTAATCTTCATAGTATTTGTGTCATAGAGAGTGTTATTTCAGTACTATCAGAGTTGTAGTTCAAGAGTAATTGAATGATAAAAATGTCCCCCTCCCACCCCTTTTACCTAATGTAAGCCACCTCCCCTCAGATGTGGAATGCAGTCCATAGAACAGACAGATAACAGAAGGGGACAATCTTCTTACTGTAAGAAAAATGAAAGCCCTGCCCCCCCCTGACTCGTTTTTCAGCTTTTTCCATTATCTTAATTGAAGATTGTCCCTCTCTGTGATCCTTCCATACAGTCTTGCTGCTCTGAGGTGAGCAGTGTTACATCAGTAAAAGGGGCGGGAGGGGGATACTTTATCATTCAATTACTCTTGAACTACAACTCTGACAGAACTGAAATAACACTCTCCAAGGTCCAAATACTATGATGATTAATTAGAGCTGCTTTTATTATGAAACATTACTATCCCTTTAAAGGAAAAATAAACAGTGAAGAAAAATATATTTGTCTGTATTATGTAGCCTCTGAAAAAGGTTACTTTATTCACCATATATATCAAGCCGCTTCATTATTATTTAGTGGTATTGTGAAAATGGCAGTACTGGGGCATCCATTTTGTCCTTTCAGCTACCACAAATGAGAGTGCTCTAAGTAATCTGTGCTTTATTACGACTAATGTACAAGCCTGGATTGAAAGTTGCAGTGAGTAATTTCATCTCCTGCATTGGCAAGCCATGTTCTGTTACCTCATTTGAGATCACTGGAAGGAAACGGTATGCTGCAATAAAGTGATAAGTGAAGAAAGTGTTTGTTTTTTTTAACTTAAAAAGTTGCCTGTTTTCCAATGCTGCATAATAATAGCAGGTACATTTCACTAAAATTATTTATAATATACTAGTTTTAAAGCCTGTGTACATGGGCCAACACTGGCCTTGCTGCAGTCATGCACAGCACTAACTGCCCATGCCGTGGCTGACACAGAGCGGGGCACTCAGAATTTAGACCGGAGTCCTCCTTCCGGAATGGAGTGGAGTCCAGTGCGCAGACAGGACTCCAGTCTGAATTCGGAGCTCCCCACTCCATATCAGCCGTGGCAGGGGCAGTCTGTACTGCGCATGACTGCAGGGCATGCAGCCGTCTCTACTGCGCGTGACGGCTTCTGACAAACATTCTTAGCAAATTATAATATAAGATAAGGAGTGAGGGAGTTGCTAAGTATGCTAAGACAGTGGGGTGCCTGTTCTAAAGCAGTTATAACCAATCAATAATCATTTTAGTGTCCCTCTTTAATAGGGTCCAACTGAGGATAATGGAAGTTGTTGTCTAACAGCAGCTGGGAGAGATGATGTTTGTACACCTTTGGCACATACATATATATTGCTTTGATTTTCTCTGATCTGATCTGATCTGATAGAGGTGGTTTCTGGGGAAATGGCTTTATAAGAGTAGTAAGTTACCTGACTGCTACGGGAAGAGAGTTCCCATTGCTTAAAGGTTTGTAATATTCTTTGCTTCAGTTTCAGATCTGCATGATCTGCAGGGCTGGGTAATGTCAGAGTTTTGCTTGACATTTCTGGGTAAGAAAGCATCACTCTCCTCTTCAGTGAAGATCGTTGTAGATTAATTCACCAACAATGTGATTCAATGGAGAGGACTGAAATATCTCAGAAACATTCAGTGAACAGCTGACATCCCCCAGCACTGCAGATAACAGAGATCTGCATTGGGGACAAAGAGAGTATTGCAGACTTTTAAACTATAGGAATTTTATTCCCAGAGTGTTCAGGTAACTTCCTACAGTTACAAAGCCAATTCCCCTGACCACGTCCTTCCCCTTTCAATGATGTACAGTACTATGCAAAAATCTTAGGAAGGTGTGAAAATGCTGTAAAGTAAGAATTCTTTCAAAAATAGACATGCCAATAGTTTATATTTATCAATTAACAAAATGATAGTGTCTGAACAGAAGAAAATTCTAAATCAAATCAGTATTTGATGTGACCACCCTTTGCCTTCAAAACAGCATCAATTCTTTTAGGTACACTTGCACACAGTTTGTTAAGGAACTCGGCAGGTAGATTGTTCCATACATCTTGGAGATCTATCCACAGCTCTTCTATGGATTTAGGCAGACTCAGGTGCTTCTCTCTCTCTTCATGTAATCCCAGGCAGACTCAATGATGTTGAGATCAGGGCTCTGTGGGGGCCATACAATCACTTCCAGGACTCTTTGTTCTTCTTTACGGTGAAGATAGTTCTTAATGACTTTGGCTGTATGTTTGGGGTCATTGTCATGCTTCTGAATACATTTGGGGCCAATCAGATGCCTCCCTGATGGTATTGCATAATGGATAACTATCTGCCCGTGCTTCACAGCATTGAGGAGTCCATTAATTCTGACCAAATCCCCAGCTCCATTTATAGAAATGCAGCCCCAAACTTGCAAAAAACCTCCACTATGCTTCACTGTTGCCTGCAGCCACTTATTCTTGTACTGCTCTCCAGCCCTTTGGCGAACAAACTGCCTTCTGCTACAGCCAAATTTTTCAAATTTTAACTAATCAGTCCAGAGCACCTGCTGCCATGTACCTGCACCCCATTGTCTGTGTTCTTGTGCATAGTTGAGTCACTTGACCTTGTTTTCACATCGAAGGTATGGCTTTTTGGCTGCAAGTCTTCCATGAAGACCGCTTCTGCACCACAAAGAAGAGATATGAATGGCAGACGGTATCCAACACATTGTGACGCAAAGCATTGGAGACCTCATGGGGTTAAAACCCATTTTTGCCAACTGCATTGTATATTTAAATGGGGGTAACCATTAAATGTAGTTTTTAACGCCTTCAGTACAAGAGATGTCTCCACCGCAGTGTTTCTCAATGTCCTAGTGACCTTTAGTATTCAAAGGGTTAAAAGCCCTATTTAGACCAGTGAGGGTTTAACCCTTTGAGGACCAGAGGGGTATGCAACTGCTTTGCAATGCGTTGCGTACCCCTCTGACACTCAAAGGATTAAGGATGTATTAATTGTCCCCTATAGTACATTTGGTTTGCTGCAGAATTATGCCGCTTTTGTCTTTGTACATATGTCCCACTGTACTCATGTTCATTTAACTCTATGAATGCCAGTGGTGTGTGCAATGTGTTGCATACCCCTCTGGAACATCGCAGGTTACATGGGGCTTTCACCCCTTAGAATCCTAGAGAACCCACCAACACACAGCAATACAATGCAGTGGAGACTTCTCTAGAATTGAATGGGTTAAAAGCTCCATTTCATTTGATGGAAATGTGGGGGTTGTTTATTTGTCCCCTATGGCACAGTTGCTTTACTCCAGAACGACAGTTCTACTTAGTACATTAGCCTCAGTATCATTATATAATAATACCAGTGTAAAAGCCCATGTACACGGGCCAAGGTCCGAGTGATGTTAACCCTTTGAGTGCCAGAGGGGTACACAACGCATTGCTTTGCAATGTGTTGCGTACCCCTCTGGCACTCAAAGGGTGAAGAGGCCGGTCCTGCTCTGTGTCCTGCCGCCGACGCAGTCATGCACTGTAGAGACTGCCCAAAAGCACAGAATGCTCCCAGCACAGAACTCCCAGCATTCTCTACTGCGCATGATGGCTTCTGACAAACATCCTAGCTAATTATTATATAGGATAATATTATTTATCATTCATTATTAAATGTTTCTAAGTAAATATAAGTTGGATTTTAGCCCAAAGAAGGCAATTTTTGATCAGGTCTTTTTTGTCGCAATGCTATGAAGATATCTCCAACATCCAAAGGGTTAAAAGTTCCATTTAAGTCAATGAGAACTTTTAGAATGTTTTCCCCGTTTCTCTATGTACCCATATTGTACCACTTTTACTTAGTACATCAGCCCCAGTATGCAGAAAGCATAACAGGAGGACTTTCCAAGCAAACTGACAGCACCACAGGAGATCAATGGACATTTTTGTTGATCTGAATGGAGCTTTTAACCCCTTGAATACTTGAGAGGTCTCCAGCACATTGTGAAGCAATGTATTGGAGATCTCTTTGGTATTCGTGGGTTAAAATTGCCATTTAAATCAAGTTTTGGATTTTTTTATTTTATCCCCTAGATGCAGTTGGTTTGCTCCAAAATTGTTCCTCTTTTCTCTTTCTGCATACGGCCCCATTTTGTAAAATGAGTCGAGTCTTTGCAAAACGTTTCTATTGAGCAATCACATTATAAATATGAGTAATGTAATAATAATATCATGTAAATAAAATATTATTTTTTAATCCCTTAACGCCCCCTCACGAGCCAGATCGGATGGGCGTTAAGGGATTAAAAACCATATTTTATTTACATGATATTATTATTACATTACTCATATTTATAATGTGATTGCTCAACAGAAATGGAGCTTTTTTTTTTTTTTTTAATTGAATCTGCCATCCCAGAATTACATGATGTGCCAGAACCGCCACTGGTCCTTAAGTGATGGGACCAGCATAAGGCTCTTGTCATGTCATGTGTCCTTAAGGGGTTAAAATATGTCTCTAAAACATTATGTTTAAAAGATGTTTCTAACACACTGGTTTTCAAACTTCTCTCTGCAGAACCCAGAAAATCAGACATGTTAACCCCTTGAATGCTACATCAGTCTCCATTTGCTTCACAATGAATCATAGACCTTTATAGAATCCAAGGAAGTAACATAACATCTTCACTAAATGTGTCTGAAAGCTAATTACTACCAATAATCCTATATAATAATTTGGTAAGATGTTTGTCAGAAGCCATCATGAGCAGTAGAGACTGCCCGAACGCACAGAAGGCTGGGAGGAATGCTGGGAGTTCTGTGCTGGGAACATTCTGTGCTTTCGGGCAGTCTCTACAGTGCATGACTGTGTCTGCGGAAGGACGTAGAGCAGGACTGGCCTCTTAACCCTTTGAGTACCAGAGGGGTACGCAACACATTGCAAAGCAATGCGTTGTGTACCACTCTGGCACTCAAAGGGTTAACATCACACGGTCCTTGGCCTGTGGACATGGGCTTTTACACTAGTTTAAGAATAAATCATTAAGCTAAAATGTGTTAGGTAGCATTTGAATTATAATTTGGTTCAACAGAAGGAGATGAATTGTAGTTTTTATTACAAGTTTACATAAACATAAACCACTGGGGGCAAGCTGTTCTACATGGGTGTGTTTAGAGTAGCGCTAAAAGATTAGTAATGCCTGTATTTAAGTTGATGCAGTATTGTATATGTTAAAAAAATAAAGTATGTGGAGAAAGTCCCATCTCTCAAACCTTTATGGTTTGAGAGATATTCACCACTAAAGTTCCCCCTCCCTCATGTCAGCTGTAAAGCTGACAGCAGGAGATCATTGTCGCCCAACTTGAGGAGGCTCTTCAGCAGAGCCACAATAGAGATATTTAAAAAGAACTACTTCATTAGAACGGTCTACAAAGTGTGCTTGTAAACCAGGCACACTTTGTAGACCATTCCAATTAAGTAATTCTTTTTAAATATCGCTATTTCGGCTCTGTTGAAGAGCTGCCGGCTGGTCCCAGGACCGGGATCTCCTGCTGTCAGTAGATCGCTGACGTCAGGAGAAGGGGAGGGAGAGGGGATATT
Organism: Rhinophrynus dorsalis; assembly: GCA_037306005.1. Lineage (NCBI taxonomy): Eukaryota > Metazoa > Chordata > Amphibia > Anura > Rhinophrynidae > Rhinophrynus > Rhinophrynus dorsalis. Next base: position 123,375,774 of record CM074723.1, on the reverse strand, counting down.
TAGCACCGAATATCTCTCAAACCGTGAAGGTTTGAGAAATGGGACTTCCTCCAGGTACTTTATTTTTTTAACATTTACAATACTGCATCAACTTTAATATGGGCATTACTAAAATTTTAATAACATTGCACTAAAGTCCTCTGCGTGAGCATACTTCACTACTAAAACAAAGGCAGGAATTTATTTAAAGTAATGGGAGTAAGAATATTGAATTCTTTACCTTGAGTAACTGTGTTGGCACATACTGTAGATGCTTTCAAAAGGCATTTGATAACTTTTTAGTTCAGAAAAGTACACAGAGTTATGACAGTTGGTTGCAATGGATCCAATTTCCTTTTGGAGTCAGGAAGGATTTTTTTTACCATCTGGGGCCATAATTGGAAATGGATTCAAACTTTTTTTTTTTTGGGCTTCCTCTGACTCAACAAAAGTAAGGGTGATACGGCACCCTTTATGGATGCATTTGTTTTTGAAACTCATCAACTCAGTTACTGTGTTACATACTGTCACGGTTTGTTTTGACTCTCAGACACAGAGTTAAGATAAAAACACAACTTTATTGAAAGTTTAAAGAGAACCCTCACGGGTTTGACATTACACATATATCTCAACACGTAATTAGTACAATGCAATGGTGAACAATGGTACGGTGAATAATAGAGAGGCTCTACCGACCTTGCCAATACCGGGTAAGGCAGCCTTAGGATTGGCACAATATGGAAATAGGCTCTACCGGCCTTACCAATATACCGGGCAAGGCAGCCTTGGGACTGGCACAACGAGAGAGAAGGCTCTACTGGCCCTGCCAATATACCAGGCAAGGCAGCCTGGAGACTGGTACAACGAGAGAGAAGGCTCTACCGGCCCTGCCAATATACTGGGCAAGGCAGCCTGGAGACTGTTACAATGAGAGAGAATGCTCTACCGGCCCTGCCAATATACCGGGCAAGGCAGCCTGGAGACCAGAGGTGGCAACTACTGGTGCAGTAGCGTAAGTGGCCTCAGCGACTGAGAAGTGGAGCAAACCAGTCGCACGTTCTGGACTACACAGAGGCCTACCGGTGCTATATAGGTGTCAGCGAGCAGCCGGTGAATTTAGGAGCAAACCAATACCCGCCTACTGGACTACACATAGACACTACCGATGCTGAATAGGAGGCAGTAAGCAACCGGTATAATTGGAGTGAACCAGTACCCACGTACTGGAGTACACATAGACACTACCGGTGCTGTATGGGAAGCAGCAAGCAACCGGTGATATATGGAGCGAACCAGTACCCGCATACTGGAGTACACATTGACACTACTACCGGTGCTGTATGGGAAGCAGCAAGCAACCGGTGATATATGGAGCGAACCAGCACCTGCGTACTGGAGAACATATTTACACTCAGGGATGAGAATGTCGCCCAGGTGACATGAAGATGGAGAAACTCTGCATACGATCCAGAAGCAGGAACAACAGCCAGGCCGGGACAGAAAGCTGGAACAGTAACGGCAGACGACCGGATCAGGAACGGAAGCAGGAACGTCAGCCCAAACCGGATCAGGAACGGAGGCAGGAACCACTTCAGCAGAGGAGGCTGTCAGGCAGGTAAGCAGACAGAATCTGGAAGGTAGTGTATGCAGCAAAGGCCCAGGGAACTCAGAAAAAGGATGCAGGTGGCTATAGACATAGAGACACCACGAAAGGGCAACCAAAGGGTGCCAGAACCCAGTCTATATAGGCAATACTGGGCAGACTCAAGACAGGCAGCCAATGGAGAGCCTTCACAGATAACTGACAGGAAAAGGCAGCAATCACGGGCACCGTGATACATACACACACACTCACACATATGCACATACACATGCGTACACAAACACACATACACACAAATGCACATATGCTTACATGACTAAAAGGCATGGATTCTTTTACAGTAATGGCAGTCAGGATGTGGAATTTTTTGCCTCCGGAGGATGTGTTGGCAGATACTGTAGGTATTGTCAAAAAAGTATTGGCTATCTTTTTAGCTTGGAACCATGACATAATTGTGACAGTTGGTTACATTATAAATGTTGACCCAGGGAGATATCATATTGCATTTTGGAGTCAGTAAGATTTTACACCCACCAGCTGTTTAAACGGAAATTACTTCCATGTTATTATTCTATTTTATTTATTCATTTATTTATTTATGTACTTTAAAATGATGTAATAGTTGGTTTTGTTAGAGGTATAATGGGTAAAATAAATAATGTTGATTATAATATAGTGTAGAACAGGGGAAGGCAACTCATTTCTGAAGTGCCTCTAACAGTATGTGTTTCCAGGATGTCCCTGATTGAATACAGATGGATTGATTAACGTGATTGAGCCACCGATTGATCCTCCCACTGGTGAATTTCTCAAAAACAAAGTTTTCTCTTTTGTCCATTGAGGAGCACAGGAATCATAGGATAAAGTATCCTTTTCCAGGAGGCAGGGCACTTGCATAAAGAGTTCTTTTGAGCCAGAGACTCCCTCCCTTCTCCACTTTTCCTCTACCAGTCATACTCAGTTTCAAAAGTTTCCTGGTTGGAGACAGTTAAGGCAAATATTCCCTAGCTTGCTTTTTATTTTTCAGTCTCCCATTACGCTGGCTCCTATTGGATGGATATGGACAAGTGGGCACATTTTTAGAATCCAGGTCAGCTGTAGTCGGTCTTATTCATGTAATGGTGTATTGCTTTACTGGTGCCAAATGGTGTATTACCCTGCTGATTTTATGTAATAACATATTGCTAATGTGGTGTAATTAGTGATATGTTGCTCTACTGGTCTCATGAAATGGTGTATTTCTCTGCTGTACTTATGTAATAGTGTATTGATCTTCTGGTTTCATGTAATAGTTTATCTCTCTGCTGGTCTTATGTAATGTTGTATTGATCTTATGGTCTTCTGTAATGGTATATTACCCTGCTGGTCTCATGCAATGGTGTGCTGCTGAACTTTTACAGTAAAGAGCTACATATTTACACAAATAGACAAACAATACACACACACACATGTATTCACACATAAATATACATACATCTTTTTATACAGTTACATATTGTTTTTTGATACAAAGAAGCAGCTATTTTTAGGGGTTTTAGACTGGGAGAAGATCTGATTTTTTTCAGGTAGGTTATTCCAAGCTTTCGGATCTCTGAAGGAAAAGGCACATCGACCAGCTTCCTTCTTGTAGTGTGATATACTCAGTGAGGTCTTAGCAGTGGAGCAAAGGTTATTGTTAGTATGGAGAGCTGGGGTTAGCATACTGCTCAGGAAGAGTAGAAAAAAGATAAAGGGCAGGTCTATATTCTATTGTTAGCCAATTTAGCTCTTTAAACATATCAAAGTGATGGGTAGTGTAACTGAATTGGAGGCCAAAGTGGCTTAAAAAGTTATACAGAGTGTCAGGTTTGCCAAGATGGATTTGATATGCAGAAGGATATACTACATCCTCATAATCTATGACTGGCATTAACATCTGTTGAACAATATATTGTCTTACCAGGGGACTTAAAGGGATGGTAATACTTCGTTTTAACTTTATTTTATTTTGTAGGCATTAAAAAAACATGAAGAATGATATAAGTCTTATCTCTCAAACCTTTATGGTTTATGAGATATTCACAAGCAAAGTTTCCCCCTCCCGCCCCTTTTACCTACTGTAAACAATCTCTTCTCAGATGTGGAATGCAGTCCATAGACTGGACAGATAACAGAAGGGGACACTCTTATTCCTATGAAAACAATGAAATCCCTGCCCCCTTGACAAGCTTTTCAGGTTTTTCCCTTATCTTAATTGAAGATTGTCCCTCTCTGCAATCTACCTGAGCACCTCCCTTCTGCTGAATCTGAACAGTGTGACATCAGTAAAAGGGGAGGGAGGGGGACACTTTGTCATTGAATTACTCTGGAACTACAACTCTGACAGAATTGAAATAACACTCCAAAGTCCAAATACTATGATGATTAATTAGAGCTGTTTTTATTATGAAACATTACTATCCCTTTAAACAGAATTTGTTTCTAAATAGTGCACATATTTTAGGATACAGTTTGGATGTTAATTTATCAATTTCCACACACAAGCCAAACAGAGCGGAAATTTCTGTACTCTCAAAAGGCCTGTCATTCTTTCTAAACCTGTCGACAAGGTAACACTCTGCAGGGACATGGAGGAAAACTGTATTTCTACGGCTAACACGGTACCAACTCTCATAATTTATCAATATGAAGTTGAAAAGTGAGGTTGGGGTCAAGCTACATACAAACTGACAAAACGGATGCGGAAGCACTCCTCGTAGTGCAGAAATAATGGTGTGATGTATAGAGAAACAAAGCACTCACTTGCAGCGGGCTAAATAAAATGTTCAAACTTTATTCACGCTACATGCCAAGATATTTGTAGGAGTTGGCCAGGTCAAGTTACAACTAGACTTTGTTACAATTGTTAGATGGGTATTGTGGCATTTAAGTAGTTTGTGCTTTATACCAAACACCATTGTGACCATTTTGTCAGTGTTTAAAACCAGCCTGTTTTTCACTATCCATCTTTCAACTTCAGAGAAATTCTGCTTTAACATGGCCTCAAGTTGAGATATGTTTGTATTTTTAGTGTAGAATATTGTGTCATCTGCATACATGTGCACAGAAGATGTTTTGCAAACCATAGGTAGATCAATTATAAATAGAGAAAATAGAACAGGGTCAAGAATGGAGCCTTGGGAAACTTTGAGTGGAAGGGAAATATTGTCAGCAATAGATACATATTGCATTCTTTCTGATAAATAGGATCAGAACCAGTTTAGAGGATGATTACCCAATACCAAACTTTTGAGTTTACTTATCAGAATATTATGGTCTACTGTATGAAAGGCCTTTGCAAAATCTTAGAAAATAGCTCAAGTAAGTTAACTATTTTATATACTAGTCTGGATATCTTTGCATACTTTTAGGAGGGCAGTGACTGTTGAGTGATTTGGATGAAAGCCTGATTGAAACATGGTGAAAAAACTGTACAATCGGTAATACTTATATAGCTGCATGTGGACACATTTCCTCAGTAATGCGGGGAGTTGGAATATTCGTCTGTAATTTGATACTACATTCTTATCACCATTTTTTGGATAGGCGCAACTCTAGCCGCTTTCCACGCTTTCGGCATTTATCAAGATAACAAGGAGTCATTAATTAATAATGCAATAGGATGAGCTGTGACCGAGGCACTGAGCTTAAATAACATTGCTGGTAGTTGTTCAAGCCCAGATTGTGATTTTATTTTTAGAGGGGTGGTCATATATTTAACTATCGATCACTAGCATGAAATTGCATTCACTAGTATTGTTGGACCAGGTTGAAGCTGAAAGAGAATTACTTTTGTTTTGTGTAACCAGGGAGGTGGCACATCCAACGACTAGTTTTTGAATGCATCAGCTATTGCTATGGGGCATTACATTGTTTAATTGCCTGTTTTTATAGTTGGGGGTAAGAATGTTTAGGGGGGGTTGTAGATATTTTTAATAACCAAAAATTTGCCAGTTTTGATATGTTACTGTCCAAGTAACATATTGAGCTTTGGCTAGTTGTGTTTGCTTAGTGCAGGTATTTCACAACTGTCTATATGCAGTGTTGTGATCAAAAGTGGAGCCATTGTCTTTACATTTTGTCCATAAGGTGTCTCTGTAACTGTATAACTCAAGCAGGTCAGCAGAGAGCCAGGGTAGATGTGCCCCTTAACCCTGACCTTCCTTAGTGGGGCATGGGTATTACAGACTTGTTTGAACTCTGAGTAAAAAAAGTCTTTTGCTGAGTTAATATGTTAACTATTTCACCTCTAGGAGGCTTGAGAGTTCTTGAGGTCTCAAAGTAATGTGTTCAAGACCTCTTTAGCATCCTGTAAGTTAAAACAGAGACTAGAATTGTGAAAATCTACCACTAAATGCTTAATGAGTGGTGGATGACACCAGTAAGATCTTGCTGGTTACTGTAAATGAAAAATGTATTTGAGGATGTTTTGGGGATTCCATCTGCTGCTTATAGCTTCAAGCACTTGATGAAATATTCTTCTTGAAGTTGCATCTGCTGTTTCTAGTGTTTACTTTCCCTTTCCGTGTAGAGCATGACAAAAAAGCAGAATTAACATTCATTTCTTTGGACAAGTAAGAATCATGGCTACTTCCAGTGGATTATTTTGCTTTTATTTTTTAGACATGTTTTCGTTATGGCTATGTCATTTTCTATAAATACTATAGATACAATCAAGTAATCAAACTGATTTTGTTCTACAGCCAGGCACTCTTTCAACCCAGCTGTGTGCATCAACTAAAAATGAAAAGTTGTTTTGTAGATAACAACTGTCTCACTGTATGGAATTCATTTCTATAAATACAACCAGTGAGTGGTGTATAAGGCATGAAATACATGATTTTATTATGATTTGTCCCTACGAATGTAACAGCATAATTGGCAGGTACAGTACGGTATAGAAAGACCTGCAACATGCTGTTTTCCATTAGAATGTACAGTATGAATCATCTAGAGTGTTTTGACTTCACTGAGGCTGATGCACAAATAGAGGAAGGTCCAAACTTTTTCAGTAACCCTTTCAGTGCCATAGGGACGTGAATCACATTGCTCTGAAATGCATTGCACACCCCTTTGGCACTGAAGGAGATAAAGGGAAACAAAGAAACAAACATTCTGCCCCAGAATTCCTCCTCTTTTCTTTTGTTGATTTGGCCCAGCGAATTGAGGGCTACGTGCTAGTGACTAATATATTGGTTAAAGATAAATATGAACAAAATAACAGTTTATATATAGCGATTGTTATAGGCAGTCTTTAACTAGGCTAATAAGCTGATTTTCATTGAATTGCATAAAATATATGTATGTATGTATATCTTTATTTATATGGCGCCACACAGTATACGCAGCGCCTTACAATAGTAGTAGGTTATAATATAAATGGGGATAACTAATTGTCACAGTCATAGAAACAATAGGAGAGAGGCCCCTGCCCCAAGGAGCTTACAGTCTGTATGGGTAATAGGAGACAGACAGCAGGGTATGAGGGTGTCAAGTGCTGTGATCATAAGTGCTGAGTTTGCCAAAAGGTAATGTATGGCGCTAGTGCTCCAGGAGATAAGATATCAGGGTAGACTTAAAGACAGAGGGCGATGTTCTAAAGATAGCGAGAGGGGTATGGAGTTCCATAGGTGGGGAGCAAAAAGCAAAAACATTTTGAGAAGGGAGAGGGAAGAGGGTGTGGATGGTATAACATGAAGGACGTTGTGTGCTGAGCGAAGGAGGTGACCTGGAACATAAGAGGAGATGAGGGAAGAGATGGAAAGGGGGGAGCAGCAGTGTGGAGAGCGTTAAAGGTAAGAAGAAGGGCTTTATAAGTGATGTGTTGCTTAAAGGGGAACTTTCACCTCCGCATTATCATTGTTGTATCCCTTCCTTTGTGTCCCCTCTGTACATTGCGGTGTTCTTTTTGCCTAAAAATCTGTTTAAATGAAGCAAAAAGGTACTTGAATTTTGTACCTGATGACGTTAGCAGCCGCACAGCCGCGCACCGTATGGTGCAGAAGACACTCCCACAGCCTCAGCTCCTTTCACTTGCCCCAGCATCCTCCGATGACGGAGGCGTTCTGTTAGTAAGCTGGAGAGAGATCTCATTGGCAGAGATCGATATCTAGCCAATGAGATCTCTCTCCAGCTTACTAACAGAACGCCTCCATCATCGGAGGATGCTGGGGCAAGTGAAAGGAGCTGAGGCTGTGGGAGTGTCTTCTGCACCATATGGTGCGCGGCTGTGCGTCTGCTAACGTCATCAGGTACAAAATTCAAGTACCTTTTTGCTTCATTTAAACAGATTTTTAGGCAAAAAAAACACCGCAATGTACAGAGGGGACACAAAGGAAGGGATACAACAATGATAATGCGGAGGTGAAAGTTCCCCTTTAATAGGGAGCCATGTCAGATGTCTATGAATTATGTGGGCAGGTTCAGTTTTATGGGGAGAGTGTGGTGATAGGTACAGCTGAACTTAAGACAGATTGCAGGGGTGAAGGATGGGAAGATGGGAAGCAATCTGTTTTAACCCCTTAAGTACCTGTGACAGTCCTGACACATCACGTACGTTTTACTTACAGCACTCCTGCGGGAGATCTGTAAGTAAAAACGGCGTCTGAAATGGACTGCTCCAAGACAGGAGCAATCTCTCTAAGAGACCAGTTCAGCTGGTAAACGTCACAGATCACTTTGATCCTTAAGGGAAGGTAACTTCCCTGGAACGATGGTTGTTAAGGGGTCAGTAATCACAAAGTACTATTCATCAAACTAAAGAGGTGCCATTTTGGAGTGACCCCTTTTATAATTTGCAATGTGTGGAAAATGACCTAGCATTCAAGGGGTTAAAAGTCCCATTTAAATTTTAATTCACTCCACCCCCATGGTGAAGTTAATTTGCTCCACAATTGCACTTTTGTAGCTTGATGAATAAGGCCCTAAGGGACGTAAGGCAGGAAACATGTGCAGTCACCAGTTACAGTGTACTCTTGACAGAAATAGGATTAACACCAACATTTTACTGAATTGTGCATTTTTTATGAATTAGGGATTTTTTTTAGTGAATGTCCATTGTTTTGTGAGTGGATTAGTGGTTGTGTCTAATTCAGCAAAGCAGTTAGTGCACATTTTCATGTCTGGCTAACTTGGCTGATATTTCGGAGCAAGTGCTATTCGGCATCTAGGCCAGTCATTCTGAAGCAGGGTACTGTGGCACTTTGGTGTGCCAGGAACATCAAATTAGAGTGCTCCATGTTTTCTATGAAGACTAACAAAAATGTGAATATTGTATTTTAAACGTAGACATATGGGAAGTGTAATGCACAATGTTTATTTTTATTACTATGATTGTGAAATTTAATAATATCAGTATATTTATGAATTGTAACCTTTATTATGACCTTGGTAAATTACATAAAACATTAAAAGTGCCAGATTGCTGTTAGGGCTGCCTTGAGTAAAAATGGGTTGAGAACCACGCTCCTGGCATCAAGCGGGGTCAGGTCATTTCAGTCTAGTGGGAGCGGGTGCATGTGAAGCACTCGCTATATATAAACCACAGGACTGTTTCCACTAGGCTAAAATTACCTTACTGCGCTTGATGCCAGGAGTGCGGCAGGTCACGTGGTGCTGAGGACAATGATGTACGAGTGATGGGCAAGACGGAGGGAGGTACAATGGAGCCAAATGGCTCCACAGCAGTCATGCACAGAACGGATTCAAAGGGCAAGATGTCATCAGGTAGAGATTTAGTATAAAGATTGTGCTCTTACAATGCTTTTGGAGAAAACTAACTATGGATTGCTAATAACGCTAGGAAGACAAAGACTTAGAGAGTACATTGTGTTGGGGTGGTAGTTCCGCTTTAAAGGTGCAGCGAGTCCTAAGACAAAATTGAGATACATACAGTAATATGTTAAGGTGAGGAAGCATATGAGATATGTGTTTCTATTTTTGTCCTGATATCACTTGTTCATATCAATTATTCTAGACTGTATAACAAACTTCTTGTGTTTCTTTGGCAACAAGTAGAATATTTGCACTTAAGGTCTCTTACTCTAGTCTTGCAGCTGCTCACATCCCACTCACTCATCTCTGCTTATGATTTCCTTCAAATGTCAATCAGCGGGGTTGGCTGTTGCTCATCAGTAGAAGATTTAAAGGAAAAATGGCAGAATGAAGAAAAAATCAGCTGTATTTGGAGGCCCATTAGAAACTCAGAAAATACACAAATTGTCTAAAATTAATTTGACATTTTATAACTGTAAAACCACTTAGTAACATAGGAGTCTCACGAATAAGCTCCTAAATGCTGCATTTATTAAGAAAAGCGGCTTGTATGTTTTTGTCTTCGTCTTCTTCGAGGCACTGTGCCTTTAACCCTTAGAGTGCCAGAGGGGTATGCAACACATTGCAAAGCAATGCGTTGCACACCCCTCTGGCACTCAAAGGGTTAATTTATACTTCTTGTCAATTCAAGAAAATATTTTGCTAGGTGCAAAAAAAATATACAGTTTTGCAGATTCAAAAATGAGCAACTGTTTACTGTTTAGAATTTGACCTTTAACAAATATTATACATAGACGTATCAATGGAAACAGAAACTCGTAGTGAATGGTTACTAGTGGCGTAACTACAGGGGTCGTACCTGCGACCGGGCCCGTCACTCCAGGGGCCCGGCCACCCGCTGCAATCCCTCCGTCTGGCGCCCGCAGTCTCCCTCTGGCTCTCTAGTAATGCAGAGCGCTGGGAGATGACATCATCTCCCAGCACTCTGCATTACAGAAGAGGACCGAGCGGGAGCTCAATTTATCAATCTGTCTCTCCTGGGAGGTAGGAGATGGGGGCATTGTGGAGGGCTCGGGGGCCAGTGTGGTCGGGGGGGCCCATGGCACTTCTTGCACCAGGGCCCAGAGGGTTCTCGTTACGCCTCTGATGGTTACATTAAGATACTGAAGTGTACATATTAATGCTGCTTATAGTTTATAATGCTCCCATAGACATTAGTGGGATTAAAGGGAAATGATCACCTCTATACAAGTGACAGAGGTGATATGTAATATGTATGGGGTTTTTTTACATAATGCAGTCTATGGCGAAATGTACTATTTTAAAAATGAGCTGGGGCCTTATTTCAGGACAGGCTGCGGGTACAGTTCTGTACCGCAGCCTGTCAATCTTTGTCTATTCCAAGTTTTTCCTTGTTCCAACCTCCCCCGATGATGGAGGATTTCTCCATGTAAGCTGGAGCACTCTCATTCGCAAGAGAGCGATCCAGCTTACGAGGCACTACTTGGGGAGTGGAACAGACGAAGATTGACAGGCTGCGGGGCAGAATGACCTACAGTCTATCCTGAAGTGACGTCACCGGCTCATATGCTAAGCAACAATGCAGCAGGTCTGGAGCAAACCTACTGCATCATAAGGAATACATAATATTTCCCATTGATTTAATTGGGGCTTTTAACTTATCCTGGTACGGCAGACTCAACACTATTAAAATGAATTTGCTTCCCCGCTTTCTCTACCTATTTCAGACCCTTCCTATACACATCCTTTCCTCTTTTTTCTCTCTCGTCAACAGCTCCGTTCGCTGTTTTCTGTGGCGTTCCAGACCTCCTAGAATAGCGCTCAAATGTCTTCATATGCATAAAGCCAAAGGGGGCTTGGGTCTTCCGAATCTCCTTAAATACTATCACGCAGCGATACTTACTTCCGTCTTTGATTGGGCTCATAATGGTTCCGAGAAATCCTGGGTAAACATTGAGAGAGGAGCTGCTACTTCTGGGGATCCACTTGTTGAAATATTTCTACCCTCTAAATCTAGGACCAAGTTATTACACGCTCATCCTATTATTTCCAATATCTTCTCTGTTTGGTCCATCTGTAATTATGATTACAAACTGTCTCACTCCCCATCTTATGCTTCTCCCACATTTTATACACACTACAACCCTTTCTCTCTCCCATCTGCTTCTTTCCCGCGATGGTCAGCAATCGATCCTTTACGTATTGCAGACCTGGTATCTGATGGACATGTACAACGGTTTGAGGACTTGAAGACTAAGTATTCCCTGCCCCCTTCTGAACTTTGGACATTTTTTCGCATTAAACACTATTTAGAACAACCTCCCATGATGTCTGTGTGGTCCTCCCCGCACAGTAAATTTGAATCTATCTTACTATCGACTGTGAATCCTTCCCATAATTTGGGAAAGATTTACGCCATTTTAACTTCTACTTCCCCTTCTACTAGACCACAATACGTATTGTCTTGGGAACGTGAATTAGGTGTTTCGTTAGATCCTGACGATTGGGAATCTATTTGGAGAGAAGCTTCCTCTGCTTCTATCTCCACCTCCGTGCTTGAATCCCACTATAAATTCATCTCGTGGTGGTATCTGACCCCTTCTAGGCTGCACGCAATGTCTTCTTCGGTTAGTATACTTTGCTGGCGTTGCCATTCGGACAATGGTACCCCCTCCCATATCTGGTGGACCTGCTCAAAAATACATTCATACTGGGCACAATGCCTGGATTTCATAACGGACTGTTTACGTATCCATCTTTCCGGGAACATTTGGCAAACGCTGTTTCTGCTAGGTCTTCCCCAACTTTCAACTCTTCAGAAATGTTTACTACGCACTATGCTACTCGCAGCAAAATCCCTCTGTAACGGTTTGTACGACACTCAGACACGGTAGGTTAGAATAAAGCACAGTTTTATTAAAATACACAATGAAAATACCCACAGAGGGCTATAGCATCTCACAGTGAAATAGACAGGAAAATATATGTAATTTACATATGCCCACACAGGCCCAGTATACAAGAGTAGGATGATACAGATACTGTCACAGGTCAGGCATAACAAGGCAACTTCAGCACAGCATGGGTTAAAGTCCAATGATAATAATCAGTCTCTGATGTGGTGTGTTTGGCAATGCCCAGTATGATGGTAAATGGCTATCAGGAGACTGTGGTGCAAGATGGAAACAAGCACCTAAATCTGCAAAGCAGGGCTGAGACTTATACCCTCTACCGTAGCAGTAACAGAGGCCACAATACTCTGCTAGAGCTGAACGGACTTGAGCCACAGGCACCCGACCGGTGCAGTAACGGAGACACAGTACTCTGCTAGAGCTGGTAACTTGAGCCAGTGACACCCGACCGGTGCCGTTACGGAGACAACAGTACTCTGCAAGAGCTGGTAACCGGTGACACCCGACCGGTGCCGTTACGGAGACAACAGTACTCTGCAAGAGCAGCAAGAAATGAGCCAATGGCACCCTGCCGGTGCTGTAACGTAGGCAACAGTATTCTGCAAGAGCTGAATGGAACGCAACCACGGGCAGACTGCCGGAGCAGTAATCGGAGGCAACAATAGCTCTGCAGGAATAACGGAAGGCTCAGTGGTAACGGAGGCAACAGTGCTCTGCAAGAGTTAACGGAAGGCTCAGTGGTAACAGAGGCAACCTTGCTCTGGAAGAGTTAACGGAAGGCTCAGTGTAACGGAGGCAACAGTGCTCTGCAAGAGTTAACGGAAGGCTCAGTGGTAACAGAGGCAACAAGAGTGCTCTGCAAGAGTTAACGGAAGGCTCAGTGGTAACGGAGGCAACAGTGGTCTGCAAGAGTTAATGGGAGTCTCAGCATTAACAGAGGGCACAGGGATACACAGTCTGGAAGTCAGAATGTCGCCCAAGCAACACGGTGAGCAGGAACTGGATAGCTGGGCCGGATCTCAGCGCAGGAACGTCAGACAAGCCGGGTTAGGACACGGAGCAGGAACGTCAGCCAGGCCGGGTCGAATCACGGAGCAGGAACCAGAAGCGGAGTAGTCAGGCTGGCCAAGTCAGTACACAGGAACACAGGAATACAGCAACACAGTAACTCAGTAGCACTTTTACAGGAACACCACGAAAGGGCACCTGACAGGTGCCAGAGGCCCAGTATAAAAAGGCCATACTGGGCGGGCCAAACTAAGCTCAGCCAATGGGAGCGCAACACACAGAGACTGACAGAAAAAAGCACGGGCACCGTGATACCCTCATTTCATGCCACTGGAAAGATGAAACGCCTCCGACTGTCCAGGAGTGGAGAACCAAAGTTAGATCTCAAATATCTATGATGCGAATGCATTTTGTAAAATTAGATAAAGACCCGGACACTCTGGATAGTTTTTTCTCCACATGCCCCTTTTGAGTCATGTGAGATATTCTTATCTGTGGTAGTACGCTCTGATCCCAACATACATTCCGCTCACTTCCTCCCCTACTTTCCTCTTCCCTGTCCCCTTTTTTATTTTTTTTCTCCCTCTCTCTCCTTGACATTTCGCTTTATCTGTACTCCCCTTTTTCTTGCCTTTTCCTTGCTACCCCTTTGTCTCTCACTCTTCGATTTTTCAGAGCGATGACTGAAGTACTTCTGTCTATACCCTTCCTATAGGGTCATATGCTTCAGATGTCTTCCATGACCATAGCTGCTCTATACCGACTATTCAATTGTTTGTTGAACGCTCACATTTTTCAACTCATAATTACTATTGTACAATTTGTCGTGTGCTATGGGCTTGTTACTTATGAATCAATGGATGTATTTTTATCTTCCTCTGTTCTGTACTTGTTTTCAATAAAGCTTTTTTACAAAAAAAATATATTGAAAGATATACTAGAGTTGAATCTGGATTATCGTCCATTGATTTATACAATCATTTTACTTGTTTAAATTGTTCTGTTTTCACTGTCTTTAGGGTATAACCTGTTTGCCAGCTTTCTACTTTTCTAAAAATAGTTTCATTATAAATATTTTTTTGATGAAACTTATATGCAATTTTTCTTAAGTGTACTTTGTTATATTAAAAACACAATAAAATCTTACCCGATTAAAAAAAAAAAAGAAATCCTCATTTATATCATTGGGAGTTTTGAAGATATTTTGTTTGCTGCAGAATTGCTGCAAACAAACAGAGCCGGATTATCCATTATGGCAACCTAAGATACTGCCTAGGACCCATGGCAATGTGATAGGCCCTGCCTCCAAGTGTTGGGTCTCAGAAAAATACACTGCTGTTGCTGCCACTAACATCTTGTGTCAGACGCCCTTTTATTAAAAGAGACCAGCATCATATCCAGCTGCTCATATTTCCTAGAGTTACAATGCAGTACCTTCTAGCAGCACTCTGTGTCAGAAGAACCACATCAAGAGATGTGGGGCCCCATACTGGTACCTTGCCTAGGGCCTGATGGACCCTTAATCCATCTCTGCAAACAAACTGCATCATAGTAATAAATATCTCCAAAACTACCACTGATTTAAATGGAGATTTTAACCCTCTGAATGCTAGAGGGGTCTCCAACACACTGCAAGACCTCTCTAGATTTCAAAGGATTAAAAGCCCCATTTAAATCAATGGGTATTTGTTGCAGTTGGTTTGTCCCAGAATCACTCCTGGTGGAGATGCACTAAGCTGTGTTAAAGTGAGAATCACTTCTCCAGTGTGAATAGCTCCCCAGTGGCTATATTATTCTGTGAAGCCTATGCACTAAGATCTCTCAGGCTGAAGAAATCACAGTGCATTGGCTCCATAGAATAATATGTGAACTAGAGGCTACATCACATTGGAGAAGTCATCTCCACTTTAGCACCTCTTTATCACACTGTAGTGCATAATCACCTAGATCTATTTAGTATATTTTCCACACAGACTGTACCTAAGGTGTAAATGAAAAAAAAATGCTGATGCAAATGCCTGCCATTGTGATACATAGCTGTTAACCCCTTGGATTCTAGAGAGGTTTCTGACACACTGCTTTGTATTATGTTGAAAAATCCTCTAGCATTCAAGTGGTTAAAAGTACTAATTAACCCTGTAATGACCATTGACCAGAATGGTACTCACCCCTCCCTGGTCCTTAACCCCTTAAGGACTGGGATAATCTGAGGTGGATTTCACTTAAGGACTGGAGCAATTCTGCCCTTCTTGACTATGTCTTTGTTCAACAGTGTTTTCCCTCTTAGGCTTTTATTCCATCCACATAAATTATATACTGTTTTTTTACGCACAAATAGGGCTTTCTTTTGATACCCCACTTATATGGATAACCCACCGTTTATTTCTGTAAAATTAAAGAAAACGAAAAAAAATGAGGAATGACCAGTCAGTCATACCTACAAAATGGGCAGTTTTAAGTGGGCACTGCCCCCCCGGGTGAAAAATCCCCATGTCCCTCTTTACCTCAGTATTTTGGAACTTTTTTATTGATGAGGATTGGTGTTGTGTATAAGTGTACTACATGGCTCCACAACAATCTAACTCCTAATTTTGTTTATTGATATCTTTTTTTTTTTTTCAAATAAAATCTGTTTTGTTTTTTTTAAAAGTGTTCTGTTAAAAAAAAAAAAAAAAAAAGTGTACCTTAGCAGGTCAGAAATGGACCTGTGTCCAGCCAGCCTCCAGCACCAGCATTAAAGGAGTTAATATCCCCAGCTGCTCTATTTTTTACCACTAGGTGTCTCCTCTCTTCTTCTCTCTCCCTTACTTTGATGGTAAAGGACAGAGAGGCAGAGTGCAGACACAGAGGCAGTATGCTTGGTACACTGCCTCATTCATTCAAAAGGCTGGTACATGTGATCGCTCCTGGTGCCGGAGCACTCAGTCTCAGCCTGAAATGAATGATAGCAGCATGCACGGAGACACGCCGGTATCATTTAACCCATGACGTGCCAGTACCGTTATGGATTCTTAACCCTTTGAGTGCCAGAGTGGTACAGAATGCATTGCCTTGCAATGCATTTCATACCACTCTGGCACTCAAAGGGTTAAGGGAAGTTTACCCATTATGGTCCTGGCACATCATGGGTCATTAAAGGGATAGTAATACTTCATTTTATCTTTAGTTTATTTTGTAGGCATTAAAAAAACATGAAGAACGATATAAGTCTTATCTCTCAAACCTTTATGGTTTAAGAGATATTCACAAGCAAAGTATCCCTCCCTGTTCATCCAGATCAGAAGGGAGGTGCCCAGGTAGACTGCAGAGAGGGACAATCTTCAATTAAGATAAGGGAAAAAGCTGAAAAACTTGTCAAGGGGGGAAGGGCTTTCATTGTTTTCATACAAAAAAATTGTCCCCTTCTGTTATCTGTCTGGTCTTACAACCAGATTCACATCTGAGAAGAGATGGCTTACACTAGGAAAAAGGGGCAGAAGGGGGAAACTTTGCTTGTGAATATCTCTTAAACCATAAAGGTTTGAGAGATAAGACTTATATCATTCTCCATATTTTTTTAATGCCTACAAAATAAAATAAAGTTAAAACGAAGTATTACTATCCCTTTAAGGTTTAAGGTGTTAAACCAATGTGCGGCTGGTTTGCTGCAGAATTGATCCACTTGTGACTCCGTGCATATGTTCCATTGTTCATTAACATTTTGTCAGGTTATTTTTTCTGCTAGTTATTCATTTTAAATTATAATAAAACAATAATCAAACAGATAATAACAGTTGCACCTTTTTGGCAGTATTGTTTCCAATGTTCTGTTCATCTATGCCACCTAGTGGCCAAAATTATACATTTGCAAGCTCCAGTTAAAATGCCAGGAGACTACAGTGGAAATTCAGTAAAAACCAACACAGGAAAGTGACACTAATTGCAGCTGAGGGAGAAAATTGTAATTTCTAATTGATTTTATTCTTGTTTTTTTTTAACCCCTTGAATGCTAGAGAGCTCACGGCATACCTCCCAAGTAAAGGCTGACCAGATCTCACCTTTAACCGGGGACACACAGGAAATAGGCATTTTTCAGTACTTCACTGAAATCAAAGCAATCCTGCAGTATGCATTTTTCCTATGCATCCCTGGTTAAAGGTGAGGCCTGGTCAGTCTACCAAAGTATCCCTCTTTGAGACCAAATCCCTCTGTCCCTCTTTCCCACCTTGGTGTCCCTGTTTTCAGCAGATCAGACTGTGTGGTGTGTATATAAGTGTATCACATTGCTCCACAATAATAAAAATCACATTAATGTTTGTTTAAACTTTAGTATAAGTGTTTATACATTAGTCTGTGTAAATAAAATACATGGAAGGTGTAAGATCGCCACCCCCCCTTGTGACCCAATAGCACTATACCAATAAATAAATTCACACATACTACTTGAGAATGGTGGTAAGGCTGCAGCATTTATTTAAATAAATTATTAAAACACTTGTAAACCATAAACATTCTTACCAGTCATCCCAGCTTGATAAGTTCAACATACCCATAAAACTTAGCTCTGCCCTACCAGCCAGGAGCTATCACCAAAACCAGATATTTGATTACCTTATCTTTAAATACCCTCCACAGCCAGCCCTGGCTGACCACAGCAAGGGCTGAGCACACCCAAGCGCAAAAGCTCCATCTTAATTAAGGCTTGTAGACCAACATTAAAAATATCTAACCCAACGTCAGATAAATGTATCCCATCTGACCTATACAGGCCTGCACCACCATTCTCAAGGTCAATATGTCTATAATACAAACCTCCCACAGCATGAAACAATTTAGCCATAAACCTATTCAATTTCTTCCTTGTGCGCTCCAAAGGTCTAAATTCTGCCCCATCAAACCATACTAAACGTGGGACTATCTCTGAGACACCCAAAATAACCCTAGGGAAAAAAGCTAAAACTTTGTTTAAAATCAACCTTACCTGAAAAATAATTTCCATAGACTTCCACCTTCCCAAATTATTACCCCCCAAATGTATAAGAATAATGTCTGGGTATGGAAAATTATCCCAACAAACACTAACTCTGTTTCAGAAGGGACACATGAAATACATTGTGGATCCGCATGGAAGCTGGGAGATCCAGGGCATATGAAACCGGATTCATTCTGCAGAGTACCTTAAAGGGGCCTACAAATTAGGGAGCCAATTTGTTGCACGGGACTTGCAAATTGAGGTTTCTGGAGGACAGCCATACCCTGTCCCCAACTTGAAAGGAGACCGCAGGCAACCGCCTGTGATTAGCATGCCGCTGATAACGCTGAAATGAGTCAGTGACGGCTTTCTGTACCCATGCCCATGTGGAGCGGAGCTGCCTGATATGCTCATCCAGAGCCGGAATCTGTTGTGCTTGAAATGAGTCCGGGAGCAGGCAAGGTTGGAACCCATAGTTGACGAGAAACGGGGAGCTCCCGGAGGAAGAACTGATAGCACAGTTCCTGGCAAACTCTGCCCACGGCAACAGGTCAGCCCAATTTTCATGATGATCTGACATGAAACAGCACAGGAATTGCTCCAATCCCTGGCTGGAACGCTCAGCGGCCCCATTGGTCTGGGGTAGTAGGCTGAAGAAAAGACCAGTTGAATGCCCATCTGATCGCAAAATGCCCTCCAGAATCTGGACACAAATTGGCTCCCACGATCTGACACTAATACCCTGGGTACGCCATGCAACCGGAACACTTCTTTAGCAAATATAATGGCCAACTCCTGGGCGGACGGAAGGCCAGTGAGGGGCATGAAGTGTGCCATTTTAGAAAATCTATCGACCACCATCAGAATGAAGGAATACCCATTAGACGCTGGCAATTCTCCAGTAAAATCAATAGACACATGGGACCATGGATGATCATCGTTAGGCACGGGTTGAAGCAATCCAACTGGGAGGTGTCGGTGTCTTGGAGACTTGGCACGGGCACACGTGGTACAAGCTGCTGTAAATGCGGTACAATCGGCACGCAAAGAAGGCCACAAGAACAACTGGGAAAGTGACCACACCAGTTGGTTGCGACCTATGTGACCAGCAGCCCGAGAGGCATAATAGGTTTCGAGTAACTGGGTGTGAAGAGGTTCAGCCACAAAACACAGGATCAAGACAGGAACCCTGGTACCCTCAAACAAGTGTCACCATTCTTTTAAGGCCAAAATTATTGCTAGGAGTTCTCTGTCATCGATATCATAGAGACTTTGTGCTTTTGTCATTTTCTTTGAGAAGAACCCACAAGGTCTCAAGATTTTCCCAGGCCCCAGTCGTTGGGACAGAACTGCTCCCACCCCTGTCTCTGAGGCATCCACCTCCAAAGTAAATGGAAGCAAGGGGTTAGGGTGAGACAACACGGGTGCTGTGGAAAAAGCCGCTTTCAAAGCCTGGAATGCCTTGAGAGGTGGAAGCCAAGCAGAGAAACATCACCCACGTTAGTGCTTCCTTCAAAACAACTTTCACCCACACCGGATATATTATCTTTTTCTAATGCTGTCCCTTTGTGTAATGTCCTCCACTATGTTTGTGTCCACACTATTTTGCCTTGTCTCAACATTACAATCCCAAACAGAGTTTCCTTGTTTTGAGCTACTCCGACATCCCGTCACCAGAGATCTGCTCTTTTGCACAGGTGACAGAGGATACACAGAGCTCCAAGCTGGTCAGAGGGTATACAAGGGGGCTTATATAACCACTTTTCCTGCCTAGAATAGGCTACCTGGCTCAAGGCAGCCTACCTTTAACCATCACCATTTCAGGCAGGAAAAGTTGGGAACATTCTGGAAAAAAACATCACAGAATTATTTATTTATTTACTATCATAAAAGGGGCCCTACCTATTTCTTTTATTAAACCCCACTAACTTCCCAGACATATTATTAACCTCTGAAAGGCATCTAAAAACAGACTTATAATAAATAATAAGATGGGAAGGGATCTCCCCAGCTCCATGGGTCCCGATCGTATAAGTACGGTTCCTTAAATTGGTCTTGGTCTAAATCATGTATTCAGTTACATAAAGAGGTGTCAGTAGATCATGAAATAGCCTAGAAATTATCTGAAATGCCCCACCCAATAGCCACACCCCCAGTACCACCTGAAACCAAAGTGTCCTTTTTTGGCCATTTGAACTATTGGGAGGTATGTGTTGAAGACCTATTTAGTTTGGGAATTAGCACAATTTTCATGTCAGGTCTATAGCCATAGCTCAGAACTCTCAGGGTTTTGACCCATATCTCAAGGTCTCGGGGTGAAGGACCCCAATTATCAAGGTGAGAGAGTCCAGTGTTACCTACTGTAGGATCTTCAATAATTTCATGGCTTCTTTAGTGTCTAATTTGGCACCGTTTCTACCATAAAAGCTAAGAGAAAAGTCCTGATTCTCTTGTGTATGTTCATACAGGGCCATTTCTAAGTTGTAGCCTGATAAAAGTTCCCTGAGCACTGCATGGGGCACCTCTGGGTTACAGAAACGAAGGACACCTCTCTCAGAATCTACATTCTGGGGAACTTTAATGGTTAATATTTCAAATATCTCAGGTATGACTAAGTGCAATTGATTTTCTCCAGAACTGAACCTCTTTAGACTGATGAATAATGTAAAGTGGTGTGCACAAACATGGTGACCACTCTGGGCATTATTGGGTTAAACAATCTGGGTGATCATAATTGTCCTCTGTAATCCTCCCTACCCACATACCTTAAATTTTATCTTTTAACATATTTATTACAATTGGGGTAAGCATGCATTTTACATCTTGTATATGTTTTTTTTCTTATTGGGGAGGGTGTTGGTCCTGGGTAGGGATGGGCGAAAATTTTTGCCTCAAACTGAAATCAGAGAAAAATGGCACTTTCCACTTGGCGAAAAATTTCCCACGAAAATTGCTATTTTTCCTGCTTTTTCATGCTTTTTTCGCCTAGCTCAGTGCATTGAAATCAATGGGTACAACATTTTTTCTCCACCTCATGAAAGTTTTCTACAGCCATATAAAAGGCTGTCAGGCTCTCACAGCAGCCATTCTGTGTTTGTGAGAGGAGGGAGAGCAGCATGTTTTTGAGCTAGAGAAGATAGACAAATAAAGGGGAATTGAAGCTTAGTTTTAGGGAGTAATTTAGGTAGGACATTTGTTCTCTGTAGTATGGGAGTCTGGGGGCACAATGGGGAGAAAAAGGGAGGAAGGGCTTGACCCAAAATACCCCAAAATGTGGTGTGATTGGCAAGACACAGGCAGCTGGGGTTCAAATTGCTTGCTGATTTTACTTTTATTGTCTCTGTGCTGGGGAGGTCTGGGGAAAGAAATTGTTGATTTAGTTTTTTAGTTATATATATTTTTGAGGGGACTAACTGTGATAAGATATGGTGGACAACTTAAAAAAATAAATAAATAAATAAATTAAACACATAAATAATTAAACAAATAAATATATTGGATAGCTGACTGGGAGCTCTGTGACTGAGGCAGACTTGATAGACAGCAGGCAAAGGACAAAGGCACTCTGCATGCTAACACATCTTTCAATGTATACGTTGCTGTGGAACTCACAACTTTGACTTCCAGCCACATATTTCTCCGCTACAGCCCTCAGAAGAAGTAATATTGTGCTGGGAAATGTTGCACCATATTAAACATAGGAAAACAATGTGTTGGAATAGAAAAAAATGTGTTGGACTAGAAGAAAAATGTGTTAGAATAGGAGAAAAATCTGTTGAATAGGCAAACAATGTGTTAGACTATGCAAAAAATGTGTTAGAAATAGAGAATAATGTGTTGGAATAGGTGAAAAAATTGCTGGAATAGGCAAAAAGGAGGAAAACTTTCATGAAAAAAGCAAAAAATCTGCCATGTTTCCCGAAAAGTTATGCAGGAAATTTTTCCCACTCTTTGCCCACCCGTAGTTCTGGGTCCATTTGTGGTGACTACTACATGTATCTGATGCCAAAGCCGTTCAGAGCACATTCGGGTGAATGTACAACAGTGTTTCCAAACTAAATCAAACAATGTAAGTGATACTTAGTCTTTACACCTGCCTAATAACAGGAATGGCAATGGTACAATCCATGGGTATTTCAGAGCATTCCTTTCCTCTATGCCTTGTTTAATTTTATGCATTAGACAAGATGTAGAGTAAATGGTGTTATTTCATTTAATTTCTCTGCGGATGCAAACTGGTAGGTGCACTTGGCTAAAGTCAGTGGGTAAGTTAGGGACGTATTTCTCAATGGGGCAG
This sequence comes from Rhinophrynus dorsalis, assembly GCA_037306005.1. Lineage (NCBI taxonomy): Eukaryota > Metazoa > Chordata > Amphibia > Anura > Rhinophrynidae > Rhinophrynus > Rhinophrynus dorsalis. The sequence continues at coordinate 123,353,212 of CM074723.1, read as the reverse complement.
AATATTCAAATGCCTAAAGCTCTAAATATTGAGTGGCAGAGGAGCACCTCAGTTGTACTGGCCACACCCACATTCTGAATAGTGGGTGTGGCCAGAGCAATCTGTGACCCTGCACTAGTTTTATACCTCTTTACAGGTTGTAAATCTTGGATGTTAGAGAAATCTTCAGCGCATTTTGAAGCAATACATAGGAGATCTCTGTAGCATCCAGGGGGTTAAAGGTTTTTGGTCCTTGCTTTTATAGGCCAAGTGTATTTTATATGCCAGGAAATAGTGGATTGAACTGAGGCAGAGCCATGTGAGGAGAGGGGGTATGGCCATAGGTGGGGCCAAGAACACCTGGGGGAGATGCACTAAAGCTTAATAAAAAGGCGTTAAAGTGGTGATAATTTCTTCAGTGATGCCACTTCTCCAGTTCCTATGTTATTCTATGGAAATACAAAAAGATGAATAGCACTTCCGAAAATAATAAAATCACATATAGCTTTATTTTGCTCTTTAAAACACAATGGCAAATTAAACAGGACAGAGATGAGACAAAAAGGATCCCATAACCAACAGGACCTCCAAACAAAGTCTAACGCATTTCACGCTTACATCCGTGCTTAATCATAGACACTAACAACCCTAATCGCCATTGCTACATATAAACTTTTAAAATCAAAATAATTAGGAAGACCTGTTTCAAAATCAATTTGAAAAACCATCTGCCAATAGAAAAAGACAGGGGCAATGTTCACCTTATTAACCCTTTGGCTACCTCACGGCACACTCTGTTGGACAATCCCCTTATCAACTAGAAACCGTAAACTCCTATTAACAACCACACTAGATTACCTAAAAAAAAATACAATTAAGTGAAACCAATTCACGTAAATTTAAATTTGTATTTATATTTATAAATATAAACATGAGGTCATATAAAATATAATATAGGACCCAGTTTCTAGGAAAAAGCGAAAGTAAAATCCAACTATATGTTAACACCACCAGATCGACAGAGCCATCACACAGAACTACATAATATGACTAATATCCCATTCAAGATTTAATTCTAAGGGCATTCTGGTTTTTAGTTGAAAAATCCAAATTGCTTCTCTCTCATTTACGAGCCGCAACATGTCCCCCCCACAAAATGGTAAAGTGACTCTCTCTATACTCTGGAAGATATATAAACTTATATCTCCTCCATGTTCTTGGCATATATGCCTGACTATAGCTGAGTTATTCTCACATTTCTGGATCTGATATAGATGCTCCCTAACCCGCATCTTTAGGGGACGTATCATGCGGCCCACATATTGTAAAGAGCAAGCAAGGCATGTAAAGAGATATACTACATTCCGTGTGTTACAATTCACATAACTTTTGAGATTTTATTCTGTTCCATCAACATTACACTTAAATGATTTAGAGACATTAACTACCTGACAAGTTTTACAAATATTCGCACCGCACGTATAGAATCCTACAGATGCCAACCACGTGGGCTTTACAGTCTTTGACAAGAATAAGCTTGGTGATATCATGTTCCTATTGTAAGGCCCCTTTTAGCAACAAAATCACAACCTTTTTCTAAAACCTTGGCTACCCTGACTTCACCAAAGAACACATTTTATAATATTGTGAACTATACGTTGTAATGAGCCTGGTCTTGCCAAACACTTCACCCTCTGTTTTTCTATGACCAATATTACATGTCTCTTTTAAAAGAGTACATCTCGGCAACTGTTCTGATATCTTATACTCCTCTTCCATCAGGTCCTTCTTATAGCCTCGGTTCAAAAATCGTTCATGTAAATCCTCCGAAGCTATATTAAAATCCTCCCTCCGGGAGCAGTTCCTGCGTAACCGCAGGAACTGCCCCTTTGGGATATTATTGATCTGATGTCGAGGGTGGCATGAGCGAGCATGTAATAAAGTATTCCCAGATGTTGGTGTTCTATAAATGTTACTCACAACTTCTCCGGTGATAATATCACCAGTTAGGGTAACATCCAAGAAAGGAGTACTTACAGAATTGAAACTAGATGTAAATCTAAGGTTCAAATTATTCATATTCAAAAACGAAATGAAATTATTGGCTTCTTCCTCAGTACCTAAAAATAACAGCAGCAGGTCGTCGATATATCTCCCATACCGCAAGATCAAATCACCAAAGGGGTTCATACCTCCAAAAACGTGGGTGACCTACCACCAACCCATAAAAAGGTTAGCCAGGGAAGGGGCAAAACTTGCCCCATTTGCCACACCACGCCTCTGGAGGTAAAAAAACCCCATTAAAGGAAAATAAATTGTGGCATAGGAGATAATCAACGACCTACAACAAAAAGCCTATAAGTATCTGTGAATAATTAGAAAATTTCTACAATTGAAACTTCAAAGCCTTCAAAGCCAAAGAATGAGGAATAGAGAGCAACTACATCCGCAGTTACCTAAAAACCAGAATGCCCTTAAGATTAAATCTTGAATGGGATATTAGTCATATTATGTAGTTCTGTGTGATGGCTCTGTCGATCTGGTGGTGTTAACGTATCTTTGGATTTTACTTTCGCATTTTCCTAGAAACTGGGTCCTATATTATAATTTATTTGACCTCATGTGTATATTTATAAATTTGAATTTACGTGAATTGATTTCACTTAATTGGGGTTTTTTTTTAGGTAATCTAGTGTGGTTGTTAGTAGGAGTTTACGGTTTCTAGTTGATAAGGGGATTGTCCGGCAGAGTGTGCCGTGAGATAGCCAAAGGGTTAATAAGGTGAACATTGCCCCTGTCTGTTTCTATTGGCAGGTAGTTTTTCAAATTGATTTTGAAACAGGTCTTCCTAATTATTTTGATTTTAAAAGTTTATATGTAGCAATGGTGATTAGGGTTGTTAGTGTCTATGATTAAGCACGGATGTAAGCATGAAACATGTTAGACTTTGTTTGGAGGTCCTGTTGGTTATGGGATCCTTTTTGTCTCATCTCTGTCCTACTTAATTTGCCATTGTGTTTTAAAATGGCAAAATAAAGCTATATGTGATTTTATTATTTTCGGAAGTGCTACTCATCTTTTTGTATTTGCATGGATTGTCAGGAGTGGAGACCCGACTGAGAGTGTGCACCCGAATCTGACAAGACAGCGGTGAGTCCCTGAGGTTTTTGTTATATTGTTGCTGTTGCACTGTACATGCTATGAAACGTGCAACCACACTTTCCTTTCTCTATGTTATTCTATGGACCTATTCACTAACATTTCTCCAGCTTTGGAGATCTTATTGCATAGGCTCTGTAGAATAACATAGGAACTGGAGAAGTGATATCACTGGAGAAGTTATCCCCGCTTTATCACCTCTTTAACACTTCTTATTTCATTACCACCCTGGAGTGTCTTTCCTAGGGTCTTTCCAAGTGGGACGTAAATATGGCCCCATTGTCCCACAATGCATTTGAGACATCTGTAGCTTCAAGGGGTGATATGGAAAAGTGATTCTTACGACCATATGTTCAAAGAAGTAGCGTAATAGCATTTGTCGTTTGTAACAACATTTATAAGTAGAGTGTCATTGGGCTCATTAATATTTTCAGAGAGTGTCCATTGTAATTGGAAATATGTCGTTTTGTCATTGAAGTATAATTCCTGACTGAAATTGTCTTGTGACAAAAATGTCTGTATATAGGTATGGTAATTGTGCTTGTGTTGTGTTTCCTTCAATTATTATAGGTGTCTCACATTCAGAATCTTCACATTCCCTCCACTTTTTTCTTAACGTACAAATTCTATTGTTTGCGCAACATTTTTTTGTCACTGTATACAACACATTTTCTTTTCTCTATACAACACTGGAGAATAGTTTAACCCCGCCCTTGCCCCGCCCCTTTGGCTGGTAATTCTGGAGTTGTGTCGTACACAATGGACATTACTAGTTTTTTGTCGTATACTCTATAGAAAATATGTCGTTCATGGAGACAATTACTTATTTATGTCATTCATACGGCATTTTTTTTGTTGTTATCCCTTTGAACATATGGCTCTTAGTGTTTTCCCTGAAAGCAAAGGGACTTCTGTATAAAAGCAAACTAGAGCACATCAGATTAGTGGAAAACTAACAAATTGCGTTGTATAAATAGGTCTTGTAACCCCTTAGTTGCTAGAGAAGTTGCTAATGCATTGGGAATAAATGCACTGGAGACATCTGTAAAATACAAGCCCTATTTAAAATCAATGTGAATTTCTGGCATCCAAAGGATTAAACTATACTCTACACTAGCAAAAATGGTAAATAAATAGGCTGGGTTGAATGTACCTTGGTGATTCCACACTAAACCAGGCGCTGTCATAAATTTTCAGTCCTTACCCAGCCTAACGTCAGTAAGCTACATACACCTGAATTCCTCCCCCTAATGCTTCTGGTGCCAAGTTGAGGGAAGTGGGCCAAGTTGAGGGAAGTACATCTTGTGTAAGTCACTTTACTAAAGATGGTATTGAGGAAATGGTGTGAGTGTACCCCATTTTCCTGCCATGCTATGGGACAGGTATATGGGGCTAGCTGCAATTAAGGTCCTAATGCCACCATTAGGTATGCACTTCAGTGCTCATCCTCAGTAGTGCCTGGCCTGAAATGCAGCAACTGGAGTTAGAGTCTAAATCCAGCAGAGCTGCACTGGTGAATTCATATATTCACTCTGCTTTTTAATCAAGAAAACAAGACAAACATCAAGGATAAGCATGTGGAGGGGCATATCAATTTATCAACAAACCTCTTGAGCTTACAGGGTAAAACAAATCACCCTTATGGCCTCAAGTTGCCCATATATGAAGTTTGAAAAGACAACATTTAAATGTTTGATGTGTGTGTGTGTGTATGGATGGATGCATGTTTCATCAACATGTGTATGTTAATTTGTGTGTGTGTATATGTGTGTGTGAATGTATGTGTTGGATGTATATGTTTCTACATATATGGCAGATGTATATAAATGTTTATGCAAATGGATTTGTGTGTATGTGTGTGTGTGGATTATATTCAGGATTACATGAAGAAAAATAAACATTATTAACAGGAATCCACATGTTTTTATGAGAAATAGATCTTGACAAACTAATCATTGAGCTTCTACAAAGAAGCATGTTCCAGTATATATAGTAAAGCAGTGGATATATTATATCTAGAATTTGCAGTCCAATGATACAGTCCAACACAGGAGGCCGGTGTATAAAAGAAGGAAATTGGGGCTAGGGGATAGAAAACTGGTTGAAGGATACAGAACAGTATGTTGTAGTAAATGCAAAATCCTCAAATATAGTCAAAGTTAACAGTGGACTACTACAGGGCTCAGTACTTGGTCCACTGCTTTTTAACTTGTTTATAAATTACTCTGAAATAGGTATATAAAGCAAAATTTGATATTTGAATATGACAGAAAATTATGCAGTGTATTAAATTCAAACAGGATGTTTGTTCTCTGCAGAGGGATTTACATAATATGGCAGACTGGTCAAACAAAAAAGGAATGTGAAATTTAATGTAGGAAAGAGTAAGCACTGGGGATGAACAAATCATAATGCTACTTACTTACTTAACTTACTGGAATCATTCTCGGAGACCTGTTGTTAGAGAGACTTAGGAATCCTTGCAAATTATAAACAAGTAAATAATCATCAGTGTCAAACAGCAATAGCAAAAGCAAATATAGTCCTGTCTTGTATATCAGGGATATTGAAGCAAGAGTGCATAACATATTTTTGCCCTGTAAGAAATCAATTCGAATATAGTGTGAATGCAGTGCAGATTTGGGTGCCAGTTCTGAAAATGAATATTCTAGAACCGGAGAGAGTACAGAGAAGAGCAACAAAATTAATTAAGGGAATGAAGAATTTAAGTATGAAAAACGTCTAGCCAAAATGTTATTCTAGAGTAAAGACAATAAAAGAGGGGATCTTGCATTGTATAACTATATGCAAGGTCAATACAAGGATCTCTCTATTGAGCTTTTCATTCCAAGGCCTGATCAAGTAACTGGAGTCCACCAGTTGCAGTTAGAGGAAAGTTGCTGTTTTTTTGTTTTGTTTTGTTTTGTTTTACAGTAAGGTCTGTTAAATTGTAGAATTCCTTGTCCATGGATGTGGTATTAACATATACATTTACGACAAAATTAGGTGCATTTCTAGGGTTGTAACTATTTCGTCACATGCTCATGAATGTGTGTGAATATTTGTGCTTGTGTATGTATACATGCATATATGTGTATGTGTGTGCATTTGTGTGTATGTGTGTGTGTGTGTGTGTGTGTGTGTGTGTGCGCGTGTGTGTGTGTGTCCATGTATGGATACATGTGTTGCATGTACAGTACTGTGCAAAAGTCTTAGGCAGGTATGAAAAAATGCTATAAAGTAAGAATTCTTTCAAAAAATGGACATGCTAATAGTTTATTTTTATCAATTAACAAAATGCATAGTAAGTGAACAGAAGAAAAGTGTAAATTTTGAGGTAATTCTCCTTTGCTCCCTTCTCACACCCCCAGATTCCACTGACACAGAGACAACAGCCAGATCAGAAAGGAACTTGGATCATAGCTGTTATTTGGGTAAACCTCATTTGCTCCATTTTCATACCCCCAGACTCCCATAGGAAACAGATAACAGCCAGATCAGGATAAAACTGCTGCTTGTACCTTCCCAGTCATATATTTACATATATATTGTGATAAACCATAAGCGGGCTGCCCCTGGATGGACAGTAAGCATGGTCTTCTAGGGTATCACACACAGTCCACAGTTCTTAAAAAGATTTGCAGGTTTATTTTGACATCGCATCAAACACAATCAGCAGGTGGTATTTTATAAAACAAAATGGGAACAACACAGCAAACAAAAAACCTAGCTCAATCTGAGCACTAACTTTACTTGTAGCAGTTTCCCTTTCTACTTCAAGGTACTAAACTAACTAAAATAGCACAGGTTTAACCAACCCTTTTAAGTCCTGCTTTGTTGCACTGCTCTGTTCTGCACTTCTTGCTTACAGCAAGTCAGACTCCAAAAAAACTCTGCATGCTGGGATTTTGTAGTTTGCTGACCCTGCTAATTGGGACAGGGTAGAGGCTATATAGATTTCTGGGTCCTAAATACCTACCCTCTACAATCCTTCCATATGTTTTATCACTATATATATATATATATATATATATATATATATATTACACAAAATATTGGAGTCTCTCTCCATTAATGAGTAAAGCTGACAAAGACTCAGCTCTCAGGATAAATTAAGGTTAGTAAATGCCTAAAGCAGGAGAAAGTCAGCCCATAAGAGTAAAGGGTTAATGGTGATGAAAATTTGGATGCGCACTAATATTGTGTGTATTTGCTTTTAGCTATTATGGTCAAAATTGGTTGCATTCCAGCAATTTTAAATGTGTTTTTTTTTCCTTGGGTGTGCTTACCAAAACCTGGACTGGAACTATATATAGCAGCATTCGCTAGTAGGATAGAAACAGGATCACATTGAGGCAATCACTATGAAGTTGTGCAGGTCTGCTTTATGTCAATCAGTAAGGCTGATGTACTAAGAAAGGTAGCGCAATTCCAGAGCAAACCAACTGCACCATGGAACAAATCATTATTCCTATTGCTTTAAATGGGCCTTTTCACCCTCTAATTGCTAGAAATGTCTCACCCGCATTGCAAAGCAATGTTTTGGAGACTTCTTCAGCATTGGAGGATTTCAAAGCAATGTGTTTGAGACTTCTCTAGCATTCAAGGGGTTAAAAGCCCCATTTCACCCTTTGAGTGCCAGTGGGGTACGCAGTACCCCTTTGGCACTCATAGGGTTAAACCAATAGAAATGTTTGCAATTTTTACTTATTCCTATGTGATTTGTATTAGAATTTCTCCCTTTTCTTAGTACATCAGCCTTAGTGAGTCATAATGGATGAGCCAGACTTCACACACACACACACACACACACACACACACATATATAACACACACACATACATACACACATTACACACACATACACATATTTAACACACACATTACACACACACACACTCATACATATACACACACACACATACACATATGTAACACACACACACACATACACACACACATACATATACATACATTACACACACATATAACACACATACATATACACACACACATACACACATACATATATATAACGCACACATACGCACACACATATAACACACATACACACACACACATACACATATATAACACACACATGCACACACGCACACACACACACTCATACATATACACACACATATATAACACACACATACACACACACATACATATACACACATTACACACACATATAACACACACACACATATATATATAACACACACATATAACACACATATAACACACATACACACACATACATACACACACACACACATACACATATATAACACACACATGCGCACACACACATATAACACACACACACACTCATACATATACACACACATATATAACACACACATACACACACACACACATATAGCACACATACACACACATACATATACACACACATACACATATATAACACACACACACACACACACACACATACACACATATAACACACACACACACACACACACACACATATAACACACATACACACATACATATACACACACACTATACAGAGGATATTTAGCAGTCAGTGAGTCAGTCAGTCAGTCAGAAATGTGCTTTCAAAGTCATCAATCATGTTCACAAATCTGTAGCGGTATGATTTTGTCCTATAGAAATTTATTATATTCAACTGTATTTTCATTCAAAACAAAAACACAGACAACAGATTTAGGGGTTATTTACTGGCGAGCGAAAAGCCTTTTTGGATGAGAAATAGGACATGAGCAAGAGAATTTGCATTCATTTACTATATCCTCATATTTATGTATTCTGCTAATAATCCTCCTGCTAGCTCCAGAACGTGTCTTCTTCTTCTTGATTGATTGCTATTTTTATGTAGAAATATTATAGTTACTTTCCTTCTCTATAAATAATGTACATGTGATAAGAAGTGTTACTATCTCACTTAATCTTTGCAAACAATAAAAGCTGTGAATTATTTACTACTGGTAACGTAAAAGAAATTACATGCAAAACAATGCAGTATTTGAGTCTGTCATTTTAACCCAATGGGTGCATTGATTCACAATGAGTCAGAGATTTATCTAACATCTAACAGGTTAATTAGTATAGCTGGGAACTCTCCAGATTTGCCCCAGAGATGCAGGTTTTGACTCTGCATTTCCGGGTCTCTGGGGCGGAGTCTGATTCTCCAGGGTGTGGGCAGTTTATTTATAAACTCTGCCCATTGGTGAGCCTTCCCTGTCAGTTCCACCTACTCCCTGCCCACTTCTCCTCCTTCCCCAGCCTCTTGCCTACAAGTTTAACACATTTCTCAAGCCCCGGCCCATCACAAGTAAGCCCCACCCCTTTAGATGCAAATTGCGTCATTTGTCTCCCTCAAAGGCACCACTGGCCTCCCCCTCTAGGAAGGCCAGAAGAAAAAGTTACCAGGTATTTTAATTAGATTTCATGTGGACATCTTTCTGTAAATATTTGCAAAGTATTTTTTCTTTTCAGTGCAAATTGGGAATTAGTGGCGCGATGCAAGAAATGTTCACATTGGATAAAGGCATTTTTGTGCACAGATAGATTTTGCGCATGTTCTAATCCAGGATGCTAAATACCCAACGCTTCTTGAATTGCGCATGAAAAATTCTATTTTACAACAACAATACACAGACATAAAAATTCATTCGCAATAGCAGTTCTTGCTATTCCACTCACACAGATTCGGTAATCTTAGCCACACCCACAAAAAATAAATATACGCAGACGTTCGCTAATCTTGAATTTTCATGCGCAATTCAACAAAATCATGCACAAACCTATTCCCTAGTGGTTTTCACACGGGAAATAGCGATTGCGCACGTTTCCTGTATCGCGCCATTAGTCTTTAACCCTATGAGTGCCAGAGTGGTACACAACACATTGCAAAGCAATGAGTTGCATTCCCCTCTACATTCAAAGGGTTAAGTCTATTATATATACGTTGGATACCTCTCTGGCACTCAAAGGTTAACCCTTAGCGTGCCAGTAGTGTTATTGTTTTGTAATGCGTTGAATTCCTTGCTGTTGCTCAAAGGGTTAACCCAGATATGATGTTGTTGGCATAAAAAAAAAAAATCACTATTTATTTTTTAGTATCGAAGGGGTTAATCTGAAATTCTGCCTGCGGATTGATCCTCAGCTAATTCAGCTAAAATGTTATTTTCAATGAGGCTGGAAGGATTATAATGCAGAATGGGCCATCTGTCTATGTATGAACCAAAGCATTGATGATTTGGGTTGGCTAAAATCCCCTTCGGTTTGATTAAATGAAAGGTTGAATTTAATATTAGAATGAGAAAACACAAATGTTTTGCACATTTTGGACCTTATTCACAAACTAAAAAGTGGAAGAACTTTGGAACAAGTGAAGTGCACACACTTTAGAGGACAAATTAAAATACCCAAGATACCTGTTGATTTAATAGTGGGGTTTTAAAGTGGCAGCCAACCTCCTTTTGATTTTACATATTCTGGAAATAAATGAAGTCAAATTGCCTATATATTGCTTCACTGTAATCTTTTTTTTTAAGAAAAGGAGAGTGCAACAGTGTTAAAAGGAGACAATGTAAAAATAGTGAAATAATGTAGAAAAGCCTGCCTGTACAGCAAACAGAGCACTCAGTGCTGCCAGAAAACTGCAAGGCAATGCTATGTATACCCATCTGGCACTCAAAGGGTTAAATATCTCCAAATTCACAGTCCCTGACAGAAAACTCTCTGGAAACACAGATCCATAGAGCTCAATGTCAGGGAACATAAAAGTGTAAAAAAAATAGATGAAGGTGAAAAAGAAAAAATAACATGAAATATACAGGCAATTTAGGAGGTAATGTTTAGAATATCGAGCAGCTCAGATCACTTGACTGGACAGATCACAACAAGGGACTATCTTCCCTCTGTCAGTATAAGGAAAAAACCTGCCCTCCTTGACGAAGGAAGACCTAATACTGATGGTAGATCTTCCCTCACTGTGATCCACTGTCAGATCTGAGGGGAAGTGGCTTCAGAAAGTGATATTCATTGTACGATTACTGCATAACTATCAAGTTATAGTCTTTGAGAGAGTCAGATATTAGGACTATATAGTATAAGAAACGATCCTGAGCTGCTTGATATAAACGTTACTATCCCTTTAAAGGGTTTAAAAGCCCAATTTAAGTCAAATGAAATTCTTATTTGTCCCCTATGGCATGGATACTCAGTTTTGGACCTCCAGCTGTTGGGAACTACATCTCCCATCCTACTAGTCGGCTGGTTGTATACAATGAGGGCTGTAGTCCTCAACAGCTGGAGATCCAACTATTCACTAACTCTGCTTGATGGTGTAGTCAGTTTTCCCCCAAACTGACTCACCTCCCACCTAAGGAAGGTCTTGTTTGTAGATTAGAACATTAAAACTTCAAACTGAATTTACACACCACTTTCAAGTCCTGAGAGTGCTTTTTTTACTATCTATCTATCTATCTATCTATCTATCTATCTATCTATCTATCTATCTATCTATCTATCTATCTATCTACCTATCCATCTATCTAGTCCTTTGAGATCACTTAATATGGTGTCTTATGCAAATTACAGCAATTTTGGAACAAATCAACTGCATCAAATGTGACAAATAAAGATGTCCTATTGACTTAAAGGATCAGTAATGCGTTATTATGTGACAATTGCTTTATTCAGAAACTACAGTTGAAATAAAGTGGTATAGCTGTTACCATCATATTCTATGGACAACTGTATCCAGTGTAGCCACTCCCATAGAATTCTACACAATAACTGTTTGGACACTGGGTGGACTGTGTGCACTAGAACAGTGGTTCTCAGGTGCGGCCCCCAGAGATGTTGCATACGGCCACCACATCAGCCGCTTAACTGCCTTATAATCAGCACCCTTTTTTCTTTATTCTTCAAATATTGTTTGCCCTCTGCATCAGCCACAGCAGTCCTGCTTCTGCCCTCCACAACACAGCAGCAAGAAACTTCCCTGAATCCTTTTGGTAGTAGAAGTGATCCAGGCTGGAGGGGCCAGCTCCTCATTCTGATCTCATTGAGGAGCTCAGCTGCCATTCAATGAGGACTTAGAGCCTAGGAGCGGGCACATGCTTTTTTCATGTTATTTAATTCCAGTTGGCTGGAGAGGCCTGCTCCTGATTGTGACCTCATCCAGCCAGTGTCAGACATTGATACAAGAGGTGGCTTTATGCTTTGAAGGACTGCTGGAGCAATACAGAGGTGAGGGGGTTAAATATTTAAAAAACCTGATAGTGTGGCCACCAGAACATGGCAGTGACTGCAGTGGCGGCCACCAGATCATGGCTGTGGCCGCACTGGCGGGCACCAAAAAAAATCCTTTGCGAACCACTGCTCTAGAACAGTATGAACTGTAACAGCTGTGGAACCAAGTATCTCCCAGCAGCATGCCATTCTTTTAATCAGTAGGAAATCACCTACAGTATTTTGCTTTTCATTATAAAGGTTTGCTGCTGATTTAAACAGAGCTTTTTAACCCCTTGAAGACCAGAGAGATTTCTTATGCATGGCTTCCCAATACGATGAAGACCTCTCAAGCATTCAAGAGGTTAAAAGCCCCATTTAAATATATGGGAATGCTGATGTGCTCTATATGGTGCAGCTGATTTGCCCCAGTTCTTAGTATATGCTACCTTTTTCACAAAAGAAAACAAGACCAATTCTGGAATCAACCAACTGCCTTGCACTATTCCGTTCATTTAAATGGGATGTTTAACCCCTTGATTGCTAGTGAGGTCTGGAGGCCTGTCTAGTATTCAAGGCTTTGAAATCCACATTTTACGTTTATTTCTCCCTTGTAGTACAGTTGATTTGCAACAGTATTGCTCCTGCTTTATTTTGCGTGTAGAATTCTGTGCTAAATCAGAAAATATAATTGAATTTCTAACATACACCTTACTACCGTCAATTTACATTGAAAATTCTTCCCTTAAAGGCGCAATAAACTTTTTTATGAAAACCTATATGTTATAGAGCTTTTCATACTAAGCACAAGGTCACTTTTTCAAATGTCAGGAAGTGAATTTACTGTGCATTTGCTCACCAGTTCTAATGGAGTAGCTAATTGGAATCTGACCAGTAGAGGGCACTGTTAATGTAAGACAAAAGCTTAAGCTGTAGTAACTGGAAATACGCATCTCTCAGCAGCGGGAGTACACCTATAATGCTTAGGAAGAAAAGCCCTACAATATATATTTTTCAGAAAAAACTTTCCTGCTCCTTTAAGTCTTAAGGACTGCACAGTGTGTGTGCTGGTATGCACTAAAGCAATCATACCATCAGTGTATACCCTGTTGTTTATACACTGGCACTGGGGGCTAACACCAGTGCAGCTGTTTTACTGCACATGTACATTCACCCTCCGTTTATTTTGCTGTCTATAATATTCCTTGCTCAGGGACCCATACGATGTAATCTTCACTCAGTAGATGAAAGCAGTCATTGTAATAGCTTTAATCTATAAGCCGGAACAGTTTACTAATGCCCTATGGGTAAGTAAGGCACTAGCACACAGACAGAGGGATAATCCCTTATGCTTTCATCATGCCTATAAACACAAAAGCGATGGCAAAATGTGACTATTCCTTTTGCCAACGATGCACTGGAAGAAGATTACCATCCATGGTAGTTCTTGGTGTTTGAGCTTCACTTGAATATTCGTACAGAAGAAATATACAGGGAATTGGTATTTAACTTGAAGAAAGGCCTACTGCTTACCAGCCCATACAGTACTAATGTGGAGGCAGCTCCTGTCTCGGCTCCGAGCACGCAGATATGCTGGGAGTTTCCATGTGGAAAAAACCCAGAAACATGGCAAAGAAGAAGAGAGCGGCAAGGAAGCGCTCCAGACTTTTAAGGTAAAGCCATTTCAGTTTGGAGAGATTAATTAATATAAGACTTTTAGGCCTTACTGAGATTGATCCTTTAATAAGAACTGGAGCAAACCAACTGCATCATAGGGGAGAAATACAAACTCCCATTGTTATATGGGGCTTTTAACCCTTTGAATGCTAGAATGGTATCCAACCCATTAGGGAGCAATGCTTTGGGAATCTCTGCATCATTCAAGGGTTTAAAAAAATGGATTTATAGCAATAGAAATTTGGGGAATTTGCATGTGTCCCCTACTGTGCAGTTGGTTTGCTCCAGAATTGCTTGGGATTCATCTTAGTAAATCAGCCTCACTGCTATGTACAACACCCACAGCCAATAACATCTGCTCCTGTGGATGGTGAACTGAGAGGGAATGGTGTGTTGTTCCACAAAACCAGCTGCACCATAGGGGACAAATATAAAGTCCCATTGATGTAAATTGGGTTTTACCTCTTGAATGCTAGATAGGTCTCCAGTGCATTGCTTTGAAATGCGTTGGAGACCTCTATGGCATCCAAGGGTTAAATATCAGTGGCAATCTGCAAGATTTTTGTGTATCCCCCTATGCTGCAGTTGGTTGGCTCCAGAATGGATCCAGGTCTCCATAGTACATCAGTAATATATTGGCTGGAGCCACTAAAATCTGCTGCTGTGTGTTGTGATTTTGGGGATTTTAAGGTTCCCCTAGTTTTCATTATTCTCTTCCCATGACTAAACTCCTTTTCATTTTCATGACATTACATACTAGTGTTTCTGATTTTTTATTTTATTTTCCACTTAAAATTATGGCAACACGTAAAGCAGGTGGAAATCAGGAAATAAATATTGAATTAAATCAGTCGTTATTTTAAGCACCACAGTTGCTACAGACGGACCGTATTATATTAGTAGTTTCTTTGTGTACCCTTATTACCAACTAACAGGCGTGAGGCATGGCTTAACCCGTGCGGTGAACCTTTTTTTTTAACCCTTCTTGTGCCAGAGAGGTATTCTAGTCAACCACCACCTCCTACTGATCTCCCAGCCGAGTCGGCACATAATTGAAGGAGATATGTGTGTGCAGGCATAAATACAAATATATATATATTTATATATAAAAAACATATACGAACATTGCTCTGCTCTGGGGCAGATAAGGGAAGTAGTGATGTTATGTCAAAGAGTGTGCCACTGCCTACAGTTAATCATTCCAAATAACACCTATGGGTTCAGCTGCAGAGGAGTATGATGACTCTGGGTTTGCTGTAGGAGATGGCAAGAGTCATAGACTGCCCACACATGCTGCCTCTACCTCCACCACCTCCTCTGGTCATGTTGTTAATGCAATAGAGTTACAGGGTTCTTCTGCCATGTCCTGCCAACCCACACAGACTGAGTTCCTAGAAAGGAATCAAAAAGTCACAAAAACAATCCCAAAGTATGCCTGTGGGATGGAAAGGTTGCCAAGATATTGGCAGTGGACATGCTGCCATTTTCTTTTGTAGAAAACTGAGGTTTCAGAAAACTGATGTTGTGTAGCTCCACACTGGCATATCTCAAGCCGCAGTTATTTTTCCAGGACGGCTGTGCCTGACTTGTACAAGCAGAAAGCCAGGCCAAATGTATTAACAGTAGCATAGATGAGGAGGAGGAGGGACATGAAGAAGGGTTGCTACAATCTACCACACTTGGAACCACTGCTATGACCAGTAAGTAATGGGTATCAGTAATCTGAGAAGAAGGGTAGCTTACACTTGACCGAACATGAGATTAGTAAAAACTGCTGTAGGAATTTATATAAATATATATACATACACACATCAATCACGTCACGCCAGTCCCCCATCACCACTACCATACACTTTTGCCACATTTTAGGTTGTACTTTTTTTTATCTCTTGACATCATGAATATGTGCCAGTGTCACTTAAGCAGGAAGTTAGTGTTGTGGGCAAAGGACAAATGCACTCTGCTGTTGCTGTAGGACTCACAACATCGACTTCCAGCTACTTATCTCTCCACTACAGCCCTCAGAAGAAGTCATATTGTGCTGGGAAATGTTGACCATAGGAAACAAAGGCGAAAAATGTGTTGGAATTGGCAAAAATGAGGAAAGTTTAGCACTGACAAAAAAGAGAAAACTTTCTCGAAAACAGTGAAAAATCATGTTTTTTGCAAAAAGTAAAGGAGGAAATTTTTCTCACCACCCCTACATTTGAGTGCATGAGAGTTACCCCAACACACTTCAACGCAATGAGCTGATACCTTTCTGTTACTCAAAGGGTTTACCCTCTGAATGCTACAGGGGTCTGCAGTGCATTGCACTCCAACATTCAAGAGTTTAGAAGTCCTATTTCAATCAATAGAATTTTGAGTTGTCCCCTGTGGTATAATTGGACTCCAGGATTGCTCCTTATTTCCATAGTACATCTGTCTCAGTGAATTTAAATTTAAAAATGTTTTACATGCTCAAAATAACATTATGCTACCAATTTTTTAATGAACTAAACACTGAGAAAAAAAAAATTGTCAACTCTAAAAATTGAACATTGATTTAAAAAAAATATCCTTTTTTAACCATTTGAGTGCCAGAGGGGTACGCAGCGGTTTGCAAAGTAAAGTTAAAAACCCAGTAATGAGTAAAAATTTAAAGTATGGAAAAAATATAAAACTTATCTTTATGTGATCTCAAAATGTTATAAATCAGCTTTTGTTTAGCACATCCTATATAATAATTCGCTAGGATGTTTGTCAGAAGCCGTCATGCGCAGTAGAGACTTCCCGACCGCAGAGAATGCTGGGACGAGTAGGAATGCTGGGAGCACAGAATGCTGCGAGGTGTAGGAATGCTGGGAGGTGTAGGAATGCTGGGAGCACAGAATGCTGGGAGGTGTAGGAATGCTGAGAGTTCTGTTCTGGGAGAATTCTGTGCTTTTGGGCAGTCTCTACAGTGCATGACTGCGTCTGCGGCAGGAAGCAGAGCATAACCGGCCTCTTAACATCACCACCTTAGCCCATGTACACGGGCTTTTACACTAGTATAATATAATACAGAGGTTCCAAAGTATTTGTATTTCATGACCCATATAACTGGAAAACTTACCTGTTTGATGCTGGATTGGCTGCCACACACTAAAAAGTAATGTGCTGGAGATTTCAAGTCCAAGTGGTTACAATGTCGGTGACACTTAACTGAAGGCAAAATACTATAAATTATTGAATGTATTTGGTAAGGTGTGGGTCATTAAACCTGTTACCATTCAAATGTGTCACATCGCATCTGTTTGGAAAAATAGCTATAACATCATGTTTATATTGCATAGTCTGGTGTGTAAGTGGCGAATTAAGACCCCACAAAAATACAATTGTTTATGGAAAAAGCTTTTTATTCCTATTTCACAATATTTTCTAGTGACTAGAATAATATTTCACGATAGTCACTAGAAAATATTGTGAAATAGGAGTAAAAAGCTTTCTCCATAAACAATTGTAATTTTGTGGCGTCTTAATTTGCCACTTACGCGCCAGACTATACAATATAATTTCGAGTTTTTTAGATTTTGCGAGCGGTGGTCTGAGTCAGGCTGCAGAGGCAATTACATTGTCCCATCTCTCCATTGGTGTGCAACTTGTAGTATATCTTTTAGCTATAACCTCATGTTTATAACTTCACGTGACGAAGAGGATAAATCTTTCATTTGTTCATATTCTGTCACTATTATGGAACTTTTGAATTTAAATGAATAGTAATATATATAAATAATATATATGATAATAATTGAACAAGAATACCCCTACTGCTAAGAGATGTTTTTTTATTGCAGCTCATACTTGCAGTGTTTGGATTCAGTACCTTCATGGCCTGAAATTGTATAGAGGTGCTGTTGCTAAACCATCCTATGGAGCTTTATGATCAACTGATGATAACTGCCCATACAGTGCTTTCACAACAATGTCACAAATTTCAGGCCATGTAAGTACTGCACACAAAATGCAAATTTTAGCTGCAATAACCTTTGCATTAGGCCACTTTCAGCTTTGGGAGCATCTATGTTTTGCTCAGCAGGGTAAACCCCTACGCTATATATTTTTCCATATTTTTCATCTGCCTCCCTCCCAAACTCTACACAACCACAAGACTTTGCTAATTTCTTCAAATCCAAGGTAGATTCCATGTGGGAAACCATACCCCATTGTAAATATCCTCCTATCTTTCCCTGTTCCCCTCCTGCCATGCTGGACTCTTTCTTACTAGTCACAAAGGAGGAGTTGACTAACCTGTTATTTTCACTCCTTCAGCATCCGTAAGTCAGCCCTGAACTGCCTGTCTTCTTATCCAACTAAGGGATCCTTCAGTGTTTCCATTGCTACCTCTTTGTCCTTTCTCATCCACCTCTCTGTTGGTGTTCCCCAAGGCTCTATTCTGGGACCGCTTCTGTTCTCTCTATACAAAATAACACTTAGTGACTTTATTAACCCATTCAGACTCAAATATCACCTCTATGCAGATGACACCCAGCTTTGCTTATCTGCACCTCAAATGGCTTCTGATGTTCAATCTAAAGTCACAGATTGCCTCTTGGCTATCTCAGACTGGATGTCTCATAGACACCTCAAAGTTAACATGTTAAAAACTGAGCCACTCCTTATTCCACTTAGACCAGTAATGCCCTTCCAGGTAATAGTAAATGGCATTACCATAAATCCTGTATAAGAAACACAGTCCCTTTCTCTTGTATAGCATAGCAAAAGTCCGTCCCTTCCTCTCTTCCTCCACACCAAAAATTCTTGCACAAGCACTCATCCTATACCTCACAGACTACTGCAACCTTCTTTTCTATGGTCTTCCTGGTCCCATGCTGCAGCATGTGTTACCTTACTCTCACCTAGGTTTGTCTCTGACCCCCCCCCTCCAATCACTCCAATGGCTACCCATCGAACTCCGCCTATTTTAAAATACTGCTTCTCACAAAAACTGACCTTTCTCCTTTTCAACTCTTTTATATATATATATATATATATATATATATATATATATCTTAATTCTCCATACAAATCATCCAAATCTTAACCCTGTATAAAGCATATATTATACTAATGTGTTGATTAATTTCTAAGCATGAGATTTTGAGGATTTAAGGTTGCTTACCTTGCCAGGGTATCCCATCTTAACAAATTCTAGCCAATATATGTTACCTTCCCTATCTAAATTTAAAATTCCCCTGAGAAACCCTTGTAAGGAAACATATTACATTTAAAAAAACATAGTTAAAAACACCTAAACATAGAGTGTGTAAGAATTTTTAACTAGGTGTTTTTAGATAGGGATGGTAATATATATATTTGATAGAATGTACTTAAGATGGGTTACCTTGGCGACATAAGCAAGATTAAGCATGCTTTGTCCAAGCTATGTAACAGTTTTTTTTTGTTTTTTTTTTAAATGAATCACCACATTGTATAATATATGCTTTATACAGGGTTCACATTTGGGTAACTTGTATGGAGAAGCTCAGGGTTGTTTTTCTGTCTTAGCTTTTGCTTTAGGTGTTTGCCTAGTTTGAGGATTTGAAGAATTCCCTTATTCCTTGCCGTTCTCCATTCCTTATTCTCTTGGTTCTTTTTTTCTTTGTTTTGTAAATGTAGCAAAAATGATAATAATCATAACATTAATCCTTTGAATGCCAGAGGGGTACGGAACGCATTAATAACTTATTAACTTAAACTGCTGTATTATAATATATAATATTATGTTTTCTACAGCTTCACATTCATGATCCAGACAAACAGCTTAGGAAGCATGTATCTGTACCATGGCAGAAGAATGGCAGTGTTAAAGGGACAGTAACAATAAAATACCAAATTACTTCTCACAGCCTGCATAAAATAGCTCATTCAATATCTCATATATTAAAGGTGACCGGTCACCTTCAACTAATCTGCATATTCAAAAATGTAATCAAAACAGGTCAGCAAATCAGATTTTCATTATTACTTTTATATTTGGAAGTAACCTTTCAGTGCAATGCCTTGCGCTAATTAAGGTCTGGGATCTTCATTAAAATACCGTGTTATACTCAGTCCAGAAATACGTTTATCAATTCTTTAACTATACATCTGCTGGTATTTTGGCTAACATGATTCACAAGCAGTTTTGATACACATTTTCAAACTTCATTCAAGTGTACAGGCCCACTTTAATAATCCTTTGAATGAGAGAAAAATGTGCATCCTTCTGGCACTCAAAGGGTAACATTCTATAGCAGTAAAAAACTGGTACATATATATCCATTAAAAAGGGATAGTAATGTTTCACAGTAAAAGCAGCTCCAATCAATCTTCATAGTATTTGGGCCATGGAAAGTGTTACTTCAATACTGTCAGAGTTGTAGTTCAAGAGTAATTGAATGATAAAGTATCCCCTTCCCGCCCCTTTTACTAATGTAACACTGCTTGCCTCAGACCAGCAAAACTGTCTGGATGGATCTCAGAGAGAAAAAATCTTCAGAGAGCATAAGGAAAAACCTGAAAAACCTTCAAGGGGCAGGGTTTTCCTTATGCTCACAGTAAGAAGATTGTCCCTTGCTGTGATCTGTCTGGTCCCAGGACCAGATTCCACATCTGAGGGGAGGTGGCTTACACTAGGTAAAAGGCACGGGGAAGAATACTTTATCATTCAATTACTCTTGAACTATAACTCTGACAGTATTGAAATAATACTCTCTATGGTCCAAATGCTATGAGGATTAATTGGAGCTGCTGTTTTTCTGAAACATTACTATCACTTTAAAGTTATAACATGTTCTCTCATACTACAGCAACTTGTATTTCAGTATTCATGTTACTTTAAATTCTTGGGTGCTAAGGACATTGCCAAGGAACATGCCAGATACCTATTTAACACGAAGTAGGCTATATGGACTGTAATGCTTTAAAACAAGTTACATGAAAGGGTTGTTGTAAACTTTATAAATATATAATTAATAATGCCATTGAAACAACAGAATTTGGGATACATGAAACAGGCTGTATTGTATTGCAGACAATTTCAGGAGCAAGTTTATCTGTTTTTCTCTTCTAGTGCTTTAATCTGTTACCAGGATTACACAGTGTAATTATTATAACATACCCTTTCAAATAAGCGCAGACTGTACTTTCCTATCAAGTGACAGTCTTTTTTTCCTTTTCTGTTAATGACCTGGATTATATTCAAGGCAAGGTGCCCCGTGATGCAGCTTTTTTGGATTCAGGAAATTCTCCTAAATGAAACATTGAGCTATTACATTTTAGTAAAGCATGGTACCGCGTTAGCCATAGAAAAATCATGGGACTCATAGAGTAAAAACTATACCTTTATTGGCTAGCTGAGTGGTTCTAGGATGCTAGATTTCAAGACAACTTGGGTATCCTCTCTAGCCATAATAAGAATGAAGGCTGAATACACAAGGTTAAAAACCCAAGCAAATTATTTTAACATTTAAATTCTACTGGCAGTGAATATTCTTATCAGTATTGTCTATAATTCATTCCCTAGTGGAGTTTCTTTGTAGTTAACTAAATGATACAAACAAGATTTATTACCTTTTAATGCTACAGTGAATTTTAAACTGTAACCAGAGATGGCTAAGTCTATAGAATGCATGGGTTAACCTTCTGTTAACCCATTGTTTGCTATGGGTTGGCCATTGATTTGTATTGTAATTGAGATTTCCATATATCCTACTTTATTCGACATGTGCATTTTAGTCAGTAAAAGCTAGACTTCAGCTCCTGTTCAATGAAATTAAGCCACTTCAACAGCCGCAAGTTAATTAAGGTTTATCCTATTGGAAGCTGGAGTGACATCAGAAGTCCTGATTGGCTACAGTGGAAACGATTAACTGGCCATTTCTTGTTAGGTTCTGTGATTTGTTTGACTGGCTTCTGATCAGTCCCTTAGTTATGGCTGCCAGATCATCTCTTTAAAAGAGGACACATATAAAAAATGCTTACTGCACTGATACAACGGAACCATTGCAACCTAATAATTAACCACTGGAGCTATCACCACAAAGTCCCCCCCAATAATTTTTCATATAGCGATAATCTTAGAAATAGTAGTATGATCCAGCATACATACAGCGTTATTAAGAAACCCTGAGAATACATCTGAGAATGACGGGCAGGCATCAGAGCAGACATCTTGCCTTAGAGACATCTGCTTGCCTGCACTGTCCATCCCAATCTCCTCTAGGAGTGGTTGCATTGTACCTTAAGGTAACGGGAAGGGACTGACGGGGCAGATGCCTCTAAAGCAAGAAGCCTGCCCGTTAGTCTCAGATGAAGTAGGATTTCTTATTAATGCTGTACTTATTCTGGATAAAACTACTATTTCTAAGCTTATCGCTACATGAATAATTAATGGGGGGATTTTATCCATCTTTGCTTACAGACATCTGCACGCCTACTCTGTCAGTCCCAGTCTCCTCTAGGAGGCGTTGCATTTTACCTTTAGGTACCAGAAGAGACTGACCGTGCAGGTGCGCAGATTCCTCTAAAGTGCTGTTGTCTGGCTGTCAGTCTCGGCACAAGTAGGATTTCTCAGTAAAGCGGTAATTATGCTGGCTAATACTACTATTGTTAAGCTTATCGATGGCTAATTGTTGAGGAGATACTTTATTTGGGGTGATAGTTCCCCTTTAAAGGACTGATCAGGCAACCCAACCTTTAGTGACCTCCCAAAGATGCTGAACAGAATGAGAAAGCTCTAATCAAAAAATGGTACCGAAGAGAGTTTTTAGTGATTGATTTATTTGGGGTGGGGGTTATATTCCTGATCTTTGATCTGACTGCAGTGTAATTGGGTCCTATTGAAGGTTATTTATACTCTGGCACTGGAACGACAGGAAGAAAGGAATACATGTGAAGTGCTCCACCCCAACCTGCTGAAAAAATAGCGCCGATAATATATCTCTTGAAGAAGGAGTAAGGCATAGGAAATAACTCACAACCACCACCATACTATGGGTATGAACAGGCCAGTTTATTTAAACCATTACCAACATGTTATGTTTAACAACACCAACAATTTTTTCACTTTAATATAAACTTTACGCTCAACAGTTAACTTTCCCAACTCTTATTAACTCCCTTTGCATGGCCAAATGACCAGGGCTCATGCATAGACCTCATATTAATCAAATTCCTCTTCCAACCAAGTTAAACTAATTATCCTGCTTGGGTCATACCAACTAGCTCCAGCAGGTAATGTACCTCCCGCGACCAAAGTCCGGGGCATCCTTCCTTAGGGTTACCTCCCTAAGGAACCATCCTCCTTTATTTCCCATTTCCTACGTAACTTTTAAACCGCAGTCAAGGATCACACCGCCATAGGGCCACTGGCTAACCCCTTAGACAGCTGGCCCTTCCCCCCCGCACTAAGGCCACCACCTGTTCAATACCCTCCATCAGTTCCAAGCTGAAAAAATCAAGACCCAAATCATTCGGATGAACACCATCACCCCTGAACATCTGGAGTTCCCCATCCTCAAAAATCCTATGCCGGACAGCAACCCCCCCCCCAGCTTCAAAACATACTTCAAAATCTTCCTGTTCAGCTTAATGCAGTACCTATCCAATGCCCTTGGATCCCTTGCTTGCTTCCACACCCGCCTGCCCACAATGTCAGATAAGATAAAGACCAGGTCTGGGAATAAAGCAAGCAAACGATGCAAATCCCACTTAATACGCGCACCCAAACCCCAAATCGGAAGGGAACCCAGATCGTTACCCCCCAGATGAATAACCAAAATATGAGGGCCCCCACCCAGACACTTCTCCCATATTACCACATCTTGTAGCAATTGAACCCATCTCATCCCCCTACAACCCAACCATGATACCTCCACTGCCACCTCAGGAAAACCCAGTTGCAGGCCATTCCTACACACCGATGCCCTCTCCCTTGCCCAGTAGATGTAGGAATGCCCGGAAATCCATACATGTAACGGAAGGACACCTGCAAGAAAACACCATAAGGAACATTTCAACAACAACCCCAAAACACATAGCTTTTTTTTTGTTATGTTTCTTTCAAACAACAGGACAAGGAAGAACAGACCCTTCACATCAGCAAAACCCTCCCAGGCCTCACATACAATCGAAATCGGTTTGATTCCCACCTACCAATGCGCCGGACTACCTCATCGGGCAGACCCAACCGAGAAGCCTCAGTCTCCTCCCCTATCCAGAAGGAGTGCCCCACAAACTCCTCCCCCAGGACCCCCAAACACTCCAAACCAGAGCGAAACACCTTAACGTACTGATACTGCGTCAAGGGCAGTCCCGAAGCATGAATCAGGAGGGGGCCCTTCACAGGAGGCCGAATAGCCAAAAATTTGCGCAACAGCTGGACAGGACACATTGAAGAGGCATGAATAGCAAACAGTGTCACCCACGTTCCACCAAGTCCGTCTTGGACCGTCCAATTTTGAAACTAATGCCCTCGGCACCCAGCCTAACATCTCCCCAGTCAACCCCCCCAGGAGATGATTTGCACCGGCTAACCAGTTCCCCTATCCGCATTGCACCAAAGAATGCCAAACTAAAAGCCAGCTGAAAGAAGGCTGTCTCAAACTCAGAGAGGCATATCGCCGGCAACACACCCAATAGCTGACACAAAACTTATAGGGAGACCAGCCGCCATTGATCCGGCACCCGAACACCCTTACACATGCCCCTTAAAGGCATGCGTACCAAAAAATCCTTCATCACATCCGTCAAGCCTCACAATTTGAACCCAAATACCAGACCGGCCAGCCTACCTGTGACTGCTGCCGGTGACAAACCTTGGTCCGCCCAGGACCAAATCAGCCATAACACACCTTGTAACCGACTGGCATCATCCGGGAAACCTCCCGCCACCTCCGACAAGTACATCCATTACTCCCAAACCTTGGAATACCGCATCCATGTGGCCGGCGACACTGAATGTTGAATCCAGTCAGCTACAGTATTCCTCCAAGGTCCCACAGGAACTCCGAACACACAGAACCCACTGCTTTCGCCTGCGGACACACAGCCCGGAAGATCTTCATCTGCATGCGAGACAGAGCGTCAGCCACTACATTCTCGATTCCTGGCACATGACACGAAAAGACAAATTAAGATGTAGACATTCTAACACAAGCCTCCGCAGAAGCTGCAACACCGGGGCAGAGGAAGCAGACAGATTATTAACCACCTCCACCACTCCCATATTGTCACACTGGAAGACAACCCGCCGATTGCTCAATGGCTCACCCCCCAGCACGATCATCACCAAAATCGTGACAAACTCAAGGAAGACCAGATTACGGGTCAGGCCCCTAGCCACCCACCCGTCTGGCCAGCAACCCGTGCAGTAGTCTTCCCCCAAGATGGCCCCAAAACCCGCAGAGCCCTCCGCATCCGTATGCAGTCCTAGTTCCCCATTAGATGCCACCAGCGCCCACCACACAGCCCGTCTGTTAAACTCTGCCAGGAAAACATCCCAGATGACCAGGTCATCCTTCACTTCCCTCAAGAGTCGCACAAAATGATGAGGCCGACTTGCCCCCACAATCGCCTGCACAAGCCGCCGGCTGAAAACACTCCCCATGGGTATGATTCTGCAGGCAAAGTTCAGCTTCCCCAGCAAACACTGAACCTGCCTCAGAGTAACTTTGTGCACCCCCAAGAAACTTTCCACCTGGTAAGCGACACTCCATAGCCTGTGAATCAATTTCAATGCCCAGGAAACTCAAGCAGATCGAAGGTCCCTCAGTCTTGCTCGGCACCAAAGGGACACCAACCACATCTGTCACCCATTGCAATGTCATCAAGAGCCAGGAGCACACTGCCAAATCCCCTGGGCCCACGCTCAAGAAATCATCCAAGTAATGGGTGATGGAGCCAAAGCCGGACTCCCGCTTCACCCATTTCAAAAATGTGCTAAGGGCCTCAAAATGAGCACAGGAAATGGATCATCCCATAGGGAGCGACAAGTCCATGTAGTACTGGACCCAGAAAAAACAACCCAAGAGGTGGTGACAGGAAGCATGCACCAGGAGAAGACAAATGCCAATTCGACATCGGCCTTCACCATCAAAGCCCCTCTCCCCGCACATGCCACCATGCCAACTGCACCATCATAGGACACGTAAGTCACCCGGCTAGCGTTCCTATCGATATCATAATTTACCGACCCCCCAAAGGGGAACGATAAATGATGAATCATACAGAATTTTCCTGGCTCCTTCTTTGGTACCACCCCAAAAGGATAAAGCGGTGGCTCACAATACGGTCCAGCCATCTGACCCAACGCCACCTCACGGTTCAACTTTTCCTGCACTACCTACGCAAATTCCAAAGCCGAGCACAGATTACCTGAAGCCATGCCCATATCCCTGTCCCGAAAGGGGATCCAAATGCCTTCAGAAAACCCCTCCTCCAGCAGGGAGGCTGCCCTATGATTGGGGTACAGAGCGAGCCAAGGGCTCAACTTGTCGATGTGCACTGGTGTCGCCCCCCCTTTTCTCCCACGTCACCGACACAATGCGACCGACGCCTGAAACATTTGGACAAGGGGTGAGGTCCCCCGCAGTGAGAGCATTAGTGTAGGAAACTATACAATGGACCAAACTTACAGGAGCCATCATTGAACTGCCAACATATCCCTGGTTTCTTCCCAGCAGTTGACACTGAGGGGAGCCCCAACCCCCCAGCGCTGGCCTGAAACAATGCCAACCCACCCTGAAATGAAGCAGGACACATCATAATTGACAACCAAAGACCAATATCCATCTGGTCCCTGGCCATCGAAGGACACAGAGCCATGCGCTGTTGAAACTGCTCATCATAACGCCACCACGCGAGGCCACCATATGTATGACAAGCACCCCATATAGTGTCCTGATAACAAAAAAGGGCAGAATATTTCTGAGGAAACCATTCCCCGATGACGCTTGCAAGTATTGCGAACTCACGCACCCAATTACCAAAAACTTTCAGAATCCGGCAAAAACGTCTATGCTCCCTATCCTCTTGCTTGCTGTCGTCCTTATACTCCTTATCTGGAAGAGCATCCTTCAAAGGAAGCAAGGAAAATAACTCCACATACTCGCTGCGCCAAATCTTTTCCCGAATCTCCTGCCGCAAGTGCACTCCCAAAGGCCCAGACCAACAGAGATACAACGCTCCACAAGCCAAATTCGCAACTCCCACTGGATGTGACCGCAACACCGAATCCAACGGAGCTGCTCTGCCAGATGCCACACCCACATCAATGTCACCCAGCACAGTGAAAGTCGCAGGCGCCACTGGAGGCACATCATTCACAGGAGCTAACATAGGCACAGTAAACCCCCCCCACACACCCCACCTGATCCACCAACTGACTCCCCACCCCCCTACCTAAATGGGCTGCCCAGGATCCAAGCGCAACATCTGCCAGAGACCCTGTTGAACCCCCCTTGGTGTGAAGTGCGCCCAGCAACCTGTGCAGCCCACTCAGGACATCCCCAATGGAACTCTTTTATTTAAAAAATTCTGGCAACAAAATTATAAATCAAGACAATTTACATGAGATGTTACAGTATTTACAATATGTACAACTTAAAATATTTCATTTGAAAGAAACAGTATTATCCCAATAAGTTGTACCTTTCTCTTTCATTAGTATCTGTCTAAATTCACTTATTATTAGAGCCATTACCTCCTCTTTTTTCAAAATAATCTGTTTAACAGATAACAGACACCTTGCATGCCACAAATAATATATTACAACTGTGTTAGTCAAGTATAAAGTGGTTGCATCATATTGACAAGCAGAAAAATTGCCATACACTAATTCTGCATACTTTTGCTTTCCTAAACAATACATTTTAATAACATTTGCAATATCTTTCCAAACAAGCTTTGAAAAAGGGCATTCAAACAAAAAATGGTCCAAGGTTTCCAGTCTGTTTTACATGCCTCTCTTGGATAATATCTTTCATCAATGTTCTTAAATTTTAAATTAGTGCGCACATAAAACTTGCCATGAAAACCTAACCACATGAGGTCTCTCATGTTATATGGAATTCTATTGCTTATTACCTTGTCTAAGGTGCTCTTAATCAGTGTTATAGGACAATCTCTCAAAATTAGTTGTACGCTAAAGCACCTTTTCAGAATTATTGTATACAGCTTCTTCCATTCTAATGAAATAAATTCCTGATAAGTAATATTCCACTTCAACAACAGTTTAACACATTGTCTGGCATACATAGAAAATTTTGAGGATTTTGATGTGATACTTTTAATATTTTCTCCACTTCTCCAGACTCCTAAAAAATTGGTTATTTGCTCTCTAAATAGCACTAACCAAATCATTATTTTATTGGACAGCCCCAATGGACCCCCCCCCCCAACACCAGGAACAGCCCCGGAAATACCTCCTACATCATGATCCAGTGTTGCAGGAGTATGTGCCGCCAACTGCTGGTCCACCGGCAACCCAGCTCCAGCTGCCGCTGTCCCATGAAGAGAATCCTGTGACACAATGGGAGAGACAACATTAGCAACCGCCACAGCACTGCCATGCGGTGCATCCCCGGCACCCGATACCGCGACACGCGCCCCATGCCCAGATGTACCAGCTGTATTACTGACCCCCGCCAAGTTCCCACCATCAACTGTCCCCGCCAGTGAAACCTGCGAGGGCTCGCTTAACCCTCCCAGATGCCCCTGCAGCCAGCGCCACCGACAAGTGGGGGCCCAACAAGCCACTATCCCCCAAAGGATGGATCCCCTCCAAGGGTCCCGCAACGTCAGGAACAATGCAACACAGAGCCTCCCCCAGCACTGCACCAGGCCCCCGAGGCAACAGCCGCGATCCCCGGCTCACCTGCCGTGCATCACCACTCATAGCAGCACTGCTCGGCATCACCAAACTGCCACTGGGCATCCCGCTCCACGAGGCTGCTCTGGACCTAGAGCGCCTCCGGCCCTCTCTCAGCTGGCTCCTGCTGCAATCCCGCCCTCCACTCTGCCTCCCGCAGACTCCTGTATCACTGGCCTGCCTCTTAGCTCTGGGCGGCCGCCCGGACTCCTTCACTCATGATCGTACGGGAGCAGGTATCTTGCTCCGCCGCCTACCCTGCCGGCCCTCAGGACTGAGAAGCTCAGGTGGACGGGCCCTAGTCCTCCATACGGACCTCCCAACTGCTCCAACGCCACTAACTGTGCCCGGATCCAGGCACCGCCATCCTCCTCTGCCATTCGTCGCACATAATCCAGAAGCCCAGCCAGGTCAGACATCCTCACAGAGCTTGATGCTGCTTCCAGCTCACTATTTCTTCCACTCCTATGCTGAAAAGGACCCCATTTCCTGTTCCTCTTCTCTATAATACACAGGACATACTTGAAAATGAGAGAAATCTCAATGTATTCTTCCTGGTAAAACATTTTCTAAATAAATAAATAAATAAATAAATATAACCCTATCAATCAGACCCTTCCTACCTACCTCATTTCCTTCCTTCCTCTTCTATATGCCTCCCCTACATTATTTACTCCACGGAGTTACTTATTCAAATAGTGGAAATACCTGTGAATGTTACAACATGTCTTTTCAGATAAAAGCTACTTCTTTCTTGACATCACTGTCTCTTTAACTTCTCTGCCTTATTCTCCACAACAACAGATGTCTTTAAGCACATGGTAATAATAACAGCTGTTCCCTTTTGATTGCACTTTTTGGAACCTCAAGTACATGAGTGAACAATCGGAGGACCTGCAGCTGCTGTTGAATTACAAATCCCATCATCCTCAGCTGGCCACAGGTTCAACAACAGCTCAATAAAAGCTGGAGGGGCTCATTTTGATCATCACTGCTCTTGAAATGCAATTTCTGGCACCCTCTACTCTCTGAATAACCAAACACACTTTAAAGGGATAGTAATACTTTATGTGTAAAAAATATATATATATTGTAGGGTTTATCCCCCTAAGTAAAACAAAGGTACTTCCGCTGCTGAACGGTGTTTTATTCAAAAGTTATTTCAGCTCAAACTTGCAATTTTAGGTGCAGTATTACAGTGGCCTGAATTGTACAGTGTCACTGTAGCTACACAACCGTATGGAGATTTATGGTTAACTGACCAGACCTATCCATAGGATGGTGCAGCAACAGTGACACTGTACAATTTCAGGCCAGTGTGATACTGCACCTAAAAAAATCAAGTTTGGGATGTAAAAACTTTTAAATAAACAACTTTCAGCAGTGGGAATACCTTGTTTTACTCAGTGGGATAAACCCTACAAGATAAGTTTTTTTATATTTTAAGTATTATTATCCATTTACAGGCACACTACCTCCTACTAGTAACCCACATTTACCTTCATCTGAGCAAAGAATCATAATTGCTACTATGAATCAGTGTAAATTAGTAATCTGAAATTAATCTCTAATTAGTACTAGATATCATTCCACAAAAACTGACATGATTCTTTGTTCTAGGTTCTAGTACTAATTACCCCCTTGAGTACTCTGGTGCTCTGGCAAACAGATCTACACAGAACTGATTCAGAGCGGCCAGTAGGATTTTATGCCCACATTAAGTGGGGGTTTGTCAGTAGGAGGTGTTCATGTTCCCTTAAATTTTACATTTTTTTCCATAGTCAAATAAGAAAATAAACCCAATGGTTATTATCAAATGATCAATTCAATAAAAATTTTGCTTGAATTATCAGTGAATTTGAAATGCAAAAAATAATGATTTGGTTTTCACCAGATTTGCTTAATAATGGTGAAGGGTTAGGCAAACTTTGGCTCTCCAGCTTACAACTCCCATCATCCCATGACTTAGTGAAACTAGACTTCTATCACCACTACCATATAAAAGAGAATATAAGACAAGAAATCTTAAAGGGCAATATCAAATGTGATGATGCTGAAAAACTGGGATATTATTTTAATAATAATAGCAGGGAAGAGTCTGGCAACTACAGACCAGTAAATCTTATGTCAGTAGTGGGAAAATTAATGGAAACCATGTTAAAGTTAAAAATTGTTAAAGGGATAGTAATGTTTCATAATAAAAGCAGCTCTAATTAATCATCATAGTATTTGGACTTTGGAGAATGTTATTTCAGTTCTGTCAGAGTTGTAGTTCAAGAGTAATTCAATGACAAAGTATCCCCCTCCTGCCCCTTTTACTGATGTAACACTGTTCAGCCAGATCAGAAGGGAGGTGCCCAGGTAGACTGCAGGGAGGCACAATCTTCAATTACGATAAGGGAAAAAATTGAAAAACTTGTCAAGGGGGGCAGGGCTTTTATTGTTCTCATAGGAAGAAGATTGTTCCCTGCTGTTATCTGTCTGGTCTATGGACTGCATTCCACATCTGAGAAGAGATGGCTTACACTAAGTAAAAGGGGCGGGTGGGGAAACTTTGCTTGTGAATATCTCTCAAACCATAAAGGTTTGAGAGATAAGACTTATATCGTTCTTCATGTTTTTTTAATGCCTACAAAATAAAATAAAGATAGAACGAAGTATTACTATCCCTTTAAATATCTTACTGTAATTGGTTTGAAAAGCCTAAATGGCATGGATTTACAGCAGAGAAATATCTTGTTAAACGAACCTCACAGATTTTTTTGACTCTGTAACTAAAATAATAGACACGAGGGGAGCAGTAGATATAGCCTATAGATTTCAGTAAAGCATTTGACACTGTCCCTCATAGAAGATTCATTAATAAATTGCAGTGTTTGGGTCTGGATGTAAACAATAGTTGGATAAGCCAGTAGCTGAGTGACTGGAGACAGAGGGTTGTTGTTAAAGTGTTAGTAATGTCTTAATGTTATAAAAAGTAATATTGTAGTGCAGAAAATAAGAAATCCATCAGTGGTATTCCTATCTCTCAAACCTTTATGGTGTGAGAGATAGAGCATTCTAAAGTCCCTCCCTCCCCTTCTCCTGACGTCAGATGCAAGCTGACAGCAGGAGATCCTGGTCCAGGGAACCGACAGGCGGCTCTTCAACAGAGCCGAAATAGCGAGAATGAAAAAGAAATACTTAATTGGAACAGTCTACAGAGTGTGCTTGGCTTATAAGCACACTTTTTAGACTGTTCCAAAGAAGTATTTATTTTTCATTCGTGGTATTTCGGCTCTACTGAAGAGCCTCCATGAGTCGGCTGACTCAGATCTCCATCTGTCATCTTTATAGCTGACATCAGGGAGGGGGAAACTTTAGAATGCTTTATCTCTCAAACCATAAAGGTGTGAGAGAATTAGGAATAGCACCGACAGATTTCTTATTTTCTGCACTACAATATTACTTTTTATAATACTAAGACATTACTATCCCTGTAATGGAGAATATTCAGAGGAAGGTTGTGTTACTAGTGGGGTACCTCAGTGATCCGTCCTAGGGCCCATTCTTTTTAATATATGTATTAGTGATATTGCAAAAAGTCATCAAGGTAAGGTATGCTTTTTCACAGGTAAAACAAAGATATGCAACAGGGTAGATATTCCTGGGGGGTAAGGTAAATGACAAATGATTTAGGTAAATTAGAAGACTGGAAGAGAATGTGGCAGCTACAGTTTAATGTTGATAAATGTAAGTAATGAAAAAGGCAGTATATAGTATTAAGAGTACTTTAATGTCACTAATAGAGGAAAGGGACTTGGGAGTAATTATTTTTGATGACTTAAAAGTAGACAGGCAATGCAACAAAGCACGGGGAATGGAAGCAGGGTTGTATAATCAGAGGGATTAGTAGCAGAAAGAGGGAGGTGGTCATGCCACTCTACAGATCTATGGTTAGACCTCACCTAGAGTATTGTATATAGTACTGACAACCCATCTCCAGAAGGGTATGAGAGAATTCAGAGATGGGCTACTAAAATGGTGAATTGTTTGCAGGATAAAAATGATCAGGACAGACTAAAGGATCTGAACAAGTATAGGTTGGAGGGGAAAAGAGAGAGAGGGGGGATATAGAAACATAGCTGATGAGATTGGAAAAGATTTGGGTCCATCAATTCCAGCCCATCTGCTTTGAAGCCAACTCTCTTAATTCTCAGTATTGTTCTGTGCTATATAGGCATCCATTTGAAAACAGCTACAGTATCTACAAGCACAGCATCACAAGGAAAATAATTCCATCGCTTTACCACACACACTGTAAAAAATCCCTACGTTTGTTTTAGTCAAAGTCACCTTTCCTCTAGTCTTAATGGTTGACCTCTTGTTCTTACTTCAGCTGCTTGAGTAAATTATTCATTGGAGAGTCATTTGTATTTACCTCAATTTTATTTTAAAATGGTAATCATATCACCCCTTAGATGTTTCTTCTCTAATGTAAACAAACCCAGTTTGGCTAGTCTCTTTTTATAACGCAGATCCTCTAATCCCTTTATCATTTTTGTTGCACGTCTCTGCAGTTTTTCCTGTTCAATAATGTATTTTTAAGAACAGGTGCCCAAAATGTACTCCATATTCTATATGAGGCTTTACAAAGCATATATATAGAGGTAGAATTATATGAGCATCCCGTGCATTGATACCACTTTTTATGAAGGATAGTGCCCTATGTGTTCTTGCAGGAGCTGGGTGACTCTGCACACTGTTGTGAAATCTATCCTCTATCAGTAGGGTCCGAAACTGAACTCCGTGGCACCCCACTTCCACCTTTAGATCAACTCAAAAAGGTTCCATTTACAACTCTCTGCCATCTATCATTTGACCAGTTCTCAATCCATGAACAGATATAACCTCCCAAACCAAAGCCTTTTACTTTATGACATAACCTACATCTATGGCAATTCCCTTGTCCAAATTACTAATTATCCTTTCATAAAATGCAAGTAAATTAGTCTAGCAACCCTTTTAATATCTTACCCACTATGGAAGTCAATATCGCATGTCTATAATTTCCTGGTTTGGATCTTACCCCCTTTTTGATTGAAACATTCAAATACATGAAGGGAGGTATATTTCAAACTAGTATAAATGTTAGGACAAGAGGTTATAGTCTAAAACTAGAAGGACAGAGGTTTAGATTTAATGTAAAAAAACTTTACTTCACTGAGAGGGTGGCAGAAAATTGGCATAGCATGCCAGCATAAGTGGAAGTGGTTAATACAGTGAGAGAATTTAAACATGCATGGAGTAGGCATAAAACAATACCAAGGTGCAAATAAGATCTGAGGTTTTTACAGTAAGAAAATGGGCAGACTAGATTGGCCGAATTGTTCTTTTTTGGTGTATATGTTTCTATTAAATGGATTGTCAAACATATCAGAATGTTTTTTACAGGTACCTGTCAAGTTGCTCAAAAGGTATTTCTGTATCCTGTCATTTGGAATCACACATACCATACATTATTTAGACTCAGAATCATAATATATTTATGTACGGGGCCAATGCCATCTTTAACCCCTTAAGGACCAGTGACGTGCCAGGAACGTCACTAGTGCCAGGACCGTCACGTGCCTTAAGGACCGGTGATGGTTCTGGCACATCACAGATTTTGTGATCACAGTGCTGTATCACAATGGTAGGCTGAAACTACTAACTGCTCCAAGAGCAGATCGGTCAGCTTCAGCCCCTCTTTCAGCGAGCTAGTAGATGTGATTGGTCACATCTGCCAGCTCTCCAAATGAGATCTATGTGCTACCCTGGACTTCTGATCGTTAAGTGGCTAATCAAACTAGTCAAGCCAAGCTACAATTTGGATGCTTTATTCCAGAATTGCCATTCTGCTATTGAATATTAGTGGCGATGTAAGAGCACCTACTGAAAGGTAAGGCTTTTCAAAGCACCCAGTATGCAGGACTAGTGAAGCTCCCTCCTTACTGGTGTAGTCCAGTTAGATAATACAGTGGGTCACAGGGAAACATTGAATCAATACTAGAGATATTGTTGGGTTGCCAGATAATTACTCCTCTTTCTGTTTTGTTCATATTGCCCAAAATCTATACCAGTGGTTCCCATCCCTGTCCTCAGGAGTGCCTAACAGGCCATGTCCTTAGTATTTCACTGTTTGTGCACGGGTGAGCTCGTTACAGACTCAGTCATTCAGTTTACTCACCTGTACATAAGCAAGGAAATCATAAGTACATGGTCTATTAGTAACCCTTGAGGATAGGTTTGGGAACCACTGTTCTGTACACTGGGGCATGGCACAAACCTCTGGTCCTTAAATCATAAACACCCATACTCTCCCACACTGCTTTGGTGCCGTCATCTTAAAGGTATAGTAATACTTTGTTTTTAAAATTTCTAATATCATATATATTAACAATAGAAGTACAATAACCTACCTCCCATCTCTCTAACCTTTATAGTTTGAGAGATTGTAGCATTTAAATTCCCCCCCCCCCCACTGCCCTTTTAGAGACATCAGCGCTCCATGGGTGTCACGACTAAGCCTAGCACAGAAGCCGGAAGTAGGAAAAAGATACTCCTCCAACAAAGGGGATTGGGGCTAGAGGCTAGAGAGCGTCGCTAGGCGGCGACGCTAGAGTACATAGGCCAACCGTAGGGGGGTGTGCTGCGGCCTAAGCCGTCTAAAGGTGCTAGCCGCAAGGCTAGATAGCCCCCTTCAGTTGAGCCTCCGGGGACTCAGGATACCCCACTACGGTTGGACTATACCCCAATCACCTCAGGGAGAAACTGACTCCAAGAAGATGAATAAGTAGGGCACAAGCAGGACTAGTCACAGGATACAGGACTGACTAGAGCAGGACAGTAAAGGACACAGGACTGACTAGAGCAGGACAGTAAAGGACACAGGATTGACCAGAGCAGGACAGCAACAGGACACCGGACTGACCAGAGCAGGATACACAGGATACAGGACTGACCAAAAGCAGGATACAGGATACGGGACTGACCAGAGCAGGACTACACTGGATGCAGGACTGACCAGAGGGGAATAGCAACTGAGAGTGGACTGACCAGAGCAGGATACTGGAGACAGGACATTTGGCAGCAGACAAGCTGGAACACAGACAGCAAGAGCAGGACACCGTAGACAGGACACTTGAGCTGGAACACAGACAGCAAGAGCAGGACACCGGAGACAGGACACTTGAGCTGGAACACAGACAGCAAGAGCAGGACACCGGAGACAGGACACTTGAGCTGGAACACAGACAGCAAGAGCAGGACACTGGAGACAGGACACTTGAGCTGGAACACAGACAGCAAGAGCAGGACACTGGAGACAGGACACTTGGGAACAGAAGGTGAACGAGGCACAGCAAGACCTGTTCACCGGAATGGACGCTTAGACAACGCGTCCGTTGGAGGAAGAGGGCGCCTAAAATAGTGAAGCCCAAACGGCTTCACGTGGAGGACTGCGCATGCACGAGTCCAACCCGGAAGCCGAAGCTAACAGGAGCGACGGGAGAGAGGACACCGCGAGGAGTCAGCACGGCGGTGACAATGGGACAGAAACCTGGTCGTTTGACAGGCTGGCGCCTCTTCAGCAGAGCCGAGATAGTGCTATTTAGAATGAAATGCTTAATTGGAATGGTCTACAAAGTGTGCTTGCAAATCAGGCACACTTTGTAGACCGTTCCAAATAAGTATTTCATTCTAAATAGTGCTATCTCGGCTCTGGTGAAGAGCCGCCAGCCGGTCAAATGACCAGAATCCACTACTATCCCATAGAGCGCTGATGTCTCTGAAAGAGTGGCAGTGGGGGGGGGGCTTTAAATATTACAATCTCACAAACTATAAAGATTAGAGAGATGGGAGGTAGGTTATTCTAATTTTATTGTTAATATCTACAATATTAGAAATGTTTAAAACAAAGTATTACTATCCCTTTAAAGTAGACATTGTTTCATACATAAAGATCAGTGCAGTGCAGCTAAAAAAGGAAAGAAAAAATGTCTCCCTTTGAAACTTTGCAGATACAAAGAAATAGATTAACAGAAATGCTTTAACACAATTGTACATATAATCAATCTATCCAACAAGTTTTTATCTATTATTTCCATTAATATGATTTGGTTTTGTCATTTACCCTGAAGTTTCTTTATCATCAAATTGTTGCAAAAGGATTCTGTGATGTTGGAACTCAATTCAACTTCACATAGAAACTACCATAAAGCAGTGTTTGGGTTGATTTCCCCTGAGTTCGAAATGTAATGAGACTGTTGATAGTATTAGCTGTAAATATAAAAGGTGCAGAAATTGTATTATTCTGCTGATATAACAAAGGAGGAGAAAACTGTAATCTTGTTTAAAGGAAAACAGTATGTATGGGAATAAGTGGCCCTTAGAAAGGTTCAGCAAATTACAGAAATATTAAAGCTTCTCATTATTGCCACATAAACCATAGTTTCACTGTCGTCCAATACAGGTCACTGGTACTCTGGGAGGCGTAAGTCCCCTTTAATAGGCAGGAACAATTATGCAAATAATTTGCAAGGGGCGGAGCCTCCCCTCTTACTTAAGCCACCTTCTGGCCAGAGCCACTCATATTGATTTGTTCCTGGTGTGCTTCACACCAGGTAGAGAACATCTATGCATCTTAGTATTTTATTATTTTTTTATTCAAATATGGAATACCACCATTAGGAGGGTGACCATGGCTGTGAATTGCCCTCTTTAAAGTGGCTGGTGCAGCTTCCAGGGATTTCCTGTGGACCTATACCCTGAAGAGGGGACAGCTTGTGTTAAGCAGCTCCCCTGTTGGGGAATTTACCTCTGGTTCTTTCCCTCCCTATCATGGTCACCTGAAGACAGAAGTCAGCAAGGAAGGTGAGTCACCCATTGAGTGCTGAAGGTCCACTTGTCCCCACAGTGTCCCTTTGATGGGCTTGTATTTGGGAGTTTTAATACACTCCAGCACTCATAGGGTGTTTTTATTGCATTATTACTGTTTATGCAATTTCTGTGTTATTCTCTGAGTTTTGGAGCATTGGGTATTCATTTATTTATGTTTCTCATGTGTTTCATGCTTGTTTGGGCACTTTTTAATGTTTTCTTAAACTTTATTAAAAATGGTGTTCCGCGCCTTTAAGCGCGGCTTTTTCCCGCTCAGACGCAAGGGCTCCTTTACTCTCTATGGGAATTCACAGTATGGGACATATCTCTGGAACCGCTTGTCACAGCAACTTCAGAGAGGGCTCATTTTAATTCTAGGCTCCTGCTCTATCATCCGGAATGTGTTTTATTTATGTGGGGTGTTCAGGGGGGCTTCGGGCACTGTTTGGGGTACTTGTAAGGAAAAACTACATTTCCCATGAGCGCTTGGTTCGCGCTCGTTTCTGATTGGCTGTCACGACGGCCGCCATTTTGTGGTACTTTTCCTAGGCGAGTACACTACGCAGGGACCGAGCCTTCTCTCTCCTCAACAGATTAACCCTTCGCTGGCCAGATAAGTCCGTTTTTAGAACATTTCTGGGGTGAAACTTTAATCTTATCAATTTTTCTGGGTGATAGTGTTATTAGTGGGGTATATTGACGCTGTGAGCATGTCTACTTCACTGGAGCTAGGGGCTAGACCCAAGTCTAAGGAGGATGGGGGGTCCGCTACCCCCATGGCGTTTTGCTCCTCTTGCCACATTGGGCTGGATGGCGATAATGTGGGGGATCTATGCCCTAATTGTACTGGTCAAGATAGCAACCCTGGGCTTCCCAGCCACGCTATTGAGCCATCTTGGGTGAAGGAGTTTAAAGCTGCCACTAGGGATCTCAGATCCACACTTCAACTCTTTCCCTCTCAGGTACAGGGGGCTCTCCAGGTCTGGCAGACCCCCTCTACTATCAGGACCTCCCTGCCTAAGCCACAGGGAGCTCCTGATATCACTGATTCTTCTGAAGAAGAACTTTTACAGGATTCTGATGCTGAGGAACGTACTGTTATTGAATCTAACAGGTCCATTGGGGACCCCTATGAGTGTGACCCTGAAGTTTCGGCTGAGGGTCTGATCAGAGCGGTTCTGAATACGCTCAACCTTCCTCTGACTCAGGAATCCACTTATGATCCTACTGATGTTTTTCAGAAAAAGCCATCTAAGCCTGTTGTTTGTTTTCCAACTAACCCTACTCTTGCCCGTCTGGTCTCTGAGGCATGGAAGAATCCTGATAGATCTTCCTCTGTCTCCAAAAAGTTTGCCAAACTTTACCCTTTTCCTGAGGCGGAGCTGGCAAAATGGGTTCATCCTCCCAAAGTGGATGCTCCTGTGTCTAGACTATCCAAATCTACTGCTTTGGCTGTCTCAGATGCCTCTGCCTTGCAGGACTGGACGGATAAGAAACTAGAGCTCTCTCTTAAGTCTATTTTTGCCTCCATTGGCACAGCCATGCGCCCCACTTTTGCTGTGGCATGGGTTAATAGAGCTATTGCGGCCTGGACTGAACGACTGACTGAAGCGGTTCGCCAGGATGCGCCTGTATCTGAACAGTTGCAGCTTCTTGCTAATATCACTGAAGCTCAGAACTATGTTGCTGATGCTGCTTTTGATGCTGTGCGCATGATGGCGAGGGCCTCCACTTCTTCTGTGGTGGCTAGACGCGCTCTTTGGCTGAAAATTTGGTCTGCTGATACAGCCTCTAAGAAGGCTTTGCTTTCCTTGCCCTTTCAGGGGAATTTGCTTTTTGGGTCTGAACTCAAAGAAATGATCAGTGAGGCTACTGGCGGTAAAAGTACTCTTCTACCCTCAGTCTTTAAGAAAAAGTTTCCAGCCAAACGCAATCGGTCCTTTCGTTCCTTTCAGACTGAGACACGCTCCTCGGCCCAAACGGGTCCTCCCACTACGCGCTCCTCCTCCAAGCCCAAACAGTCCTGGAGGCTCAAAGTTGCCTCCAAGGCCAAGACCTCCAAGACTGCTTCGGCATGACTCGCCGAACCCGGGTCCGCATCCGGCTGTAGGCGGTCGTCTCCGCATCTTTCGCCGGACTTGGGAGGAGTCAGTGGCGGACCCATGGGTTCTTCAGGTGGTGTCAGAGGGATACAGGATCCCTTTCTCTTCCCTTCCTCCTTTTCGGTTCCATTTTACTCGTCCTTCTCAGGAACCCACAAAAAGGCGTCTGTTCGA
The DNA here is from genome assembly GCA_037306005.1 of Rhinophrynus dorsalis. Lineage (NCBI taxonomy): Eukaryota > Metazoa > Chordata > Amphibia > Anura > Rhinophrynidae > Rhinophrynus > Rhinophrynus dorsalis. The sequence continues at coordinate 123,313,117 of CM074723.1, read as the reverse complement.
CGACGCTATTCAGGATCTCTTGGACAAAGAGGTCCTGGAGGCGGTTCCTCAGGGGGACACAGGTTCAGGATTTTATTCCAACCTGTTTGTGGTAGCCAAAAAGGACGGAGGAGCTCGTCCCATTTTGGATCTCAAAGATCTCAATGCCTATGTGGTGACTTCCCACTTCCGCCAGGAGTCCCTGCGCTCTGTGATTGCAGCAATGTCTCCAGGGGAGTTTCTTGCCTCCCTGGACCTTCAGGATGCTTATCTTCACATCCCTATTCATCCAGAGAGCAGGCGGTATCTCAGGATTGCCTGCCACAGGGGACACTTTCAGTTTGCAGCGCTCCCCTTTGGGCTGACTTCAGCCCCTCAGGTCTTCCAGAGGGTGTTGGGCTCCTTGATAGCGGTGCTCCATCAGGATGGGATCAGAGTGACCCCCTACATGGACGATCTCCTACTGAAGGCCTCCTCAGCGGAGCTTCTCCACCAGCAATTACAGATGTGCATGCACACCCTGAACCGTCATGGCTGGATCCTGAATCTGGACAAGTCGGACTTGATTCCATCTCAGAGGCTTCTGTTCCTGGGTCTCCTGTTCGACACTCACCAATGCATGGTGTTTCTTCCAGAGGACGTGGCTCACCAGATAGCTGTCAGAGTGGCTGGAATCCTGGACCTGGACGTGATTCCAGTTCCGAAGTTGTCGTCCTTAGTGGGGAAGTTCATTTCCACAATCGAAGCAGTACCATTTGCCATGGCCCACTCCAGGGATCTTCAGAGATTCGTGATCCAGACGTGCAAGAATCATCCAGATCATCAACATCTGTCTGTTTCTCTTCCTCCTCACGTCGAGTCGAGTCTGCACTGGTGGTTAGATCTCTCTCATCTCCTGAAAGGGAAATCCTTTCTAGTTCCTCCTTGGACCACAGTCACTACGGATGCCAGCCTTCGGGGCTGGGGTGCAGTCTGGGGTCGCTTCAGTGCTCAGGGGAAATGGGGTCTGGAGGAATCCATGCTCTCCATCAATGTTCTGGAACTTCGAGCTGTCCGGCTGGCCCTGAGGCACTGGGAGTCTCAATTGACCGGTCTTCCAGTCAGAGTGGAGTCCGACAACGCCACGGCGGTGGCTTACATCAACAGGCAAGGCGGCACAAGAAGCGGTTCCGCCTGGTGGGAGGTCAAGGATATTTTGTCTTGGGCAGAAGATCACGTGCCTGTCATCTCTGCGGTTCATATTCCAGGCGTGGACAACGTCATGGCAGACTTCCTCAGTCGTCATACCGTCGACAGCGGAGAATGGGCTGCACCCAGAGGTGTTTCACATGCTCACTCAACGGTGGGGGATGCCTGTGGTGGATCTGATGGCTACCAGACACAACAGGAAGGTTCCGGTGTTTTGCTCCCGGTTGAGGGACTCCCTTGCTCTAGCAGTGGATGCCTTGTCGATCCCGTGGGACTTCTCCCTGGCTTACATCTTCCCTCCTCTTCCTCTATTGGTCAGAGTCATCCAGAAGTTGAAGAGGGAACGTTGTCCTGTCATCCTGATTGCTCCAAACTGGCCTCGCCAGTCCTGGTTTCCGGAATTGATGGCCATGTCAGTGAAGGATCCAATCCCACTTCCAGCCCGTCCGGACCTGCTTCTTCAGGGGTATCTGTGGAAAGAGGATGTTCACTCTCTCCGTTTGATGGCATGGCGGTTGAATCCTCGATTCTAGCAAAGAAAGGCTTTTCTCCTTCTGTGGTATCGACGATGCTCAGTGCTCGTAAGCCTGTGTCTTCCAAGATCTATCATCGCATATGGTCAACTTTCGTGACTTGGTGCGCTGACAAGAAGTTGTCACTTGACTTCCATCTTCCCACTGTCCTGGCCTTTTTGCAGGACGGTGTGGATAAGGGGCTCAGTCTGAGTTCCCTCAAAGTTCAGACTTCTGCCTTGTCTGTGTTTTTCCAGGAACGGATTGCTGTCCTTCCTGATGTGAAAGTCTTCTTCCAGGGTGTGACTCATGTTCGACCTGCCTTTAAGAGTCCTGCTCCCCAGTGGGATCTCAATTTGGTGCTGGGAGTTCTTCAGCGACCACCGTTTGAATCCTTGGCTTCCATTCCATTACGTCTTGTGACTTGGAAGATGGCCTTCCTCTTGGCTGTTGTGTCAGTGCGCCGGGTAGCAGAGTTACAGGCCTTGTCTTGTAAACCTCCTTACCTGGTGTTCCACAAGGATAAGGCTGTGCTTCGCACTACCAAGGAATTCTTACCCAAGGTTGTGTCTGAGTTTCACATCAATCAGGAGATTGTGGTTCCCTCTTTCTGCCCTAATCCTTCATCTGACAAGGAAAGAGATCTCCATCTGTTGGATGTGGTGCGTTGCCTCAAGTTTTATGTTCATCGCACCGAGTCTATCAGGAAGTCTGACGCTCTATTCGTCATTCCTGAGGGGCCTAGGGCAGGAAGACCGGCTTCCAAAGTTACCATTGCCTCTTGGATTAAGGCTACCATCCGTGAAGCCTATAAGTTGCGGAATAAGCATGTTCCCTTCCGGGTGACTGCCCATTCCACCAGATCTATTGGGGCCTCTTGGGCCTACAAGAATCAAGCTTCTGCTGATCAACTGTGCAGAGCGGCCACTTGGTCCTCTGTGCACACCTTTTCTAAGCACTATCGAGTTGATGTACTGGCTTCGGCTGATGCCAGTTTTGGAAGGAAGGTCCTGGAGGCAGTCTTGCCTGTGTAGGTCTTCCGCTCTGTGATCCTTAGTGCTTCTTTACTGTTGAGCCCGGTTGGCTCTAGTTCCGTGTGCTGTGTTAGTTCAGGGATTGTTCCCTTGGTTGGTGTCCGTTGACACTTACAGTTTGGGCTATGTTATCAACTGGTCATATCAGTTCTAGTGACTTGGGCCTTGCGCCTGGTCCTTGCCTTACTTCCCGCCTCTGGATCAGCTCAATGTTTGTACATCCCAGAGTACCAGTGACCTGTATTGGACGACAGTGAAAATAGGATTTTAGTCTTACCTGTTAAATCCTTTTCACTTAGTCCATACAGGTCACTGGTCTCCCACCCTGTCAAGGGACCAGTCTTGGCTCTCCTGTGGCATTCAGTGGGAGACCGTTCGGGCATGCTCACAGGAGTCTTTCTTTTTGCTTACCTGAGGTCAGTTTTTGGGGTCTCAAATCAATATGAGTGGCTCTGGCCAGAAGGTGGCTTAAGTAAGAGGGGAGGCTCCGCCCCTTGCAAATTATTTGCATAATTGTTCCTGCCTATTAAAGGGGACTTACGCCTCCCAGAGTACCAGTGACCTGTATGGACTAAGTGAAAAGGATTTAACAGGTAAGACTAAAATCCTATTTTTCATGACAGTAATGCAAAACCTGGATTTTCAAAGACAGTGATGTTATTGTACAAAGAAAAACTGGAGCAATTCTTGAGCAAGCCAACTGTACCATTGGAGACAAATAAAAATTCCTGAAATTGCTCTAATGTAGGCCTAGATTACATTTAAGGTAATCAGATATCCCTTTAAATGCAGGAGTATTTTAAATATTTAATTCTGCAGGGCTACACAAGAATCAGTGCTAACCTGTTGCATGTGTCTGTTATAAAAGTCTTGTTTAAAGGGATATCTGGTCACCTTAAAGGGATAGTAATACTTAATTATTACTTTCCCCCCTATTGTAGATATTTGCAAAATAATTTAAAAGCCCCCAGGTTCATCTCTCAAACCTTTATGGTTTGAGAGATAACCAAAGGCAAAGATCCCCCTCCCTCCCCCTTCCCTGAAGTCAGCGTTGTACTGACTGCAGGGATATCGGTCTGATTTTCATCAGGTGGCTCTGCAGCAGAGCCGCGATCGCATTAGTGAAAAATAATTATTTCACTAAAACGGTCTTCCACGTGTGCTTGCAAACTGAGCACATGTAGAAGACCGTTTCAGTGAAATAATTATTTTTCACTAATGGGATCTCGGCTCAGCTGCAGAGCCGCAAGCCTGTCGTACAACAGACTTCCCTACAGTCAGTACAACGCTGACTTCAGGGAAGGGGAAGGGGGGGGAACTTTGCCTTCGGTTATCTCTCAAGCCATAAAGATTTGAGAGATGAACCTGAGGACTATTAAATTATTTTGTAAGTATCTACAATATGGGGGATAGTAATAATAAAGTATTACTATCCCTTTAATTACACTGCAGTTGATAACCTTATTTCCGGTATTATCTACAATGCCCATGAAATTCAATGGGAATCTGTCAGATAAAACCAGAGATAACATTTATAACCTGCAATGTGATCCTGTCCCTAGGCAGCTGTCTTATAGCTATAAGAACTGAGTTCCCATAGCTTAATACCACTGAATATGTTCTGACAATGAGGATCAGAATAAGAACCTAAAATCCCTAATTAAATAATTCAACTAAAAACGGTTACAAGTCAAAGACCATTAACAGATCAATTCTGCTGCAATGTAAAAAACAAACACAAATCATATGCAACACGGAACTATAAGGTATGCAAGAAATAATCAGGGATTTACAACTTGTTATGACTGATGATGCAAAGTGAAAAGAAATATCCCCCAAACCACCAATTCTCACATTCTGGCAATTTAGAAACCTGAAACAGAAAATAATAAGCAGAAAACTCCTCAGTTGGCACTGATCATACATTCATTGGGGCAAAACCATGCAATGGCACTTCATGAATGTAGCATATATTATTCATGCAATGAGTGCCACCATATTGGGGAAACTTGCCAAAAATTACTGTATAAACACACACACAGATATACAATAACAAATCACAATGGAGAAAATGACTATACTACAGTAGGATACCATTTTTCTCTAGCAGATCATTCAGTTATAAATCTTACAATTTGGCTTAAAGGTAATTTTCAAATATTCCAAAAAAGAAAGACATTTGAATTAAGAATGACAGTTCCCTTCAAAATGCATGAAACACGACTCATTAAAGATATGGGATTCTTATCTCACTACTAGAAATTTCTTTAACCTGCACCTCCTCTGTAATTTTCCCATCCCCCTCATCTTCTATCTGTTCTGCATGCAAAATATTGAAACAGAATCTGACAGCAGATAAGAACAATTCAGCCCATCTAGTCTGCCCATTTTTCTTGCCAAACAAAACTCTCAAACCTTATTTGGTTACATAGTTACATAGTTACATAGTAATTTAGGTTGAAAAAAGACTTGCGTCCATCCAGTTCAACCCTTTTCCTATTCCTGTTTACCATCGCTGACCCAAAAGAAGGCATCCGACTCCAAATGGCAATCAGATTTCTCCCTGGATCAACAAGCCCTAACTAAATATTAATCCCAATACTAACGTGCATAGCCCTCTATATTATGCTCTTTTAAATAAGTATCCAGGCCCCTTTTAAAAGCATCTAATGTATTTGATAGCACCACCTCCTCCGGAAGTGCATTCCATACCTTTATTGTCCTTACTGTAAAGAAACCCTTCCGCTGTTGTAGACTAAATCTCCTTTCCTCAAGTCTAAGCGGGTGGCCCCTTGTCCTGTGTACTGTTCTGTTAATGAACAGGTCTTTTGAAAGCCCTTTATATGGGCCTTGAACATATTTATATAGTGTTATCATATCCCCTCTAAGACGCCGTTTCTCTAGTGTGTACAAGTTTAACTTTTCTAGCCTCTCTTCATAACTAAAACTTTCCATTCCCCTTACTAGTTTTGTAGCCCTCCTCTGCACTCTCTCTAGTTCCATAATGTCCTTCTTCAGAAAGGGCGCCCAGAATTGAACAGCATATTCTAGGTGGGGTCTTACCATGGACCTGTAAAGAGGCATAATTATATCTTCCTCCCTTGAGTCAATACCCCTTTTAATACATGCCAATATCTTATTGGCCTTTGCAGCTGCCAGCTGGCACTGCATGCTACTGCAAAGTCTATTGTCTACCATTACTCCTAAATCCTTTTCATTAGTAGATTTCCCCAGAGAAACACCATTTAAACTATATGTTGCATTTTTATTATTATACCCAAAATGCATAACTTTACACTTGTCTATATTGAATCTCATTTGCCATTTGCCTGCCCAGTTACTCAATTTGTCCAAGTCCTCTTGTAATGAAGACACATCCAGTTCAGACTTTATTACCTTACTTAATTTTGTGTCATCGGCAAACACTGATACATGGCTTCCTATGCCCTCTGGGAGGTCATTAATAAACAAATTAAAAAGAAGAGGACCCAGGACAGATCCCTGAGGCACTCCACTTATCACGTTTATCCAACTGGAGAACTTGCCATTTACTACCACTCTTTGCATTCTATCTTTCAGCCAATTTCCAATCCACTCACAAACATTTTGCCCTAGTCCTATTTCATTCAATTTGTACAGTTCTTGGTCTTGTCTTATGTTAAGGACAGCTTTATGCCTATCCCATGCATGCTTAAATTCTGTCACTGTATTAACTTCTACCACTTCTTCTGGTAGGCTGTTTCACTTATCTACCACCTTCTCAGTGAAGTATAACTTTCGTACATTACATCTAAGTCACTGTCCCTGTAGTTTTATACTATGTCCTCTTGTACTAATATTTATACTCTTTTGAAATGTACTTCCATCCTGCACTTTGTTGAATCCCTTTATGTATGAGAATCTTTCTATCATATCCCCTCTCTCTCTTCTCTCCTCAAGCTATACATGTTCAGATTCTTTAGACTATCCTGATTTTATCCTGCAAACCATTCCCCATTTTAGTAGCCTTTCGCTAAATTCTCTCCAGAAGATCTATATCCTTCTGCAGATGGGGTCTCCAGTATACATAAAACTCTAGGTGAGGTCTAACCAAAGATCTGTAGAGTGGCATGACCATATCTCCCAAAAATTAAAATGGCCAAAGAGGGACACTTTTGTTTTAGGGGGTGTTTCTGAGGGCGTGTCTGGTGGATGGGACATTACCAAGATATTTTTTAGGTAATTTCATGACCTAATGACACCTCTTTGTGTAACTGAATCAAAGTATTTTATTTACACAGACTAATGTATAAACACATATATTTAAATAAACATTAAAGGGTTAGTAATAGCATATATAAATAAAAAGTATTATTGTAGATATTGAAAAAAAAATCCATCAATGCCAGTCCTATCCCTCAAACTTTCATGGTTAGAGAGATATATTGTGATAAAGTTCCCCCTTCCCTCCCCTTTCATTGACATCAGCCTCTAGGTGGCAGAAGATTATCCCGGTCCCTGGACTGGCTATCATATAGTGCTATCATAAAGGTTTGAGAGATAGGACTGGCATCGATGGAATTACTTTTTCAATATCTACAATAATACTTTTTATTTATATATGCCATTACTAACCCTTTAATGAGATTTATTGTTGTGGAGGGACATCAGGGAGGGAAAGAGGGACAGAAGGACGTGTCCAATCCTGTGAAAACTTGACGTAAATAAAAAAGTTTTTTTTCAAACTTTGACTTCAAAAAGGGGCCCAGATTGGAACATGCCCTTTTCCAGTTTCACACTTTGAATTTTCACAGCTTGCGTCACTGATGCCATGCCTCATTTGAGGCTGTGTAGCAGTACCGCACTTTAAGATTCCCCCAAAACTGTATTTGTTTGGAAAGTAGACACCCTAGGCTTTCATTTTATGTATCTTTTCAAATTTTTTACTCAGCCATTTTACCACCAATCCCTCGTAAAACTTGATGTAAGTAAAGAAAATCTGCTTTTTTCACACTTTGTCTTCAATGTTGATGTGAATTTCAAGCACATGATAGGTGAACATTTTTAAAGTGCATTGTTTAGTGTTCAGCTCCTTCTTCTGAGTACGGCAATACCCCATATGCATAGGTTTCTCAAGGTTTGGGGGCACTACGGGGCCCAAATTGGAACATGGTCTTTTTCAGTTTCACACTTTGAATTTTCACAGCTTGCGTCCCTGGTGCCATGTCTCATTTGGGGCTGTGTATCAGTGCCCCACTTTAAGATTTCCCCCAAAAGTGTATATTTTTGGAAAGTAGACACCCCAGGCTTTCATTTTATGTATGATTTAAAATTTTTTACACAGCCATTTTACCACCAATCCTGTGAAAACTTGACGTACGTAAAAAATTCAGCCGTTTTCACACTTAATGTTGATGTGGATTTCAGGCACAGTATAGGTGAAGATTTTATAAACTGCATTTATTAGTGTTCAGCTCTTTTTCTGAGTATGGCAATACCCCAAATGCAAAGGTTTCTCAAGGTTTGGGGTAGCTACGGGACCCAATTTTGAACAAATATTGAATTTTCACATCTTGCTTAACTGGTGCCATGTCTCAATTTGGGCTGTGTAACAGTTGTCCAATTTTAAGATTTCCCCCAAAAAGTGTATATTTTTGGAATATACGCACCCCAGGCTTTCATTTTAGGTGTGTTTTCAAATTTTTTTTACACACCCATTTTACCACCAACACTGTGAAATCTTGACGTAACTAAAAAAAATCAGCATTTTTCACACTTTGACTTCAATTTTTATGTGAAGATTTTATAAACTGCATTGAATAGTGTTCAGCTCCTTATTCTGAGTATGGCAATACCCTATATGCATAGGTTTCTGATGGTTTGGGGGAGCTACGGGGCCCAAATTGGAACATGCACGTTTCCAGGTTCACTCTTTGAATTTTCAGAGCTTGTGTCACTGGTTCCATTTCTCATTTGGCCTGTGTAACAGTTCTCCACTTTAAGATTCCCCACCAAAAGTGTATATTTTTGGAAAGTAGACACCCCAGGCTTTTCAAATTTTGTACACAACAATTTTACTACCAATCCCTCGTAAAACTTGACGCAAGTAAAAAAAAAAAACAGCATTTTTCACACTTAGACTTCAGTGTTGGTGTGTATTTCAGCACAGAATAGGTAAGATTTTATAAACTGCATTGATTAGTGTTCAGTTCCTTCTTCTAAGTACTGCAATGCCCCATATGCATGGGTTTGTCAGGTTTTGGGGGAGCTACTGGTCCCAGTTGGAACATGTTAGTTTCCTTTTACAGACTGTCACGGTTTACCATTACATTCAGGAGTCAGTACGGTATAGTTAAATGCAAAATTTATTAATAACAGAAAAGTAGAGCACACTATATACACAAGTAGCAAGCAGAGGGTTACAAGTCAGCGAGCACTGCTATCAAGAATAGTAGGCTGCAAAGCTTGACCACTCTGCTGGAGACTAGGCCTCAGCCACTGGTAGTCTCTGCAGGAACAGGAGCAGAACAGGAACACTGGATCTTGATCTGATGAAGCGAGTGTACTGACTCACGCCTGCAGTCAGTTGGGAGCAATATCTGACTCACGCCTGCAGTCAGTATGAGGAAATGGATAACTGACTCATGCCTGCAGTTAGTATAAGGAAAGGGATACCTGACTCACCCCTGCAGTCAGTATCAGCTAGTCTACCAGTGCCCCAGGTCCACACTAGATTGGTTGTCTGCTAGGTACAAGGAACAAACGTAAGAATAGTCAGACAGAGCCACAAGTCAGCACCAGAGGGGGTAGTCAGACAAGCCAGGTCATACACAGTTCAGGTAGTCAGCCAGAGCCACAGGTCTGCACCAGGTTGGGTGTCCACTATAGGGATAGACAAAAGAATAGTCAGACAGAGCCACAGGTCAGCACCAGGTTGGATGGAAGACTAGCCAGGTCATACACAGAGCCCAAAGTAATAGAACTGCTATGAACAATAATGCAAGGGCAACTGAGTCAAGTCTCAGACTGCCCTTTAAACCCCTCCTCAGGAAGTAGGTAGGTGGAGCAGCTCAGAGGAAGGAAGTAGGCAGGAGGGGACTACAGGAAGCATGGCACATAAAACAGAGGTCTGCTGCATGCTTGAAGCCTCACGCCTGCAGATGACGCTGAAAACAAGGTAAGCTGTAATACAGACATGACATTTTTACAGCTGGTGCCTTGTCTGATTTCGGACCAATCCCTCTCAAAACCTGCAGTAAGGCAAAGACACACCATTTTTCACACTTATATTTTAGTGCTGCTCTGGATTTCAATCAGATGATATTTGCAGATTTTTTAAGTGCTTTACATTAGTGGTGAGTTACATCATCTGAGTACGGCAATGCCCCATATGCATAGATTTGTCAGGGTTTGGGGGGAGCTACTGGGCCCAGTAGGGAACATGTGTGTTTCCATTATCAGAGATGGAAAAAAACTTAGGGTGCTTTGCTTCCCATTATATTTTGATAGTGTTAGATCTAAGGAGAGATGTGTTTTGTAAAATTAAAAAAAAAACGGGATTTTTTTTAAGAACAAGTATGGCTTTCTTTTGATACCACAGTTATATGAATACCTCATTGTTTTATTTGATTAAAATAGAAAAAAAATTAAAAAACAACATTTTGCTTACATTTTCCTGTCAGGATTTGCATACCATTAGTTTATTACAAAAAAATACCCCTAAATATATTCATTTGCTTCTCCTGAATATAAGAGTACCCCATATGCCTAGTATTTCAATCCCTTTCTCTCATTTACAAGGTAAATATTACAAGATGGACGCCATTATTTCCAACCTGTAATTTTTCAACAATTGGCATGTGAGCGTCATCGCTTAGTTGACGATGCCAGAACCAAAAATGTCCCATAAAGGAATATGTTTCTGAAAACTAGACAGCATAAGGTAAATAATCAGGAGAATTTTGGAGTTTTTTTATGCAGCTATTTTTCCACAAATATTTTTCAAAATTGTGGTAATTGTTTTTTTGCAGTTTTCACACTTACATTTCAATATTACTGTTTATATCAAGCATGGGATAGGTTTGTCAGGGTTTGGGGGAGCGGAGCTACTGGTTCCAGTAGGGAACATGTGTGGTTCCATTATCAGAGATGGAAAAAAAACTTAGGGTGCTTTGCTTCCCATTATATTTTGATAGTGTTAGATCTAAGGAGAGATGTGATTTGAAAAATAAAAAACAGGATATTTCAGGGGGAAAAAGTGGCCAAATAATAAAATAAACTTTACAGCACTACTGCATTGTGCCTGCATGGTATTGCTTGAAGCAGTCACCCATGCAGAGGCCAGGTTTGGAAGGGCAATCAGGACAGTAAGTTGGGGTTTCTCTCCGTATTCCCTTGCTGTAGCAAACCCTGCAGCGCTTTTGTGGGTTTTTCTTTTGGGGGGTTGGGGGGATTTTATAAATAAAGTGTACTACCCTAGGTTTTGGTGGAGTTATTTCTGTTGCCCGTTGAAACAAAAATTGCGAAATAAGTTGGAGCTGATACTGCAGAAAACTAAATTTTAGAGTAGGGTTTGCCAATTTAAAAATTAAAAAAGAATTCTATACTTCAGTCTGCATCATGTAAATGGCAACCTTTTTGTACCATGCCCTACACTTTTGCATGGTGAGGTATGGCTGCATGAGTTGATCACACAGATCAACTCCCCCCCCATGTGCTTATTGTAGTCTTTGATGCAGACTGGCTTTTTTAGTATCCCCCCTTCTGCCACGAACAGAGACTGCCACAGTTTTGTCCTCATGCATGGTGGAAAGCATGTATACTTATTTTTTGTCTTTAAACTTAACTGCCAGCAGCTCTTCTTGGCACAAAGCTGAGGATGTCCCAGTTTTTAGTTTTTTTGCTACCATTTCTTTGGGCATCTCCCTGCAATTGTGCCTGACAGTACCACAGGCCACGGTGTCAAAATAAAAAAGTGACTTAAATAAAATGGGGCTGGTGTAGTAGTTGTCAACATATAAATGATATCCTTTATTTAATAAGGGGTAAATTAGATCTCAAACAATGTTCCCATTTGTTCCGAGAGATTCGGGGCAACCAGGAGGGTCAAGTTGGCTGCCTGTGCCTTCGTAAATTAGAAAAGCCTGGGTATAGCCTGTGGCACTTTCGCATAATTTATAAAATTTAACGCCGAATTTGGATCGCTTGGAGGGGATGTATTGTTTGAAACCTAACCTGCCTTTATATTTCATAAGGGATTCATGTATATTTATGTGTTTTTTGGGGGTATATACTTGGGCAAACTTTTCCTGTAAATGATTTATTAGGCGGCGAATTTTGAACAGTCTGTCATACTTGGGGTGTTCTTTTGGGAGGCACAAGATATTATCACTAAAGTGCATAAAGCATAAGATAATTTCATATCTAGTCCTGGTCATTGTTTTGGAGAATATAGGGGTATCATATATGGGGTTTTTACACCAGTATATTCTAATACTTGGCTTTTTAAATATTCCCATTGTCAATGTAAGGGCCCAGAATTTCTTAAATTCTAAAAGGTCTGTGGATTGCCATATTTCTTCCTTGGAAACGAACACTGATGGGTTGGTGGCAATATATTGGGCTGCATATAAATTTGTTTGAGACACGATTTCCCCCAAAATTTCTTCCCCCAAAAATAAATAAAAAAAACTGCACATGGGTAAATCCTGCCACATGCACTTGAATTCCTGGGTTGCCTGTGAATTCAGGAATTAGTGGGCATAAATTGGCTGGCAATACCCATTCATCAGCGGCAGGTCTTGGGGTAGTACTTGTGGCAGCTCTTGGGGCATTTCTTAGGACAGATCTTGGGGCATTTCTTAGGGCAGCTCTATGGGAAGGTCTTTGGGCAGCTCTTTGGGAAGTTGCAGGGGCAGCTCTTGGGGCATTTGCCGGGGCAGCTCTTGGAGCAGTGCATCTTTTTTTGACAGAAGGCCCTGCGTCATCACTAGAGCTGCTCTCACTCTCAGAAAACTGACTGATGTCGAAGTCTGACGCAGTGTCTGTGGCTTCTGAGTCAGACACCAAAAAGGAATATACCTCTTCTAAACTGTAACTCTGCTGCATTGTACACACCTACTATAAACTAAATAAATTACTAACTTCTATACCTAACTATACCAAACTATCACCAAAAACGGACACTATTCCTATGATAATTTTTTCCCCTGTGCTACTCCTAAACCTAAATCTATCCCTAAGCCTTAACCTAACACACACATTCCTTGAACCTACCCAACCCAACCACCTATCTAAAGTAGCATATAATATAAAATACATTTTTAAATAAAATAAACTTTTTTTTTGTTTTTTTTCCCTATGCTACTCCTAAACCTAAGTCTAACCCTAAGCCTTACCCTAACACACGTATTCCTTGAACCTACCCAACCCAATTACCTATCTAAACTAGCTTATAATATAAAATCAATTTGTAAATAAAATAAACTTTTTTTTTGTTTTTTTGTTTTTTTTCCTATGCTACTCCTAAACCTAAATCTAACCCTAAACCTTAACATAACCCACGTATACCCTGGACTTACCTAACCCAAGTCAACTACCTATCTAAACTATAATTATTCTATTTTTTGTGGGGTTTTTTGTTTTGTTTTTTGGGGTTTATTTCCCTACTCTACTCCTAAACCTAAATCTAACCCTAAACCTTTCCCTAACACATGCAGACTAAACCTACCCAACTACCTACCTAAACTACCTAAAATAAACTAAATAATCAAATTTTATTTAAAAAATAAATTCATTAATTAAAAAACAGTAATTTTTTTTTTTTTTAATGGGGGATATACCACAGATCAGCAAACGCTTATCTGCAGCAAACTGATCACTACTAGAGTGATCAGAATGGGGAAAATGTGTTGATCACTGGCGCTACAGTGATCAAAGGGTTAATATTGCTTTTTGAATATTTTTTTAAAACTTTTTAACACTGGAACAGGCTCTGGAACACTAGAACATGATGTCTCTCTGTCTCTCTCCACCTCAGAAGTGTGGAAGTGGCAGGAGTATGGAGGGAGGCAGAGAGATGTGACAGGGACAGTATTTGTAAATACTGACCCTGTCATTCTGCTTTTACAACATGTGATTCGCTAATCAAGTGAATTACATGTTGCAACAATTTTGTTACTGACTATAACTAAGTGCCCCGGTACCAGAGCACTTAGTTACAGCCAGACCACGCTCTCCCATCGTTCCATGCAGCAGCGATGGGAGCGTTTAACCCATAACGGTCCAGGACCATCATGAGTCCTTAAGTGAAATCTACCCATGATGGTCCTGGACCGTCATGGGTCTTTAATGGGTTAAATATACCTTTAACCCTTTGAGTGCCAGAGGGGTACGCAAGGCATTTGTGTACCCCTCTGGCACTGAAAGGGTTAACCGCTTCAATGCTAGATATGTCTAATTGCTTAAATCCCTCTTAGTGCAACAGCCTCACCACAGATTTAGACCTAAGAACTGTACCTTTTCTTTTAAAAAAACTGGAGACTTCACATTGTAATTTTGAACCTATGTGCAAAGAAAGTGGGGAACAAGTAGCAAATAAAGCATTCCCATTATTTTCAATGGGGATTGTAACCCACTGAATTCTAGAGAGGTCGTCCCCTGTTTTGCTTCATAATACGTGGGAGCGAGGATGATGTTCTAAGAAATATGGTGCAGTGTTGAAGCAATCCACCTGTCCCATAACTACAAATAAAAATTCCCCAAATTCCTATTGATTTCAAGTGATAGTAATGTTTCACAATAAAAGCAATTTCAAGTGATAGTAATGTTTCACAATAAAAGCAATTAATCTTCATAGTATTTGGGCCATGGAGAGTGGTACTTCAGTACTGTCAGAGTTGTAGTTCAAGAGTAAATGAATGATAAAGTATCCCCCTCCCACCCCTTTTACTGATGTAACACTGCTCACCTCAGAGCAGGAAGACTGTCTGGATGGATTGCAACAAAGGACAATCTTCAGTGAGCATAAGTAAAAACCTGAAAAACATGTCAAGGGGGCAGGGTTTTCCTTATGCTCACAGTAAGAAGATTGTCCCTTGCTGTGACCTGTCTGGTCCCACGACCAGATTCCACATCTGAGGGGAGGTGGCTTACCCTAGGTAAAAGATTACTCTTGAACTACAACTCTGATAGTATTGAAATAACACTCTCTATGGCCCAAATACTATGAAGATTAATTGGAGCTGATGTTTTTGTGAAACATTACTTTCCCTTTAAATAGGGCTTTAAACCTAGATAGAGAGGTCTCCAATGCATTTTGTTGCAAAGCTTTGAAGAACTCTCTAGCAATCAAGCGGTTTGAATGCCAGATGGGTGCGCAACACATTGCTTCGCAATTTAAATCAATGAGAATTGGGATCTGCTCACTATTGTGCTACATCAGTTTCATTGTCCTCAGGGAGTCCTGAACTTTATATTGCGTCACTATGAAAGTGCCAGCTTTGCAGTCTGAAGGTATAATGGCATGCAGGTGACATTTAAATCAATGTAAATCCAATTTGCTTAAGTTTCCAGCTGTCCTCAAGGAGAAACATGTCAAGCTTCAGTCTCATAAACTTTGGCTTAACCCTTTGAGTGCCAGAGGGTTATCCAACGCATTGCAGAGCAATGTGTTGGATACCCCTTTGGCACTCAAAGGGTTAAAGATGACGTAAATATGTTTTCACAGTACTAATTTGTATAACAAAATATATTTTACAATAATTTCATTTTTTTTTATTCTTACAATATGTAATCTGCATTCGTACCTAAGTATTTGCAGTTTAGACAATTAGTGTGATTTACGAAGAAGAACTGGGACAGATCTGGAGCAAACCAACCACCGTAGTGGACAAATAGATATTCCCAAAGTTCTCATAAACCAAAATGTGTTGGAGACCTCTCTTGCATTCAAACTTGTTTAAATCAGTGGGATTATTTTTTTCACCTATGGTGCAGTTGATTTGCCCCAGAATTACTTCAGCCTCAGTGTAACTCATATTAAAGGGATAGTAATGTTTCACAAAAAAGCAGCTCTGATTAATCTTCATAGTATTTGGGCCATGGAGAGTGTTATTTCAATACTGTCAGAGTTGTAGTTCAAGAGTAACTTCCCCTCAGATGTGGAATCTGGACGCTTGACCGGATAGATCACAGTAAGGGACAATCTTCTTACTGTGAGCATAAGGAAAACCCTGCCCCCTTGACAGGTTTTTCAGGTTTTTCCTTATACTCACTGAAGATTGTCCCTCTCTGAGATCCATCTGGACAGTCTTGCTGCTCCAAGGTGAGAAGTGTTACATCAGCAAAAGGGGCGGGAGACAGACAATTTATCATTGAGTTACTCTTGAGCTACAACTCAGACAGTATTGAAATAACACTCTCCATGGCCAAAAATGCTATTTGAGCTGCTTTTATTGTGAAACATTACTATCCCTTTAAGGATTAGAGGGTGTGCTTGCAATGCTTTGCGAACCCCTGTGGAGCTCAAACAGGTAAGCACGTTTCTGAACCCTGGCAATGAAAGGGTACAGCTCACTCCTACTTTCCATGTGCAATCCCAGTTTAGGTGACACAAATGACATGTAAATAAGTTAATTTGGACTCAGAAGGGATGATGTAATAATCCAGTTCTGTGCTAACCTAGGCGCTGGAACGGTCTTAGGGCCATATGTTCAAATGAAATGTGTAGGAGTTCTGGGGCAAATCATCTGCAGGAGTAGAAGTAAAAATTCCCATTGATTTACATTGACATTTTAACCCCTTGAATGCTATAGTGATTCGTCAACACATTCGCAATGTGTTGGAGACCTCTGTAGCATTCAAGGGGTTAAAATACCCATTTAAATCAGTAGAAATTATTAGTTCTCCCCTACAATGCAAATGGTTTGCCCCAGAACTGACCCACTTTCCTTTTATACATACGGTCCTAATCAGTCTTACTCTTCCCTACTGTCAATTTGTTAAGCTTCATTTGCCAGATATTCTGCTCCATACACTGCTTGCGCCAAGGATAGGACCGTGGAGAAGTGAATGGGCATTCTGACGTCTTCTTTTCCTCTGTGTCTTGTTTAATGCTGTATACTAAAAAGATGAAGAGCACAACGCCCACTTGATTTTATATTCTTGCACGTTCTATACTGATGGTATTTGGGTCTTGCTAACATTAAAATCTAAATAAAGGTACAGTGCAGGAAGCAGCAGACATTAAAACCACGATACACTCTTGTACAGTGATTCTAAAGTCTGGTCTTCAAGGCCACCAACAGGTCAGGATGTAAGGATATCCCTATTGAAACAGGTGGAGCAATCACAATAACCGAACCACTGACTACTCACCTGCTAACAAGAAGTGCTAGCTTGAAAACCTGCACTGTTGATGTGCACTGAGGACTAATGTTGCACAGTGGTGCTCTAGAATATGCTCCACAGTGCAGGAACTTGAGAATGAAGCCAAGTTCCAATGCAGAAATGAGCTGGTGGATTTATACATACTTCCACGCCACCCCCACCACCCCTGAATCCTTTCTTGTGAGTAGACTTGAAATTCCCTTTGTGCTGCAATGCATTGGATACCTCTCTGTCACTCAAAAGATTAAAAGAGCAGAGTGCCAAATGGGTATCCAACCCATTGCAAATCAGGCCAGATGGGTATCCAACCCACTGCAAAGCAGGCCAGATGGGTATCCAACCCATTGCAAATCAGGCCAGATGGGTATCCAACCCACTGCAAAGCAGGCCAGATGGGTATCCAACCCACTGCAAAGCAGGCCAGATGGGTATCCAACCCACTGCAAAGCAGGCCAGATGGGTATCCAAACCACTGCAAAGCAGGCCAGATGGGTATCCAACACATTGCAAAGCAGGCCAGATGGGTATCCAATAGTGATGAGCGAGCGTGCTCGGCCGATGCTCGGATCGGCTCGAGCATCGCTCTGCTCGGCACATGGCGGTACTCGTCGAGTACCGCCATGTGCTCGCCCGACATGTTCGGGTGGCGGGGATCTGTGCCGGAAGAGGCACAGATCCGAAGAAGCTCCGCTGGACCACCAGGGACTGGAGGTACGGGGGCATTGCGGAGATGAAGGGGGCATTGCGGAGATGAAGGGGGACATTGTGGAAGAGGGGCATAGACTCTATGCCACTCTTCCACAATGTCCCCCTTCATCTCCGCTATGCCCGTCTTCCACAATGTGCCCCTTCATCTCCGCTATGCCCCTCTTCCACAATGTGCCCCTTCATCTCCGCTATGCCCCTCTTCCACAATGTCCCCCTTCATCTCCTCTATGGCATAGAGGAGATGAAGGGGGACATTGTGGAAGAGGGGCATAGCGGAGATGAAGGGGCACATTGTGGAAGAGGGGCATAGCGGAGATGAAGGGGCACATTGTGGAAGATGGGCATAGCGGAGCTGAAGGGGGACATTGCGGAGCTGAAGGGGGCATTCGGAGATGAAGGGGGCATAGCGGAGATGAAGGGGGCATTGACCAGGCACCCTCCCCTCATCAGAGCAGGGGGTGCCTGGTGTCGCCCCATTCATTCCAATGGGGCTCGGGTGCTCGGCCGAGCACTCGAGCCTCAGGGGGTGCTCGGTCAGAGCACCCGAGCACCCGAGCATCGTGGTGCTCGCTCAACACTAGTATCCAACCCACTGCAAAGCAGGCCAGATGGGTATCCAACACATTGCAAAGCAGGCCAGATGGGTATCCAACCCATTGCAAAGCAGTGGGTTGAATACCCCTTTGGCACTTAAAGGATTAATGAAACGTTTGATTCTGGTCATCAACAGCGGGATGCAAGAAATGTGCAAGAAATTAGCACCTACGCTAAAGGCATCCTGAACATTTCTTGAATTGTGTATAAAAAATTATTTTTTAACGACAACACTACACAGACATATAAATTCATTTGCAATAGCACTTACTGCATTAGGCGCAATAGCTATTCCACTCAGATTATTTAGTCCTGACCACGCCCCAAAAAAGACGCTCAGCTGTTCGCTAATTTTGATTTTTCATGAGGAATTCAACAAAATCATGCACAAACCTATCCGTCAGTGGTTTTCACAATGGGAATAGCGACTGAGAATGGTGTGCTTTTCCTATCATTTTATTTATTTTTAACTAAATAAAATAAAATAAAATGAAATCCATAAATAAATACATATAATTTTTATTTTGAACACTAGTTGACAATTCAACTGAATCATAGGGGACAAATTAAGATTCTCAAGGATTGAAATGGGGCTTTTAATTTATCGAAAGATAAAGGGCTCTCAAGTGCATTGCAAAGCAATGAGTTGATTTCTATACCATTCAAGCAGTTCAAAAATCCCTTTAAATCAAAGGGAATTGTTACTTCTCCCTCTATGCTTCAGTTGGATTGCTCCAGAATTGCACCTTTTTAGCTTTCTAAACATGAGTCATATTTATTAACACCTTAAGGACCATTGCTGTGCCAGGACCGTCACGGTGGTCCGGCACTTAAGGACCAGTGACGGTCCTGGTACATCACGGAGTTCATGGCTCCCAGCGCAGCTGCACACCGCTCTGGAAGCCCTGAAACGGAAGCGAAAAAAAAGCCTAGTGGTCCTCAAGTGCCGGCCGCGTGTCAGCGCGCCGGTCCTTAAGGGCTTAAATGAAAAATTGAGCTATTCTGGCACAAAATAGCTGCACTGCATTTATCAAAGGAAAATTCCCATTACTTTCAGTTTAACTTTTCTCTCTGATAAGTATGGAGAAGCTAGTTTGCTCCAGAATTGCTCATCTTTTGTTGTGATAAATGAAGCCCTATATATTTACATGCTCTTTTACATATGTGCATTACATATGAATATTCATATTCCAGTGTGCTCTGCACTGTTGTCAATAAGTATCCCCTAAGACTGATTTCACATTCAGTCACTGACAGTGACTGGTTCATTGATTGGTTCATGGTCAATAACAGTCAGTGACAAGGCTCTATATTGAGTAATAATGCTTAAACAGGCATCTAGCTGTATTGACAACTTAATAAATGAATTGCTGGGTTGAAAGGAACCTTGAATAGAAAGCAGTTAAATTATAGTATTAAAAAAAAAACAATTTAAAGGAAACCTAGACCGAAGCAATGTCAATAAAACCGGTTTATAATCCCTTGGATGCTACATGTATGTAAAACCTTGTTTTACACTGCACTAGTAATATCTTTAACATTCAAGGTGATAACATTATCCTGTCTGTACGATTATGCAGTTGATGAATTATTTTTATAAAAATGCTATTGACCCTTTTAGTCTCAGTGGGGTGCCCAGTACATTTCATCTAATATTAAAATGTTTCAGAGTATAGCTTGAGGCCATCGATGTCAAAACAAAACTATCATTTTTTTAAGTAGTCCTCAAAAAAATAGAATTCAATCAAGTAGCAATTTATGCGTAAGTACATTGCAACATGTTATATGCTTTACATAACATTGTGGTGTATTCAGCAACTAAGTTGCAAATATGGGTCATTTTGTATAAAAGCAGACTGACTACAAAAAGTGACGTTGCCCACAAATACAGTAATATACCCAAACCATCAAAATAAATATTTAATGTATACTGAGCTGAAAAATATTATATTGTATAACACCTTGGGGGATATTCACTAAGCCAGTGATTCTCAACCAGGGTGTCGTGGCACTTTGGTGTGCCACGAACATAAGTTTTGTTGAAGGCTAACAAAAATGGACTTTTAAATAAAGATTTATACAAATTGTTTTGCACAATATGTTTAGTTTTATTATTACGATTATAAGACCTAATAATTACTGTATATTTATGTATTATACCCTTCCTATGCCCTTGATAAAGTACATTAAATATGTTAGGTGTGCCCTGAATGTTCTAGATTGTGTGTTAGGGATGCCCCGAACAAAAAAAAGAGTGAGAACCACTGCACTAAGCGGTGATAAAGAGGTGATAAAGTGAAAATGACTTCTCCAGTTTATCACTTCTCCAGTTCCTTTGTTATTCTATGGAGCCTATTCACTAAGATTTCTTGATCTTTGGAAATCTTACTGCATATGCTCTATAGAATAACATAGGAACTGGAGAAGTGATATCACTGGAGAAGTCATTTTCACTTTATCACCTCTTTATCACTGCATAGTGAATCTCCCCCCTTATGTGTTGAACATAATAAACACCACATATAAAAAAATCACAATATTACAGGACTGCTTTAAAGTGTTAGTAATGTCTAAAAAAAAGGGTTTTTTTTCATTTAGAAGAGCTTAAAAAGCTGATCTGAATGCAAAAAAACGTATCTCTCAAACCACAATGGTTTAAGAGATACGGGCGTTTAAAGTTTGATTTCTCCTACTGACAGCTGTAAAGCTGTCAGCAGGAGATCCGTGTCGGTCGACACGGTGGCGCTTGAGAAGTGCCGAGATCTCATTACTTACACGGAATCCCTTCATTGGAATGGTCTAAAACGTGTGTTTGCTGATGAGTCCCTGCAAATGTTTTTCAGTCTCTTTTTGTTACTTTTAGAATCTTACGTTTTTGTATGGCTTTGGCATTCAGTATCCATGTTTCAAAGCCATAAATAAGGACCCAGAGGACACATTGGTCCAAAATGTTTCGCTTGAGACAGAGTTGGCAAATTTATCTTAAAGACTGTACTACTAAGTTTTCCAAATGTTTGCCATCCCAATTTTATTCATCACTCAGTTTCCATCATGGTGTTTCTGTCTGCCGACATTTCCTATCCAACATAAACATACTTGTTCACTTCTTCTAGTTCTTGTACATATTCTAGTTCTTGTGCATCTTCTGTGATTTTCCTTGGTATAGTACATTTGATAAAAATGACTTGCATGTTGTTGATAGTCATATTCAGATAAAAAATGCTTGCTTTCCTGTTCTGGGTCTTCAATGTTTTTGCAAAGGTAATGCAAGGTCATACAGGAAAGCGAGTGCTAGGAGACAGAATCTAGAGAGAGGTGTTGATGATCATGGGCTACAACTGCTTGAACGAGCTATGGACTCAGTTGTATAAAGGTTCCAGCTACATAGCAGGATAACATCCACCAGAGGAGCCGGTGAATGTTCAGAATAGCCAAACAGTTGTAGCGCAAGCTCTCCTGTAGGGCAGAGTGCAGGCTAGTGTGCATGGCTAGGGAGTGAGGCTGGTGTCACGGAGTGACTATGAAATAATGACACTGACAAGTACATATACCGTAAAATCAATAACGTTATTAAAACAAGATAAAAAATAAATACGGAAACACTGCCCCAACCCTCACAGGACCAGGAACTGATCACAATCCGACTACAGAATGGGAGGGTAGCAAGGATAGCAGTAGCTACTGGTGCAGGTAAAGTGGAATCGCCCAAACAAAAATGAGAAATGCTCCCCTACAATGCTAGGGTACACCAAGACTTGGATACCCTAGAACTCTAGGGTAAACCTACAGGCAATGGTGACTAGAATTACCCAAAACGCTAGGGTAGCTACATGCAACGGTGACTCAAATCTCTAGCACGCTAGGGCACTAATCGTCGGTATCAAGCAGTATAGGATAGCCAGAGACAAAGTCCGGCTCAGCGGGAGGATACTGAGCACAGCTTGTACCAGAGAGATTAGCTAGAGCACAGTCTAGCGTAGGAGCGGAGTCAGTCAGGCCAAGGGTCGGAAACGTATCGGATAGTCAGCCGAAGTCGGAGTCAGCACAGAGCAGTTAGCCAAACCAGGGTCAGTACCATATTGGATAGTTAGCCAGAGCCGGGGTCAGCACAGAGAGTTTAGTCAGCCAAGCCAAGGTCAGTACCGTATCGGATAGTCTGCCGGGGTCAGCACAGAGCGGGTAGTCAGACGGAGCCAAGGATCAGACTGGAGCAGAAGGCAACAAGTCAGGAATCGAACGTAGCTGGAGTCAAACCTAGCCAGAGGTCATACACGGATCATAGCATAGGAAATAATCACAAGAGCTAGCGCACAGGTACACCACGAAAGGGCAAAGGAGTACTGGCAGAATGAGGCCTCTAAGGCCTAGCAAGTAGGCGGAGACTGACTCTGACAATTACCACAGGCCTATAAGAATAGTGAACGAGCATAAGCGAGACACTCAGGAAGTGATAGTACAATGTTGCCTGCAAATAGCAACAGCGCTCCAGGAGGGCAATCACAGGCACCGTGATAGTACCCTTCCCCCTGAACGATCTCTCCCCCTTGGAAGATGCCCAACTTTATTCGGGAATTTAGCATGAAATCTGCGCAACAAAACAGGAGCACGAATATCAGACTGATCTATCCAGAAATGTTCCTCTGGGCCATAACCCTTCCAATGTACTAAAAATTGAATGTGCCCACGCACTCTACGGGAGTCCAGAATGCTTTGAATCTCATACTCCTCATGGTTTTGAATGAGCACAGGTTCTGGCACCACTGGAATAGAAGTGTAGCGGTTACAGACCAAAGGCTTCAATAAGGATACATGGAACACGTTGTGAATGCACATACCCACAGGAAGGTCCAAGGCATAAGTGACAGGGTTCACTCTGCGAAGTACCCGGAATGGACCTAGAAAACGAGGAGCCAGCTTATTGCAAGGTACTTGAAGGTTCAGGTTCCTGAAAGACAGAAACACTCTCTCCCCAACCTGGAAAACAGGAGCAGGATGCCTCCTGCGATCTGCATGTCTCTGATAGCGCTGTGAGGACCTTCGTAAGGCATTCTGAATCTGTGACCATGTGGAGCGGAGCTGCTTAATAAGCTCGTCCAGAGCTGGAATGTCTTGAGCCCGAAAGGAGTCTGGGAGCAGGGATGCTTGGAACCCATAGTTGATCAGGAAAGGAGAGCTCCCAGACTAAAAGTTTATGGCACAATTCCTGGCAAACTCAGCCTACATCAACAGGTCAGCCCAATTATCATGATGATCAGAGATAAAACAGCGTAAAAATTGTTCCATCCATGGTTGGATCTCTCAGCAGAACCATTAGTCTGGGGATGGTAAGCAGAGGAAAATGACAATTGGATACCCATCTGGTCGCAAAAGGCCCTCCAGAACTGTGACATGAACTGACTCCCCCGATCAGAGACCAGAACTTTGGGTACTCCGTGGAGTCTGAACACCTCTCTAACAAACACCTTAGCCAATTCCCTGGAGGAAGGCAATCCCAGGAGAGGGACAAAATGATCCATCTTGGAAAAGCAGTGTACTATTATCAGTATGACCGTACACCCTTTGGATACTGAAAGCTCCACCATAAAGTCTATGGACACGTGTGACCATGGGCGCTAGCCATTAGAAATCATCTAGAGCAACCCCAGTGGAAGGTGTCTCGGGGTCTTAGCACGAGCACAAATGGAACAGGCCTCCACAAATGCTGCACAATTTGCTCTTAGGCTAGGCTCACCAGAGCTGAGAGACTGACCAAATCAGTTGGTCACAATCAATGTGTCCAGCTGCCCTCGAGGAGTGGTATGTTTCCAGTAATCTGATATGGAGAGGTTTGGCTACAAAACATTTACTGCTAGGTTTCTCTGCTGGAGCACTGCCATGGGAAGCCAAAATCTCTTCTCCCAGTGGAGACATGATACTAGTACATATGGTGGCCAATATGCGACCTGAGGAATGATAGGCACAGGCGTACTTTCACTCTCGTGGTCTGGCCCAAATTACCTAGACAGTGCATTGGCTCAGACATTCTTGGACCCCGGAAGATATGAGACCACAAAATTAAATCTGGACAGGAACAGTGCCCATCTGGACTGCCATGGTGACAGTCTTTTGGCCTCAGACAGATATGTCAGATTCTTATGATCAGTCAGGATCAGGATCACAGGGGGTGGGGATAAAGCATGGGAGGTGGGGAACAGGGAGCACAGTGAGGAACACCTGGGAGCAGAGGCAAAAAAAAGCTGCAAGTAAGTTGGTGAGCATGGGGAAAGAAGCTTGAAGAAGGGGAAACATGCTGGGGTGGGCCATGTCACAGGCAATGCCATACTTTAAATGCTAGTGTTAAATAAATAAAAGCCCCCCTTTAAAGGGGCAGTCAGATATATTGTAACTGTGCTGGCCCCTCATGAAACCTCAAATTAAACTTCAACTTGCAATAAAATAGATTAGTACTTAGAATCAAGTGAATCTGATTTTTTAATCTGTTGCCCTGCTCTTTCATTTTTTGATCGAGGACTTGAGGTTTGGGTTAAAACTGTCACAGCTGCTTGTGATCTTACAGAGCACTAAGACCCTTAGTCTAGACAAGTCACTGCATAAGAAGCCTTGTGTCAGACAGATTATGCTGTCACATTCTGTTCCTCTTGTAAATAAAATAAATTTGGATCACAGTTGGATTTGTCTCTGCAAGATGCAGTTAAGCCACTTTGGACCTTATGCAAAAAGCAGTTCTGGAGTATACCAACTACAGCATGGGGGGATAAACATCCTCCAAATTTCTATTGATTTAACTACTTCACTGCTAGTTAAGTGATGTGCCACCCCCCTAGTATACTCCTTAAAACTTCTAAGGACATGGCCCATCAGGTCCTCCTCAGAGGGCAACTAAGATGTTACGTCGGGTGGACTGGGACTTACCAAGCTTGAAATCTCTTAAATTCCCAGTTTTATCACCTGGAAGTTTATTTGTCCCCTATGATGCAGTTGGTTTTCCCCAGAATGTGCACACTTTTTTGTTCATATGGGCCCATATTGATTGCACACTAAGGTACACTAATTAAATGTGTCTCTCTTTCCAAAAAATTAAAGTTGGGAGGTATGCATACTCATTGATAATGGCTGGCTCAAGGATATATATTAATGGCTACTGGTACCTGCACAGGTGAGTTTAAACAGTGTAAGTGCATTGATATAGAAGGAAGACTCTGTGGTGTCTGATGTGTAGCTATATTTGAGTTGTAAGCTCTGTAGTATCACTAGTGTAACTTCAGTTGAATTGTAAGCTCTATGGTATCACTAGTGTAGCTCCATTTCGATTAAAATCTCTGAGCTTTACTAACACATACACGCACAGATACACATGCACATACACCCACACAACATACACATACACTATGTGCACAATTATTAGGCAAGTTTGTATTTTTGAGGATTAATTTTATTATTGAACAACTACAGTGCTCTCCGTCAATCCAAAAATTTAAGAAACCTTAAACCTGAATATTTAAGAAAGTAAAACTGAGGTTTTGGCTTTCTTAGGAGAATATCTATGCGTGCACAATTATTGGGCAACTATTAGTGTGAAGAATTATTATGCAACTAAATGGAAAACTATAATTTTCCCAGCTTACGTGTTTATTTTCATCTATTAAAGTGAGAATACTAAACAAACAACTCAAAGTTTCCAAATAAATATTTGTGACATTTCCAAAATAAAAATCAGTGACCAATATAGCCACCCTTCTTTTCAATAACAGTCATAAGCCTTCCATTCATGGAGTCTGTCAGTTTCTTGATCTGTTGACGATTGACTTTTTGTGCAGCAGCAACCACAGCCTCCCAGACACTGTTCAGAGCAGTGTACTGTTCTCCTTCAGTGTAAATCTGCCATTTAAGAAGGGCGATCAAGTTCTCAATAGGGTTTAGGTCAGGTGAGGAAGCGGGCCATGTTATTATTTTATCATCTTTAAGGCCTTTACTGGCTAGCCACGCAGTGGAGTACTTCAATGCATGCGATGGAGCATTGTCCTGCATAAAAATAATGGTCTTCTTGAAAGATGCAGACTTTTTCCTGTGCCACTGCTTGAAGAAAGTGTCTTCTAAAAACTGGCAGTAGGTTTGGGAGTTGAGATGAAGTCCATCTTCAACCTGAAAAGATCCAACTAGCTCATCTTTGATAATACCAGCCCGTACCAGTACCCCTCCTAAACCTTGCTGGCATCTGAGTCGAAGTGGAGCTCTGTGCCTGTTATTGAGCCAGCCACGGGCCCATCCATCTGGACCGTCAAGAGTCACTCTCATCTCATCAGTCCATAAAACCTTTGAAAAATCTGTCTTCAGATATTTCTTGGCCCAGTCTTGACATTTCAACTTATGTGTCTTGTTCAGTAGTGGTCAGGTTTCAGCCTTCCTTACCATGGCCATGTCTCTGAGCACTGAACACCTAGTACTTCTGAACACTCCAGGTAGGTTGCAGTTCTGGAATATGACAGCACTGGAGGATAATGGGTTCCTGGTAGTTTCATATTTGATTCTTCTCAAATCTCTAGCAGTTAATTTGCATCTTTTTTTTCTCATCAAGTTTCTTGTGACCCTGTTGACTATTTGCAACAAAACATTTGATGGTTCTGTGATCACGCCCCAATATCTTAGCAAATTCAAGATTGCTGCATCCCTCTGAAAGACTTTTTACAATTTTTTACTTTTCAGAGTCAGTTATATCTCTTTTTCTGCCCCTTTTGCCTGAGGAAATGAAGCTGCCTAATAATTATACACACCTTGACACAGGGTGTTCATTTCCTTAGGCCACACCCTCTTTCATTACACAAATACACATCACCTGATATGCATAAATCCGATAAGCATTCAAGTTTATACAGCTTGGAGTTGGAAAATATGCATAAAAATGATGATATGGTCAAAATACTCACTAATAACTGTGCACATAGTGTAAATACACACACACACACATATAAACCATACACGTATACACAGTTATACATACACACTGACATATACACACACAAACATGCACACACATGCATACACTCAGATAGGCAAATACACATGCACACAAACATACACAAACACACACATGCATACAAACATAAACATATACCACACATATAAATACACATATATACACACTCACACACGCTCCAGAAAATGTAATATATGTTTACTAGTGTAAAAGCCTGTGTACACAGGCCAAGGTCCGGGTGATGTTCACCCTTTGAGTGATAGAGAAGTATGCAATTCATTGCTTTGCAATGCGTTTAGTACCCCTCTGGTACTCAAAAGGCCGGTCCTGCTCTGCATACTGCCACTGCCTCACTGGTGGTGCACATGATGCAGTCATGCACTGTAGAGACTGCTTGAATGCACAGAATGCTCACATGCTGTGCGTTCAGGCAGTCTCCACTAAGCATAACTGCATCGGACAAACATTCTAGCGTTTTATTATATAGGATTAATAGATGAATCATAGACTCTACTCGTCACAACAAATACACTAATTATACAGTGGATATAAAAAGTATACACACCCCTGTTAAAATGTCAGGTTGTTGTGATGTTAAAGAATGAGACAAAGATAAATCATGTCAGAACTTTTTCCACCTTTAATGTGACCTATAACGTGAACAATTGCAAAACAAACTGAAATCGTTGAGGGGGAAAAATAAAAAACTCACAATAACCTGGTTGCATAGGTGTGCACACCCTTATACTAATACTTTGTTGAAGCATTTTTGATTTTATTACAGCAATCAGTCTTTTTGGGTAGGAGTTTATTAGCATGGCAGATCTTGACGTGGCAATATTTTCTTACTCTTCTTTGCAAAAGCACTCCAAATGTGTCAGATTGCGAGGACATCTCCTGTGCACAGCCCTCTTCAGATCACCCCACAGATGTTCAATTGGATTTAGGTCTGGGCTCTGGCTGGGCCATTCCAAAACGTTAAATATTTTCTGGTGAAGCCATGCTTTTGTGGATTTGGATGTGTACTTTTGGTCGTTGTCGTGCTGAAAGCTGAACTTCCTCTTCATCTTCAGCTTTCTAACGGACGCCTGAAGGTTTTGTGCCAAAATTGCCTGGTATTTGGATATGTTCATAACTCCCTCCACCCTGACTATGGCCCCGGTTCCAGCTGAAGAAAAACAGCCCCAAAGCATGATGCTGCCACCACCATGCTTCACTGTGGGTATGGTGTTCTTTGGGTGATGTGCAGTGTTGTTTTGGCACCTGTTACGGTTGGCAAGCAAAACCAGGAGTCAGATGATATAGTTAATATAACCTTCATTATGAGAATAATAACAGCAATGCAATATAGAAATATACACACAGTGGGTGATAGAAAAGGCGAGTACTGTTTCAGGAATAGCAGTCTCCCAATATCACCACCACACTGTCCGAGACTAGGCCTCAGCCTGCTGGAGTCTCCCATTAAGGTAATGCCCAAGAAAGATACTGACTCAGCCTGCAGTCAGTAGCTGGGAGTCTGCTAGAGCCCCAGGTCAATACTAGGAAGGATGTCTGAAAAACGGAACCAACAAAAGGAGTGAACAGACAGGGCCTTCTAGTAAGCACCAGATAGGATAGTCAGGCGAGCCAAAGTCATACACGGAACAGGTAGTCAGCCAGAGCCACAGGTTTGCACCAGATAGGATAGCCACTGAAGTGATGGAATGCTGGACACGCAGTGGACAGAGCCCCAGGTCAACACCAGAGTGGGTAGTCAGACAAGCCTACGTCATACACGGAGCGGGTAATCAGCCAGAGCCGCAGGTTTGCACCAGAAAGGATATCTGAGCCAAATCGGAACGCACAAGGAGAATAGTCAGACAGAGCCACAGGTCAGCACCAGAATAGATGGACAGACAAGCCGGATCATACACAGGAATCAGGAATACTAGATAATGAACTGCTCAGAACACCAAAGTAAGGGTAACTGAGTCAGGACTCAGACTGCCCTTTAAACCCCTCCTCAAGAAGTAGGTAGGAGGAGCAGGATCAGAGGAAGGAAATAGGTAGGAGGAGACTACAGGAAGCATAGCATAAAACAGAGGCCTGCTTCACTCTGAAGTCTCTTGTCTGCAGATGACGCGTGGAAAAACAGCGAGCGTTGCTGAAGCGGCGATGCTGGAAACAAGGTACTGTGACAGCGCCAAACATACCTTTTGGAATTATGACTAAAAAGTTCAACCTTGGTTTCATCAGACCATAACACATTTTCCCATGTGCTTTTGGGGGACTTGATGTTTGTTATTGCAAACTTCAGCCAGGCATGGATGTTTTTCTTTGTAAGAAAAGGCTTCCCTCTTGCCACCCTACCCCATAGCCCATTCGGGAGATTGTTGTCACGTGTAGCACACAGCCAGTACTTGCCAGAAAATTCTGCAA
This sequence comes from Rhinophrynus dorsalis, assembly GCA_037306005.1. Taxonomy (NCBI): domain Eukaryota; kingdom Metazoa; phylum Chordata; class Amphibia; order Anura; family Rhinophrynidae; genus Rhinophrynus; species Rhinophrynus dorsalis. Next base: position 123,283,340 of record CM074723.1, on the reverse strand, counting down.
TTCCTTTAATGTTGCAGTAAGCCTCTTGGAAGCCTCCCTGACCAGTTTTCTTCTCATCTTCTCATCAATTTTGGAGGGACGTCCACCTCTTGGTAATGTCTCTGTTGTGCTATATTTTCTCCACTTGATGATGACTGTCTTCACTGTGTTCCATGGTATATCTAATGCTTTGGAAATTCTTTCGTACCCTTCTCCTGACTATCTTTCAACAGTGAGATCCCTCTGATGCTTTGGAAGCTCTCTGAGGACCATGGCTTTTGCTCTGAGATACAACTCAGGAAAATCCTACTAGAACGGCTGAACTTTATTTGTGATTAATCGGAGTCACTTTAAATGATGGCAGATGTGTAATGAATTCTATTTAACATGAGATTGAATGTGATTGGTTAATTCTGAACACAGCCACATCCCCAGTTATAAGAGGGTGTGTACACCTATGCAACCAGCTTTTTGTGAGTTTTTTTATTTTTTTATTTTTCCCACTCAACGATTTCAATTTGTTTTGAAACTGAATTGTTCACGTTATAGGTCACATTAAAGGTGGAAAAAGTTCTGACATGATTTATTTTTGTCTCATTCTTTAACATCACAACCTGGAATTTTAACAGGGGTGTGCAGACTTTTTATATCCACTGTATGTGCCAGAAAGAAGCAGTATTTATCACATTTATTTGAATAAAATGTAAACAAAAACTACATTTCTAATGATAAATCTCTTACAGAGCAAAAGTACTAATCTATATATTATTTTCCCTGTGTATCACGAGTGTCAACATATTCAGCAGAAATATCCAATTGTGCAGGGCCTATGTGCTGACCACAGCCACTCTACAAAATTATTGGTTTGAGCAGTATATGAGTAGTTCCACCATTGTGTGTGTGTGTGTATGTGGAAGAGCGTGTGTGTGTGTCTGTGTGAGAGAGCTGGGGCAGGGAAGAGGTCATCAGCATCAAATTCAGGCTCCTGATTGACCCTTTCCTCCCTTGAGCTTGGAGTTTGAGAGATTTGATTGTTGTGGCCAACCCAAGGTTCCAGGAGCCTGGAAGACTTATATCCCATATCCCTTAGGCTTCCAGACAGTATAACATCTCTATGTCCTACCTTAATTGTAGTCAGACACTGAGGCAGCACCAAGCTATCCAGTGGGAAATATTGGGATAGGGACTATGTTCAGGAAAGATCTTTAATCATTGTGTGTCAGTGAGTTGTTGCACACTAATGGCACTCAAAGGGTTAATATAACACTCACTCGCCTGGGTAATATGATTCGCATTGCTTGGCCCATTGTGTCTTAGTGCCACACACTAACACACTGAAAAATAGTTGTTACCTGCTGCTGCAGGAATGTGTGCACACCCTCTGAACTCACGGGTTAAAAGTTCAATAAGAACAAGCTCGAATCTCACTTAAAAGCTAATTATTCTGAAAGGGTCCCAAGAAGGGGGGGGGGGAGATGAAGAGCAATATATGTTAGAGTAGTAAAGTGGGCCCTTTTAGCTCTGGATCCTTGTACCTTATTAGGGCAAGAATATCTTAATGGTCTCTACAAATTTTCCCTTTCTCCTTGGTTCAAGAGATAATGGCCCATAGGCTGTATTCAAGAAAGCTAAAGATGTGCAGTCCTGGAGCAAGCTATTTGCACCACAGAGGACACATTAAAGTTACCAATGATCTAAGTAGGGCTTCTATGTCAGGTCTTTCCATCAGCGTGGTACATACTATTGATCTGATATCTCTTACCAGCACAGTACTCATTTTAGATGGTCTTCTATTCCTTCTCAGCAGGGTACTCAGTTTGGTTGTACTTTCTATTAGTCATATCAAAGTAGCTTCTTTTTGTACCAGGGATGTCAGCAATGCTGGTATTCTGCATTATGTTTCCATCAGCCTGGCTATTGCTTTGGTAGGGATGTCCTCTCTTTTCACCAAATATATTGGTTACTAGCAAGTTCTCATACCTAAGCACATGAACCATATTTTCTCTTGTGTTTATATATATATATATTTTCTTTTAATTGTGATGTCTGGCTCTTGGTTGCAATTCATGGCTTGCTGCAAAGCTCTGGACACTCATTGTTAAGCTCCTACTCCTTCTGAAGGTTGTTTTAACTGAACATTCTTCTTACACACACACACACACACACACACAGCATTATTGCACACTTCCTGTTCTATGATACACTATGATATTGTGAATGCTAGTGGCTTAGGTGTGCTGCCTACTCACATCTTGATCAAACATGGACTTAGTGTGCCTTTGTGGTTACGGTGACACATTGATAACACCAGGGCCATATTATTCACTGAGTGTTACAGTTACCTAGTTCCATCACCTCTGTTGACGATGACACAGGAGGCGTCAATATGTCACTTTCGCTTCCTCCCAGGCGTCGCTGATGGTGCCAGGTTTGGGCACGTTTGGCGGCGCTACTGGCCATCCATTTCCTCTTGCCAGCTGGGTTTGGCACTCGATTTGATGCAGGCCTCTGATTTGATGCATTGCGGCAAGATGCGTCATTCACGGATGCAAAGCGGCAGAATGACGCAGGCTCTTGCTTTATCCTGTAACAGCTGATATCTCCTCCCATCTACTTCCTGGGCTGGGCTTTAAAGGGGGGTAACTGAGCCAATTCTCAGTTGCCCTTGCGTTGTTGTTCAACACAGTTCTTTTCCCTTGGACTCTGTGTATGACCTGGCTTTTTTGACCATCCATCCTGGTGCTGACCTGAGGCTCTGTCTAACTATTCTCCTGCCTACTCCTTGTGTATAGCGGACACCCAATCTGGTGCAGACCTGTGGCTCTGGCTGACTACCTGTACTGTGTATTACCCAGCTTGTCTGACCATCCAATCTGGTGCTGACCTGTGGCTCTGTCTGACTATTCTCCTGCCTACTTCTTGTGTATAGTAGACACCCAATCTGGTGCAGACCTGTGGCTCTGGCTGACTACCTGTACTGTGTATGACCCGGCTTGTCTGACCATCCGTCCTGGTGCTGACCTGTGGCTCTGTCTGACTAGTCTCCTGCCTACTCTTGGTGTATAGCGGACACCCAATCTGGTGCTGACCTATGGCTCTGGCTGACTACCTGTACTGTGTATGACCCGGCTTGTCTGACCATCCATCCTGGTGCTGACCTGTGTCTCTGTCTGACTATTCTCCTGCCTATTCCTTGTGTATAGTGGACACCCAATCTGGTGCAGACCTGTTCCTCTGGCTGACTACCTGTACTGTGTATGACCTGGCTTGTCTGACCATCGATCCTTGTGCTGACCTGTGGCTCTGTCTATTCTCCTGCCTACTCCTTGTGTATAGAGGACACCCAATCTGGTGCAGACCTGTGACACTGGCTGACTACCTGTACTGTTTATGACCCGGCTTGTCTGACCATCCATCCTGATGCTGACCTGTGGCTCTGTCTGACTATTCTCCTGCCTTCTCACTGTTTATAGTAGACACCCAATCTGGTGCGGACCTGTGGTTCTGGTTAAGACCTACATTTCGGATTCACGGACTGAGACTGGTTTCTCTCCCCATTGCGTTCCCTAGGGGAGTTTTCCTTCGTAGGACTGAAGGCAGAATTGCATCAGTAGTATCTCCCTATCAGCTACCACCTTCGGGAGATTCCTCGGCTTACCCACTGACTGCAGGCGTGAGTCAGGTTGTCTCTTGCTGCGTTCCTGCTTGCCTTCCCGTATACAGAGACCACAGGGGCGTGTGCCTGTCTCTAGTAGAGGCTACCTCATTTAGGCAGATTCCTATTCCTAATAGAATTGCTGACCTTTAGTGGGACCTCTACTGCTTCTCCGTGATTATTGCCTGTTTGTTATGCCTTGTTACTGTGATTACTCTTTTTGTATTTAATAATTGTCACTTTTACTATACCGTTCTGACTCCTGAAATATTCTTGGGAAACCGTGACACTGAGCTAATAGAGTAATTGCTCCTGGACTCCTGCTTAGTGAGTTGTCTACTGCTTGAGAGGCCCCATTGCACACCACCACCACCACCACCACAAATGTGGTCCAGAGTAACATTAGCACAGGCAGAGTGATACAGTGCATAAAAATAAAATAAATAACAATATTGGTAACTAAACTAAGCTATTTTAGGAGCAGTGATTAGCACACATAACAGCTCTTATCATGCTTTGCCAGTTCAGTAGACTAATATTTGCAGCCTAATACCCCCCAGGAGTTACATACATAGTGCCCTCTCAAAATAGAATTTCCTCAAATGCCCTATTGTGTTGAACTATAACATTAGAGATTCAATTAGACATCAGTTGGCCATATTAAGCAAGCGATGTGTCCTTCAGATGCCACACTGTGCCCTATGGCAGCCAAATGTATTGCTGAATAAGAGGAGCACTTTGGAGCATCAGACAACAATATTTAGGTAACAAATGCGTAATTCTGGTGCCCTTTAACCATTTAAGTACCAGAGTGGTGTGTAATAAATTGCTTTGCAATTAGCTGTGCACCCCTCTGGTACTTAAAGAGTTAAGTAAATGTACGGGAGCTGGATTAATGTACCAGTTTATAAAAGCAACACTGACTCTGCCAGCTTGGTACTATCCCCATGTGTGAGTGTTTGTATTGTACAAATGTTACATTATCATATGTATGATTGAACAAATTGACATGAAAAATGTCTGTTAATTGACCAACTAACTGAAAACACCCAGTACTCTTTGACTTTGCTCTTTTAAATTAAATAAAATATCTATAGGAACAGTATGATCTCCAAATAATAACCTAATGGCCTCTATGAATGTTGCCCTTACTCCTTGGTCCAAGAGCTAACATCTCCAATCATGGATCATATCCATGTAGAAGGATGGGCCTACTGGACCTCAAACTTCATCAGCTGCAACTACTGCTTTTTTTTTCTTCTACAAAGTAAAGAGGTCAGAGTGCCATGAGCCATAGAAAATACCATGTGCAGGGGGTGGAATCTGAGGACTGGACAACTTGAATATGTATGGGGTTCTCAAAGTTTTCAGTCTAAGCCCCTCATTTTATTGTAAAAAATGTATAGGCCCCTCCCATAATTATACATCCATGAGCAATACAAAGTGCTGACGTGCTGCTAAGAATAAGAACAGGAGCAAGTCTGGAGCAACGTAACTGTGTCATGGGGACAAATACATTTTCCTAAATTTCCATTGATATAAATTTGTTTTTTTAACCCTTCAGTGCTAGATAAGACTCAAACATACCATGAAGGAATGCTTTGGAGACCTCTCTAGAATTCAGTGGGTTAAAAGCCTCATGGAAATGAATGAGCATTTTTCTTTGTCCCCTTTGGTAGAGGTGTTCCAGATTTAGTCCAGTTTGCTGTTATACATAATACTCTATGACAGTGATTCTCAATCAGGGTGCCTTAGCACTTTGGTGTATCGCAGACATCAAATTAGGGTGCCCCATGTTTTCTATGAAGACCGACAACATGTGAATATTGTCTTTTAAATCTAGAAATATGGAAGTTGTTATGCACAATGTTTATTTTTATTACTATGATTGTGAGACCTAATAATATCTGTATATTTATTAATATCTGTATATTTATTAACTGTACCCATTTTTATGCCCTTTATAAATTCCAATAAACATGTTAGGGGTGCCTCGAAAGTTACAAATTGCGTGTTAGGGGTGCCTTGAGTAAAAAGAGGTTGAAAACCACTGCTCTATGAATTTATTCTTTTAAATATGATAAAATATGTAAAGGAACACTACCAGCTCCAAATAACCTTCCTTACCTTACTATGGCTAGAAAACCCTGATGGCCTCTGTGAATCCTGGCCCTTGTGTCGTGGTTCAAGAGATAACATCTCCGATCAGTCGTGGATATCATGTCCATGAAGGTGGCTATGACAGTTACCAGCAAGGATAAAAATTACAAATGGCTCAGCAATGATACTACGACTATCACAAGGTTACAGGCTCTCCCCTATGCATGGAGGACGGTAAGCACATTGAACTAACAAATGAGGTGTAGGAATGCATGACTGCATCGGTGGCAGGACGCAGAGCAGGACCAGCCTCTTAACATCACCTAGACCTTGGCCCGTGTACACAGGCTTTTACATTAGTTTTCTAAATAAATAAATAAGCTTAGGGTCGTATGCTCAAAAGAAAAGTAGTGGATTTCTGGGTCAAACCATTTGCACTATAGGGGAGAACTGAAAATTCCCATTTAAATTAATGGGACCGTTTAGGATACCTTGCCTAGGGGATGTGTAAAATGTTTTTCCAGTCCTGCAATTGTAATGAAATACAATGGGCCGCATGTAAAGAAAAGTGGAGCAATTTGGGGGCAAACCATGTACACATCAGGGAACAAATAAAATGACCTATGTATTTAAAAGGGTCTTTTAACCCATGGAATGCTAGAGAGCTTTGCAATGTTGTGATAGAGACCTCTCTAGATTCCAGGAATTAAACATTTCCATTTAAAGCAAGGTGTATTTGTTTTTTTTATGTCTCCTATGGTGCAGTTGTTATACACCAGAATTCTCCCTCTTTTCTTTTATACAAAGGGCCCATATCCTCCTATTTACTAAACTGTAAAAATAGCCACTTGCTATTCTTGTAGCTATTCCCTCCCATTAAATGTGGAAAAAATCTCAGATTTACTAAGTTTTACACACATACACACACACACACACACACACAGTCTCTTACACACACACACACACACACACACACACACACACACACACACACACACACAGTCTCTTACACACACACACAGTCTCTTACACACACACACACTCTTATACACACTCTCTCTCTTTCTTACACACACATACACTCTCTCTTACACACACATATACACACTCTCTGTCTTACACACACACACTCCCTCTTACACACACACATGCGCACAAACACACACTCTCTCTTTCTTACACACATACACTCTCTTTTACACACACACTCTTACATACTCTCTCTGTCTTACACACACACACACACACTCTTACATACTCTCTCTGTCTTACACACACACATACACACTCTCTTACACACACACACACTCTCTTACACGCACACACACACACACATACTCTCTCTATTATGCACATACATACACTCTCTCTTACACACACACACACACACACACTCTCTCTCTTACATACACACACACACACACACACACTCTCTGTCTCTTACACACACATACAAACACACACTCTCTCTCTCTTACACACACACACTCGCACACACAATCTATCTCACTCTCTCTCTCACACACACTGTAGATGATTCATTTAGAAGTTGTTATTGCATAAAAGAACATTTTTTAAAGAAAATAGCTACAGCATAATCACAAGTAATGCTAAATCTGAACACACAAAGCGCATAACTTGGTGCTGTAATGCATTTTGAATGGCATATCTCCTATCTATGGAAATCACTTGTTTTTTTCTTAGCAGAAAAAGTCCTTTAAATCATGTGCATATAAAGAGAATAAAACTGCATAAAACTGCCCTCAGATTAATTTCAGGATCTAGTTTCAAAAGCAGATGTGTGTGTTGATCACCACTGAGTGTTTGAATGCAAGTAACACATAAATATATGATATCATGTCCAGCTTTGTAGCATATGTGAAAACTGCATCAAATGATAGAAATAATGTATCAGATATAAAGTAATGAAATCTGATACACTGTACAGATGGAAAAAAAATTCTTGATTTAACCTTTTGAGTGCCAAAGCGGTGTCCAATGCATGCAGGCACTCAACGAGTTAAAGGAGCAGCGATATTTTATTATAATCTATTTAAGTATTTACTTTGTGTGAATTATACTACATTTTCCTATTGTGGTTGTCAGGTGGCGCTATTGCCTTCAGCAGAGCACTTACAAGCTCTCATATAGACAGCTAAAGAAAATTCAGTGTTCTCCTCTGGTCAACAATTTAAGCTGTTGCTAACAGTTGCATTAACTATTGAATGACAATGCTCCCAATGCTTAAATTATATAAATATATTTTGAAAGGATCATGATAAAAAGCCAAAATCTTGATTGAATGCTTGACTAAATAAAATATTCATCCTCTTTTGTTAAATTCCTGTGAGTACTCAACTCTTTGAAGATATTCATTTGTCTGTTGATGCACCCAAGCTAAGTATATCATATATATATATATATATATATATATATATATATATATTTATTTATTTTCAAACAGAAAAGTTAGTGCTTCTTTAACCATTTGAATGTCAGAGAGGAATGCAAAACATTGCTCTGCAATGCGTTGCATACTCCTCTGGCACTCAAGGAGTTAACCCTGCATGCTCAAAAGAGCTCCTGCACCATGGTTTCCAGGGACCTCTCTAACACCCAAATAGACATATTTTGTGTTAGAGAACCTGTATTAAAATAATAATATGAAAAAGATAAACAAGTTCAGTTTTTAGGTAGTGTTCCATACCATGATTAGCTCAATGCTTATGAGTAAATAATTTAGCACTATGTAGGAATGACATAATCTTGGACTCCAGTACTTTGTGTCTTAAAAGGAAACTAAATCTACGAGGCCTTGTAGATGTTCAGGACTATAGTTCCCATCCCTGGATGGTAATGATGGAAACTGTAGCCCTGAACAGATGGAGGGCCTCAGGGTGCCAATCCCTGCACTAGTGTGACACAGTGTTCTGACTATGAAAAGATTTACACAGCACACTTTGGCCTAGATTCACTAAAATGCGAAGAGGGCTAAAATTATTGATGTCCTGTCTGAGCAGTGTCTTAGGCACATTGACAGTATTCACTAAAGTGTCTACGACATCACATCACCAGCACTCGACAAAAATATGCCCACATTGACATGAATCCGACAGCTTTACAAATTTTTATTCATCGCATCGACAATGGCCTATTACCATATGGAAATGAGGCATAATGAGACAATTTTGTATGCAAGGGGTGTGTTTATATGTTAATGTGACATTTCAACACATTCACTAAACTCCGATAACAGCCTCTGCTGTCGGAGTTCACGGTCGCAACTTCACCTACCTCAGGTTGTCGAAGTTGGGATCTCCCTGTATTTTCCTATGCAGTAACAGCAGGGAGGGCTGTGACCTGTTGCCAGTGTGGAAGGGACTTCCTCCCTTCACACATTACCAACACTACCACAATTCTGAAGTTGAACAGCATTCTCTCCCCTTCTTGGCCAGTAGGGGAATAAAGAGAAGGCACCATGGACAGCTTTGAGTGCCATAAGGATGTGCATTGCTCACCCTTGTGGCACTCAAAGGGTTAATATAAACACAAATAATACACCAAGCACTACACAATTATCCCCTAACCTAGGTATCATGTATTGTACATGTTGTACACTTAAAAGGAAACAAGACTGGGGGTCACACAGCATCTATGGGGTTTTTGTGGCTACCACTTGCCCTCCCCAGCCTTATATCCTTGCCCAATGGTAGCCATAGAGCCCCATATACACTGCTTGGCCCCCATACTTGTTCCCTTGACCACTGGTAACCACAGATCCCCATGTACACTGTCTGACCCTCTCCAACCTTTTCCCGTTGGTCACTGCTAGCCACAAATCCCCATGGTCACTGCCTGGGCAAGGGAAAAGGGCTGGGGTATCAGGCAATGTAATGGGGCTAACACACAATGGTGTTGTTCCCTACATTATAGAAATCTTACACAGAGTGCCCCCCTTCAACATATTAACCACTCCCCATTGATCTGCAATGCTTTTGCTACCCCTCTTTTACTCAAAGGGTTAATAGGCAAGGTATGTGGCTGCATACCTTGCCTGTATATGTGTAATTAGTGTTATGTTACATTTTATTTAAAAAACATATAGTTCATACCTCAAGGGGGCATCGGGACCCCTCCTGATATCCCCCCTAGCATGGATCAACTATCCAGTAGGATAGGTGATCCATGCAGGCGATAAGGAAGGCATCTGCTGACTTCCTTTCTTTCTACTGGAGCTGCTATTAAGCCGGTTCCAGCAGAAGTGCTTTTAGTGAACCCTGTCACCGGGTTCATTCATGAGAAGCGTAGCATTGCGCTTTTACTTATGACAGGGGTCATTACAAGCACTTCTGTTGGAGCCGGCTATCACGGTGCCCCGTGATTGCCTCTAGCAGATTTTGCCATAGAGCGACATTATTTACTTCCTAGCTGTCGCTTTCGCTGAGTCTCTATTCTTATAGGTCACCATGTTGGTGAGGTTATTGCTCCACCCACCTGTCAGGGTTTTTAAACCTCAGCCTGTGTTATTGCTGTGTTGGTCCATTACTGTTCCTGTGTATTACCTGGCTACGTCTGACTACCCGTTCCGGTTCTGACTCCTGGCTACGTCTGACTACCTGTTCCAGTTCTGACTCCTGGCTACGTCCGACTACCCGTTACGGCTACGACCACTGGAGACGTCTGACTACCCGATCCGGTTCTGACCATTGGCTGCCTCTTGGTGCACTCTCCGTTGTTGCGCACCCTTGCCATGCCGTACCTCGGTTTGGTTTCTGTGTTGCCTGTGCCTTCTGCTCTGCGCTTGCTTCCGTTTGCTGCGCTTGTCGGTCATTCCGTGTGTTTGACCTCCCGTGGCCGTCCCGGTTTGTGTGTTGCCTTACCTAGCCTCAGTACTGGCTACCAGTCTATTGTATACCCTATCTGGGTATTGGTGCGCTCCTTTTCCTGCCGACTGTGTGTGTGTGAGAGTACTCTGCACTGACCTCACATCTACCTGTGTGAGTCCCAGGGCCTTTCCATTATCGCTCATCTGCCTAGTGAAGGGTGAGGAAAGTGAGTTCACTGTTCCTCCCTGGTCTTGTGAAGGTGTGCCATTCATACCGTGTCTGCTGTGTACCCCACTATTCTCACATCTACCTGTGTGAATCCCAGGACCATTCCATTACTACTCACCTGCCTGGTGAAGGGTGAGGAAAGTGGGTCCACTGTTCCTCCCTAGTCTTGTGAAGGTGTGTCACTATCTGCTGCCACTTCGTGTCATTACCATTACTACTGTTGTGTCATTTGTTGACACCAGCATGTTTCTTTATTTCTTTTCATTATTGTACTTAATAAAGTTTTATATTAAGTTCATCTGTACTTATCAGTGTGTTAATTTCCTAGTCACCCCGTGACACCGGCTTAATGCGGCTCCAGAAGAAAGAAAGTAAGGCAGCAGATGCCTTCCTTGTTTCCGATGCCCCCCTGGAGGTCTGAACTATATTATTTTAAATAAAATATAATATAATATTAATTACACATATAGAGGCAAGGTATGCAGCTGCATACCTTGCCTATTAACCCTGTCAGTACCAGAGGGGAGGGAAACAAATTGCAAAGCAATGTGTTGCTACCTCTCTGGTACTCAAAGGGTTATGTTTTGAATAAAGGGCAGTGTATGAGTATGTCGCATGGGAGCAATGGGATTTTGGGAAAGTTGTATTCATACCTGAGAGCCTTCTAGTCCCAAACTCCTGGAGAAACACTGTAGAACTGAGGATGGGATTGTCCAAATGATGAATTTTCCATCATATTGTGGGTGGAGCTTAATCAAGCTGGTATGGGGCAGTGGTTGAAAAGAGGAATTTGTCACAAAATAGGTGGGAATGCATGTGCAATCAAGCAACAATGGACTGGAAAGTGGACGGGGTAGCAACTGAACTCATCAAACCGGAGAATTACCCTCTGTCCTCAGAGACCCAATAATTGAATCTAAAAATCAAAGTGCCTGGGGCAGATCCAGAGAGTTCCCAGGTCTGATGGTTCAGTTGGGATGCTCCAGAATTGCCCCAATTCCTCCTGGTTCATTAGCCTCAGTTCTCCATATAAAGAGACCAGGGATGGGCAACATAAGGTCCTTCAGCTGTTGCTAGACTACAATTCCCATCACTCCCCACCACAGAATGATGGGAGTTGTAGTCTGGTTGTAGCTGAAGAGCCTCACATTGTTCACCACTCCATTAGAAAGGCACTGTACAAAAAAGCAGAATTCTTTTATTACATTCCCCATAAGGGGAAAAGCAGCCACATTTACATGTTGTGCACCCAGACCAGCCTCACTTCTCCCGGCCACCAATCTACAGGATTAAACTGTTTCCTTTCTTTAAAACTGAGATGAATGGAAACCCCCAGAAATACAAGGCGCTCAGAGAATGTCGAGTAAATCCATGTATTAAAACTCACCTACCCCAATACAACCTTGGTGCACTGATGCTGCATTGTACAGAACAGGGGCAATGCAGGTCCTTATTGGTCCTGTATTGGGTTTGAAATCCCAACAGATTACGATTATGTGCAGCACAAACTAAAGTAGCAGCAGAGGGGATCAGTTTTCTGAACACCCCCGCCCCCCCCCCACACACACAAACACACACACACAAACACATTCACACACATATACACACAAACATACTCACACGCAGCTGATAGGAGCCATTTGGAGCTGCGTACTGCATTTTACTACGTCTGCTCCCAAAGAAGCAGATTTAGTAAAATGTGATAAGTGCTCTTTAAGGATTTTAAGAATGATACTTGTCAAATTTGCATTATTTTTTATACAAAGATTTGAAGCAAACTCCTCTTTAGTATATTATAAGTTGCATACAGAAAAATGAAAAATAAAAATGGAATGTTTAGAAGGAAATAAACTGATTTATTTTATATTATTAATATAATGTTGTTGAACCTCATGATTCTAAAGGTGTCTCTGTGTATATATATATATATATATATATATATATATATATATATATATATATATATATACCTGTAATCAATTTAAACAGTAGCAATGATTAGGGATTTGTATAATCTTTTATACTATTCTCTTTAAATGAAATCTGTGGGTGGACAGACACTGGCATCTGCCTGAGAGCTGCAGTATTACACTGCTGGGAGTCAGCCACTGTCTCCTAGTAAATACATCCCAGAGGCTGATGTACTAAGTGACTTGAAGTAATTCTGGATCAAACCTTTCCCCATTGATTTAAATTGGGTTAACCCCTTGGATGCTAGATACATTACCATCACAATGCTTCACAATACATTTGACACCTCTTTAGCATTCAGTGGGTTAAACCTTTGAGTGTCAGAGGGTACACAATACATTGCAATGCATTGGCTTCCCATTCTGGCACTCAAAGGGTTAAAATCTCCATTTAAATAGGTGGGGAATTTGGGAATGTTTATTTCTCCTCTATGGTGCTGTTGGTATGCTCCAGAATTACTCCACTTTGTCTTAGTACATCAGATTCCCTGTACTGTCTCAGGTAATATAAATGTAGTAAACTGCTGTATTGTGGATGAAATATGAATCTCATTATGGGAACATGATTAATTTATTACTTATTAGTATAAAAGCCTGTGTACACGGGCCAAGGTCCGGGTAACATAGTAACATAGTAAATTAGGTTGAATAAAGACACAAGTCCATCATGTTCAACCTTCTCCTCATACCCCAGTAATTTTACAGCTCTCCTGCCACCAAATAAGTTAGTCTTTATCAAACCTTCCTGATCTGCCTACTAATAAACAGTATATTAGTGATGCTGACCCTTTGAGTGCCAGAGGGGTACGCAACGCATTGCTTTGCAATGCGTTGCGTACCCCCTCTGGCACTCAAAGGGTTAAGAGGCCGGTCCTGCTCTGTGCCCTGCCGCCGACGCAGTCATGCACTGTGGAGACTGCCCGGACGCACAGAATGCTCCCAGCACAGAATGCTCCCAGCATTCCTACACCTCCCAGCATTCTGTGCGTTCGGGCAGTCTCTACTGCACATGACGGCTTCTGACAAACATCCTAGCAAATTATTATATAGGATTATTATTTATCTGTATTAGCAGTGGTATAATATAGAATTAGTGGTACAGCAGACAGTGGCAGACATTTACACCATTTGCAATTGCCATTGTAGAGTGATATTTACCATTTTATGGAGCTGTCTTTAGTATCCAAGGTACTAACCCTTTGAGTGCCAGAGGGTCTGCAACACATTAATTCTGTTAAACTTGTTGGGCTTTCCCATTTTGTTTACATCAGTGAGTCTCAGTTTCAGCCCTGATGCCACAGCAACAGGACAGGTTTTAACCCTCGGAGTGCCAGTGGGGTGATTTGACACCTGTCTGGCCCTCAAAGGGTTAAGGATATCCCTAATTATGACCAGGAAATTTAATTTCAAGGACTGAGACAGTGATTACCCACCTACATGATGAAGAAGGGCAGGACTGACGTTCCAAAGGGCCCTAGGCAAGCTACCAGTTTGGGTATCCCCATATAGTTTACACTCTATATGAGGTACAAACACTGCTCTGCAGAATTTTCACATGCACTCTGCGCCCAGTTTAACCCATTCTGTGCCATTAAACAGTACAGCAGCCTGGCAACCTGCTGTTCACCAACTGTTTTGGACTTCAATATTCCAAAACATTTATTGAACAACACCAGCTTACCTGGCCTCAGTTACTATATTGTTCAAAAGAACTGAAAAGGTTAAACCGAGTGAAGGTTGCTAATCAGCAATGTTCTAATGAACAACTTCAAACTACACATTCACTTAGTGGAGCTGAAAGGTCATTGTACAGCAGAACATGTGGCTCTCAGCAATATAAGAGCAAATTGCACATCATTTATTTATGAAATCTGATTGACCTGGTCTGACATTGTCGGGGGAGTATAAGAATTTGTCAGGATATCTCCTTTGGTGTTAGCATCTAATGCCAGTGACTGCACTCCAAGGTATGCACTATAGTGTATGCTGTTAAACATACCAGTGGACACAGACACTGATAGGACTTTAATGTAAGCAAGACCCATACAACTGCCCCATTGTATTTGTACAGAGATGGCATAACATCCAAGGCATGGAGGAAATTAATAGACTTCTACACAGCAAAAAAAATGTTTAGTTTGAATGATTCGGTAAGAAATAATTTACCCATTCAGATGAAATGAATGTCATTGACCTCTCCCATTTGGTTAGTCAGTATTTTGGTGAAAATTTTAGTTAATAAAAGAAATTTGCTCACCAGAATTCTAACAAAGTCTGTAACCCGGTGATAACTCTTCCCTTGATGTTGAAAGTCCACTGGAGTTCTCACAGCCATGGTCCTCCAGCATAGGCACATAAAAAGTTGAAGTAAAAAACACTGTCCTACCACGCCAGCACTGTCCCCTCCACCACCAACTACAATAAACACCCTAATCCATCAAAGATATGTCTTTCTGTGATCCCTCCAGCTAGATGCCAATTGGCTGGGAAGGGAGGTTATTGCAGGGCATGGTGCCCCTGAGTAATCCAAAAATCCCAGCCAATGGGAGTGTGGAAACTTATCTGAACACAAATGGCAATATAAAAGTCAATCACTGTTCATATCTCGCTCATTCTGTCTCAGACAAAGGCCCGAGCAGGATAGGGGGGTTTCTTTATTATAGGCGGTGGAGGAAGGGATGGTGAAAGTGTTGTAGTAGACATAAAGGTAAGGTATTACTTGGTCTGAATGTCTGTAACGGTGTCATTATGCATGTGTATTAATTAGGGTTGCCACCCAGCCGGTATTTTACCGGCAGGCCGGTAAAAAATTGGCTTCTCTCCAATGTTAAGTCTATGGAGGGAATGCCATGGCCGGTATTTTTTGGAAGAAAAGGTGGCAACCCTAGTATTAATTAATTAATTCATTAATTTGCACAATAGTGTACAATATGTTGTTCATGTTTCTGATATTGTATGTTCCGTTTCATTTGGTTCTTAATTAAATCATGAAACGTGCAATATTCATACATTTTGCATTTGTTCAGAAACAAATGCACAAGTCTTGAAATAAATGCCCCAAAAAGCCCATAGACTGTACTAATGTCCTGCCCATGGAGCAAAAGCAGTTAAGGGGAGGAATTTTGTAGATTAATAAACTGGTGATAGGCAGCAGCTGATTCAGCATAGAATTATCATTGTACATTCACTCCAGTGGGCCTTATGTACAAAGGTAATTCTGAGGTAAACGAACAACAATGTATGCTAGAGAGGCAGTGCATTGAGGATGTCTCTAACATTCAAGGGATAAAAACCCTATTTATATCAATGATAATTTAGGGAATTTATTTGTACCCTATGGTGCACTTGGTTTGCTCCAGAACTGAGCCACTTTTCCTTTATGCTATGTTTAAACATATGACTGGTTTGTAGGTGAAACTGTAAGTAAAAAAGAGATGCGATTTTACAATTGATCACCTGGTATGATCATATACATAAGTGCATCCTTCATTTTTTATGCAGTTAAGTATTTTTTGTTGGGGGAGGTTCTATTTTAGAGCATGAAGGGCTTAATACTAGATGATCACGTTATCAGTATAAAAGTATACATCTATTGCACATTGGCATCTGGGGGAAACCCTCCCAAATTGTATCTTGACACGGAAGAGTTGCCATTTTGTAACAAGGGTAGGCATGAAGGGGATAACCCCATGTAATCACCTGCTAGAAACTTATAAGGTATGTTAAACGTTGGGGGTGGCTCTCTTTTTGAGACCTTTTGTCAGCCCCCTCCAACTCATATCATAACAAGGGTACCCTGATAGCCGGTGATCCCATGATCATCTAGTATAAACTTATACATATATGTTTATTTTTGATGCAGATAAGCAACTTCAAAAAAGAAGTGATAGGTATAGATTAGTGCTCCTGGCACACCCTATAGTAAGTCAACACACACACCAGTGATGTCCAGTTTGTCTCAGGCTTTCAGTATTTTGCTCAGGCTTTCAGTAGGTGCTGAATACTATATTTTTTCCCATAATGCCATCTTCTGGAAATATTTGTGCACACTAGGCTAGGAGTAGAAAATCAAGTGATTCCTTATTTGATGCAGTGGGTTGACTTTTTTCTAAAATGGTACACACTGACTACATTTACTTCATAAATGTAGTTGTTACAGCCATATTAACACAGGCAGGTCATATTTCAAGAATTTTAAAAATCCTCAACATATTTCGATGTAAGGGTAGTTTTGTGCTGTTATGGCATCCCCCTGGTATGACAACTCTTATCAATGTGGTGTCAGTTCTCTTAGAGAAGGGCTGCTAATGAATACAGTAGGAAATTATATATTTTTCAAACCCTTTGAGTGCCAGAGGGTACAAAACACATAGGTTTAACACCATCTTACCTGCATTTTCAGGAAACATTTGTAGACAATAGGCTAGGAGCAGAAAGGCATGTGACACTTTATTTAATGATGTAGGATATCTTCTTTCCAAAATTGTATATCTTATCTACCTTTTCTCTACATTTGAAACTGGTTTGACCATTTTAGTGCAGGTAACAACTTCAAAAAAGAAGTAAAATGTGTGGTTTATTTCTTCTGGCACACACTACAATGTGGTACCATTTTCATCTGGCTTGCAAAAGTGCTCAATACATTAGGAAATTCCATGGTTTTCAAATATATTAATAGCTTTGAAGTGGTAGAAGTATATAAAACATATCTATATTGTCCTACAGTGCCACCTTCTGGAAACATCTGTGCACACTAGCCTGGACACAGAAAGGCAAGTCACCCCCTCATTTGTTGCTGTGGGTTGTTGTTGTTTTTTAATTTTTCAAATTGATATGCCTTAGCTACCTGTTCTTTATACATATGCAGAAAGGTAATATTTAGAGAATGTAAGAGAAACAGGAGATTTGGGGGTAAGGGTAGTTTTGTGCTGCTGTCACTCCCTATGTTATGTCAGTTCATACCAGTAAGGTGTCCTTTTTCTCAGGAGAGGAGCTGCTAATGAATACAGTATGGAATTCCATAGTTCTTCATGATTTCAGGACTTTTGAAGGGGTAGAATTGTAAAACAATGTAAATTATTTCATTTAGCGCCATCTTCTGGAAAAATTGTGCACTTGGGGTTAAGGGAAGAAAGGCAAGATAGCCCCTCATTTGATGAAGAGATTATCTTCTTTTCAAAATGGGATAAAGTCTACCTTTTGATCTTGTCCTTAGTAGTCACAAACATTTAAATGAAGGTATGCCACATAAAAAAGCAAGAAAACTGACAGATTGTGATCCAAGCAGTTTTTGGTCCTGGCACCCCCTACAGTATGTCCACTCATCCCAGTGGTGTACCATTTTACTCATTTTAACTACCTAACCTAATATGGTATTCCATGGTTTTCATGTAGTTCAATACATATGGAAGAATGTACATGTGGAAAAATAACACTATTTTTGCAGTAGCTCCGTCTTCTTGCAATTTAATTTCAAATATGCCTTTTGGTAGAAATGCCAATGACCAGTCCCAGAAATTGGAATTATGTATACTTTTAAAAAACATATATAAAATGTAAGATTACATGTTTTTTTTTCTCTTTATTTTTATCTGATGACCAGAACGGTGAATAATGGAAATTGTAACAAATTTTTACATTTATTTTTTCAGTTGCTAATTTTTATTGGAAGACATATTCATAAAAACAGACATTTTGGTTAATATTAAACTCAAAACCATAAGCATTTCTAGTGGAACATATAACAAAGCACCCAGGACACTTTATTGCTGTTTAAATAAAATTAAAAAACACACACATTGGCATTGGTCATCATTAGGGGGGTATCCCCAAATCAACTGTATCTTTGAAATGTGCAGGGTCTGCGGAAATTAACAGTTTATGCTTCTGTGGATTCTTCAAAGAGAAGCATAAAAAATTGTCATTTGGTTTTAAACTTCAATAAAAGTGTAAAAACATGATTAGAACTGTGTCTGTGTGTGTGTGGGGGGGGGGGGGTGAGCAGCAAAGTGGTTAAAGTGTAACAAATAGAATTTTGAAAGAGTATTCAAAACAACCTATTTTTTTTTTAGATACATCTATATGCAAAGGTTTGGGCACCCCTGGCAAAATTACATGTTTTGTTAATGTTCTAAGTGAAAAGAACTTAATACAACCTCTAAAGTAAACAAACTTAAAGGGGATGTATCACCCCAAAAACATATTTACCATACATTTTGTTAATAAAGTAGTATTGGGAAAGCTGTTTTTTTTTTCTTTCTAAAATTAAGATATTGTCGCCTCTCTGCTGTGCACTTCTGCATAATGGGCACAGCAGAGCTCATCTTCTCCTCCCAACTCCCTCCCAGCTGCCCCAGGGAGCGGGTTCAATCTTCCCTTCCATGTGATGTGAACGGCTTCTATCGTTACAACCTCAGTATAATGCTAGCAGGTGCTTGATATAACAATAGAAGCCATTCACACCACACAGATGGGAAGAGTTAACACGTTCCCTGGGGCAGCTGGGAGTGAACTAGGCAGTGGGCAAGAGCTTTGCCGGTGATTCAGCGTACATTATGCTGACCGGCAAAGCTTGAATATCTTTAAAAGTACTTACTTTCAGAAAAAAAAAAACAACAGCTTTCCAACTACTACTATATTAACAAAAAGTATGGTAAAAAAATGTTTTGAGGTGATACATCCCCTTTAAACTTGACATATTTTTGAGAGCTGTAATGCAAACTTAGTATTTATTTTCTGAACTTAACAGACTGAAAACAAAATAAAACAGAAAATGTAACATGCGCTAAAGATTGGGCACCCTTCCAGTTGATCCACTAGTGTTATATTTTGTAAGGTCTCAGAATTTAATTGATTCATTAGGCAATGCGTTGGTGACCTCTATAGCACACAAAGGGTTAATCAATGGGAACATTTATTTTTGCCTTATGGTGCAGTTGGCACTGGAACTTAAAATATTTTTAGTAAAGTGTTAAGGATTAGTTATGTAGTCAGTTATATGTTTGGAATTGTATTAGGAATCCAAGAAAAACTTCAGGGAATATGGACAGTCATAAAGTTCTGGAAGAAAAAGGGAAAATATTCCATTAAAAATGGTAAACGATGCATTTGGGAAATGTGTGTGCTTTGAGGCCTGATCTCTAGTCTGTTAATGGAGTGGCATCTGAAGATAACAGCAGAGCAGCTTTTGTCAATACAGAATGTCAACATGTTCTGTTCTTGTGCTGTATGTACTAAGAGGAACTGGAGTAATTCTGGGGCAATTCAACTGCACCAGAGGGGACACATAATAATGTCCATTGATTTAAATGGGGCTTTTAACCCCTTCAATGCTAGAACAGTCTCAAACACAATGTGCTGGAGTCCGCTCCAGCATCAAAGGGGTTTAATGCCCCAGTTAAGTCAAAATTTGAGAATTCTTTTATTTGTCCTTATGGTGCAGTTGCTTTGCTCCACGGCTGGTCCAGTAGTACATCAGCCTCATAGGGTGTGAATTGTGGATTTAGGCACTGGATAGTCCATTGTTAGGCCTTCAACTGAGAGGGACTATAGCTCTCAGCATTCCATTTAGCCACTGCTAATGGGAGATGCAGTACCCAATGGCTGGAGGGCCAGCATTCGACTCCCCTGATTCAGTCCACATCACAGTACATTTTGTCAGAAAAAATTGTGCATTCCATAGGACACCATTATACAGGTGCTGTAATGTGATACATCACACCAATCACATGTGATAACTATGAATTCCCATTGATTAAAATGAGTATTAAAACCCCTTAAAGGGATAGTAATGTTTCACAAAAACAGCAGCTCCAATTAATCTTCATAGTATTTGAGCCATAGAGAGTGTTATTTCATTACTGTCAGAGTTGTAGTTCAAGAATAATTGAATGATAAAGTTTCCCCCTCCCGCCCCTTTTACCTAGTGTAAGCCCCCTCCACTCAGATATGGAATCTGGTCCTGGAACCAGACAGATAACAGCAAGCGACAGTCTTCTTACTGTGAGAACAATGAAAACCCTGCCCCCCTTGACAGGTTTTTCTCTTATGCTAATTGAAGATTGTCCCTCTCTGCAATCTACCTGGACACCACCTTGCTGCTCTGAGGTGAGCAGTGTTACATCAGTAAAAGGGGTGGGAGTGCTACTTTATTATTCAATTACTGTTGAACTACAACTCTGACAGTACTGAAATAACACTCTCCAAGGTCCAAATACTATGAAAATTAATTGGAGCTGATTTTATTATGAAACATTACTATCCCTTTAAATGCTAAAGAGGTCTTATTGGAGACCTCTCTAGCATTCAAGGGGGGTTAATATCCCCATTTAAATCAATGGACATTTTTTGAATATATAGTGCAATTGATTTGTCCCAGAAATCCTCCACTTTTTTTAACCTTTTGAGTACCAGAGGGATGTGCAATGCACTCCCCTCTGTCACTCAATATACCCCTATGTTTTGACTGGCAGAGAAGTATCAAACTCATTACACGGTGTTGTACTCAAAGGGTTCATCTCTTGTATGCAGAAAAGGTCACAAATGCATTGCTTTGGTAACATTTCTAGGATCCAAGGGGTTAGCCCAACTTAAAGAGAAACTAACATCTTCTAACAAAATAAGTAGAAATGCATTCTGAGCAGCCTAACATTTCCTGGGGAGCCTCCAACCCCACCCACAAACACGCTGGAACCATCTCCCTTGTTTGACAGGCCATCTGGCTCCCTGTCTGCATGATGACATATGGCTTGCATCTGAGTAACCTTCCCATCTCTTTGGTCTTGGTACTGGGAGTAGCTGAATGCCGGGGGTACATCACTGTTTTTGGAGAGAGGCGGACTTTTAAATGGCTGCCACATCTACCAGGAAAATGGTGGATACAGGGCCACAGAGACCCCCAGAAAACTTTGATGGCTCCAGGATGTGCATCTACTTATGTTAAGGTATTCCTTCATAGAAGGCATTAGTGTCCCTTTAAATCAGTGGATTAAACTGTGGTAGCCGTATTAGTCCAGTAATACAAATATATGAGTACTTTGGCATTTGGGGATAACTTTTTTATTTGGACTAACAATTTTATATTTTAATATAAGCTTTCAAGAAATCAACTCTTAACCCTATGAATGGCAGAGGTATATGCAACTCACTGCTTTGCAATGTGTTGCACACCCTCTGTCATTCAAAAAGGTTAAATAATTGGGAGTTTGTGGAATTGTGTTTGTTTCCTCTGGTGCAGTTGTTTTGCTTTGGAATTGTGCCATTCTAATTAGCGAATCAGCCTCATTGTGGACAGGTAACAGCCGCCTTTCCAACAATGGGATTTGGTGTACAGGTGTAAGCCACTGACATGATTCGCAGAAAAAACAAAAGGGGAGAGCAATAGGGAGCGCTCTAGTGCAATAAGGTCTAAATCACGTTCCACCACCAAGACCACCCCACACGTGGGTACTCACAAATATCGAGGCTGTCAATCACATATATGAGTGGACAGCAAATGTGCCCCAGACACAGATAAACTATTCACAATCCTAGGCAGCTTCTCTTCTTCTCACTCTCACTCTGAGTGGTACCAAGTAACTAAAAAAAACACAAAAGGAGAGCACCCAGTAGTGTAATAGGTTCACAATATTTAACTTAAAAATAGAAAAACTGATGTATTCACATTTATTTTTGGTCAGCAGAGGGGATAACCTAAGCTGACATACAGGCAGATAGGGAAATCTCACAGTCCCCACTCGGTGTCACACAGTACACTGCTCTTCTCCACCCACACTCCAAAAAGGCATCCACATTGTCTGGTTTTCAAAAGGAGTTTTATTCCAATATAATAAAATGTCAAATAAGCGCTATATCAGCTAAAAACAATATTTAGGCAAGGCTACGTGTTTCGCGGCATACAACTGCTTCCTCAAGCCAAACTTATCCAATGTATATAATGCATATAGTAAACGGACCGCCCAAAAATGGCTATATAAATACCTAAACCTAACTTCCAATTGGCCCAAAAACTTGGGTAAGGGCAGATTCTATAGACAGGGCTCAAAATTTCCACTCGCCACTAGCCAATGGCGAGTGAAGATTTAGCCCTGGCGAGTAGAAATTCAGCCCTGGTGGGTATGTTATGGCTTGTAGTGGCGAGTAACTTTTCAGGTCTGGCTAGTAGCAAAGGACTTCAACTTTTAAGGCCTGCTATAGGTACACATTCAATCTTACCTCTTGGTTCCGGTCCCGTCTCCCTCTTCCGCCCGGTTCGTACAGTTCTCCAATTTGGTGTGCGCATGCGACAGACAAAGGTCTGCCAGAAAGAAACACCATGCGTGCACCAGAAAAAGCCCCACGAGAAGGATCCACCGCACATGCGTTTATAGCCGCCAATAGCCCGTTACCAAGCATCACTATGCACACGAGCACGGCTCGTCCAATCAAGGCAGCCAAAATCAGCGCATGCGTCCAACAATAGAGGTCTAATGGAGGAAAAGGTCACGGTCCAAACCGTGACTCTACCCCCTAGATACGTCCCGATCATTGAACCAAGGCTAAATACATACTCCCAGCATCAACGATTTGATAGCACTCAGACATAGATATAAGCACGTTGAACATCCATGTATTTAAAAAAATCAACCAAATTTTATTCCAATACTTCATAAAATTACATGTAGATGTATATACGTAACAAACAAAGGGTAGGGAGGAAGCATAAAGCAGAACCTCTAAACGAGAGGCTCATAAGCCCGACATGTTTCGCGCCACCAGGCGCTTACTCATGGACTCAAAGTGTTTGCAATCAACCTACTAAAATAGCCTCGGAAAACGTGGTGATAGGTTAAAATTTAAAACACAGAAGGAATCCCTGATAGGGATATTACCAACATAATGAACA
This sequence comes from Rhinophrynus dorsalis, assembly GCA_037306005.1. Classification (NCBI taxonomy): domain Eukaryota; kingdom Metazoa; phylum Chordata; class Amphibia; order Anura; family Rhinophrynidae; genus Rhinophrynus; species Rhinophrynus dorsalis. Next base: position 123,259,700 of record CM074723.1, on the reverse strand, counting down.
CCTCCTATATACTATATACATACTCCCACCTCAAAAATAGACTATAACAAGAAAGACAGGGACATGGAAACAATCTATCTAATAAATCTCGGGCGATTCGATATATATGCAAAAATATACACAAAAATACACGATCCATAACTCAAAAAAAAACAGACTATTACAATAAATAAATTCACACCCATCTATATCTCATCTGCATCCTCAAACTATATCCACATCCAGTCCTGAGCAGCAGGGGGCATCACAACATACACTACTAAAACTCAAAGAATAAATATAAATACATTAAAAAATATATTAGTAATCAATAATAATAATAATAATAATAAGTAACAAAAAATAGAATATGACAATATATATATATGCATGAATCTAATATATAAAAATCTATCCATAATGGTATAGGGTTAATCCATATCCATCCTTATAAATAAGACTTGATAAATAGTTATAATAAACCCAAAAAGGAGGGTAACTTTTTTTATATACAGAGAGTTTTAAACCTATTCATCCTAATGAATAGTGCATAATACCATCTATTTAGCATGTGATCAATTAATAACTAAAATTGTGAATTACTCTATCTAATGTTTGTATGTACTAATGAAAGTGTCAAAACCATAATATATGTGTACAAAATAAATTATTATAGTTATGATAAACAATCTATAAAATATTGTAAACGATATATAAATTTCTCCATCCAATAAAAACGTGAAATATTCATGTCTAATGTGGTTCCCATCTAAATATATCTTAAAAATATATCTTAAAACCACCTACTCAACCTACATTATAAACCTATGAATAAACATATAATTTGAATAAACTATAATGTGAAATACCCATTATATCCTAACACTACTATATTCCTATCAAATATTGTGTTACTAATTACAAAAGTGTCTCTATACATTCATTAAGTCTAGAGGGAATTAAAGTGTTCAACTTAAAAATCCAATATGACGCTCTGCTTATTAATCTCTGAATTCTATCATAATTAATTGAATGAGCAATGTGTTCAGTAGGAGCAACCCTTAAACCTTCTGGATTTGTATTATGAAATTTTAAAAAATGTTGTGATACCCCTTAGTGCTCATAACCCATAAAATATTACGTTTATGTTGACTGAAGCGAGTACGTATATTTTGTGTTGTCCGGCCTACATACTGTAGGCCGCAAATACATGTTAAAACATAAACAACATAATTACTACTACAATTCAAAAAATAAGACCTAACCTACACACCCTTAGTGCGTTTCATGATCCTACCGATCCTATCGCCTCCTGATGAAATGGTCAGTAGGATAAATGAAATGCATTGAGGGTGTGTAGGTTAGGTCTTATAGTGTACACTTTTACACTTATTTCATTCATTTAGTTTTTTTCATTAATTTTTATTTTTAGAATATATAAATATATATATATATATATATATATATATATATATATATATATATATATATAATTTTTGATAAAGGCCATAATTAATGGCCGAAACGTTGAAATGAACATCGTTTGAACATTTTTCAACCAGTCTCCTGAGAGTGCTGTCTCTTCTTAAAATGTATATATATATATATATATATATATATATATATATATATATAAAACCATTTCTTATGTGTATTTTTGTATGGATATTTTTTTGGACTAAACATCATTATATATGGAGCGAATCTGTTTCATCCTGTGTTCCTGGTCTACTGGACATACTAACTTCCTGCAGTGCTGTCTGTGGAGTGATCCATGTGGGGAGGATCAGCACCATTTGTACCCACGAGCCTTCAGACCGGTAGTGAATCAATTAACGCCTTGTCAGGATCCATTCGAGTTTGAGGATTGAGCAGCAGAAACAGAATACCTGTATGGGGGCAGTATAGTATCTTCCATATGCCAGACACATTACTATAGAGACCTATTAGGAGCTGTGTCCAAATATGAGTATCATTCTCACCAATGATTTATTGACTCTACACCATCCATATTTGAAATCCTACACTATATTACACTCCCTTCTCTTCTTTGTTTTTTTCTACATTTAAAAATTGCAGCAAATGATAAAACATAAGTAAAGTAGCAAAAGAATGCAAAACCACATCACAACATATATTGTTCGTTGCTTGTTTGAACCACTTTTTTTACCCTTAAAGTGCCAGTTGGATAGCTCTCTGACACTCAAAGGGTTAAATGATAACTATTCTCCCTTCACTCCCTCCAGATGCTACCTGTCTGACAAAAAATGGCGATATGTGGCTATACTTCTCCTTAACACTTTGAGTGCCAGGAGGTGCCAACGTATTGCAAAGTGATGCGTTGTGCACCCCTCTGGCATTCAAAGATTAAATCAAGTCGATAACTCCAGCCTGTCTGACAAGCTCAAAATGTCAGCAGCTTTCACATTCTATTCTAGCACAGACTGACAATGCGGTAAATGGACACTTCCCCTTTTATAGACATGGCACGGCAGGAATACAGGTCAAAAAACGAAGTGGGCAAAAAAGAGGAAAAATACACTCTTTTGAGAAAGGCAAAAAGTGCAATTTTCCACATGCTTCTTTTTGGAACCAAACATTTACATCAGTTCCTAACTGTTAACCACTCGATGGGTAGACAGTTCTCCAGTGCATTTCAAACCATAGTTTTGGAGACCTCTCAAGCATCTACATCAATGGGTGGTCTATTAATTTTAGATCTAAGAGGATGTGAACCTCTATACCACTTCCATGATTAGTAGGCCATTCATTGCTGATCCTTCTAGTAATGCATAGGTTAATACCCTGTAGGGTATCCTTTTAAAAGATCCGACGCAAAAGAGTGTGCGACCACATGACACAGTAACCATGTCTCCATAATGAAAATGGTGACATGCGAATCTTGCACTGCATGGCAGCACGAGATTCTCATGTTGCTTACTGAAAGGTCGCATCCCGGTCTTGCTGAGCGCTGCCCCGGTTCTATCGCCCCTTCTACTACTGTGTCTTGGTATGGGAAGTGACATCACACTGGGCTGCTCTCTTTTCTCCCCTTTGCTAGTCTGTGTCTTGGAGCTCCATTTTCACAGATTTCTGTAAGGTGAAACTCACTCTGCAGCAAGTGTAGTTACAGAAGGAGAGCAGACAGCCGGCAGGCTAGGTGAGGCTTTCCTCGGCAGACAGTCACTAGCAGGGCATGGATAGCTACATCTTGCACACCCATTATCTGTATACTTTAAATTATACTGATATTTGGTTTACAACTAAATCCTTGCTACAAAACAACAATGCATCTGCCATTACGTGAAGTTTTCACTAACTGTGCATAAAACAGAACTTGAACTATACATGTAAATGGGTGTATAACATATTATTTAGCAGTGCTTTGGAGAGGTGTATAGCTCAGCAAGACTGGGATGCGACCTTTCAGTACGCGGCATGACATTGCGAGATTCTCATTTTGCCATTTTTTAATATGGGACATGGTTACTGTGTCATGTGGTCACATGCTCTTTTGTGTGCAACCTTTTAAAAGGATACCCTATAGAACAGTGCTGTTATTCAAGGTCAAACCAACTGCATTATAGGGAAGAAGTATAGATTCCTCAAATTCCCATGGGTTATGATATCAATTCCTGCAAACATGAAGGAACTGGGGAACTCTCAGTCCTCAGAGACCCAAAACTTTACAGTAATAATTGGAGACTCATGGACAAATCCAACAAATTTCCAGGTATAAAGATACTGAAGATTTAAAGGGGAACATTACCCTAGAAATAAGTGCCTCTTAATTTGTTTAATAGGTTAATATATCTACATAGGTGTTCATCAAACATCAGTTAGGTATAGCTATCTATATTCTGTCTATATATTTTTTGCACTATATCTGCAGTTTCCTGTATATAGCGATCTGTGTCGAAGTCTGCTTCTACATTGCACCTCCTCACAACTAACAATGGGATTCAATTGACCTGAATTGCTCATAAGGGTCACTAGTCTTTGTCAGATAGATCATAAACTGAAACAACTAGCACTGTACTACAAAACAGATAAATTCCAAATAAAAAGTATGTAGATATGACAGATTGCTGTTTGGAAGACACCTACTAATGAAGAGGCACTTATTCCTATGGTAAAATTCTCCTTCAAGTATCAATTATTTGATGATTTCGCCCTTTGATCACCTAAGTCAGTAGTGGGCAACTTGTGGTTCTCCAGCTGGTCGGGATTACAGTTAGTATCTTCACCTGCTGGGCTAGCTGAAGAGAAGAGGAATTAGAGTTTTGAACAGCTGGAGGGACTCAAGTTGCCCCTTCATTGACCTAAATAAAACTGTGCTGTTCAGGTCTTCAGTAACATTATTTCTGTGTGTCTGTGTACAAACGGAGCAATGTCAATTCTCATGCTTTTAACCCCATGGGTGCTATTTCCAAAGCAATGCATTGTGGACATCTCTATCATCCTTTTGGGATTACTTGGCCACATAATAAATACTGCTTACAAGATATCAAGTTATTTATAGTCTGGTTCACAGACATTGTACTGTAATTATAGGTTTGAATTAACAAATGATGGGCAAGTGTGAGATGGAACTAAGGGGTTGCTTAGCAGCAAAGCCTTTTTGTGCCAAATGATTTGGGGAAAGTTAAGCACAACTGAAAGCTGACTTGTAATGTAACATAGTTTGCCAGAACTTGCTTCTCGCTTATCATTATCAGGGGTTTCTATTCATATTTTTAAAGGTACAGCAAACTTTTTTAGTCATTTACCAGCTGATTAAAACAATGTTACTCCCACTGTTGGTAAATATTCTATTCAAACGTTATTACAGCTGAAACATATATATATATATATATATATATATATATATATATATATATATATATATATATATATATATTTATTTTAACCCTTTGAGCTCCACAGGGGTACGCAATGCATTGCATACCCTTCTGCCACTTAAAGGTTTAAAAAAAAAAAAAAAAACTACAGCACTAAATAATGAGTTGATGTACTAAGTAAAAAGTGGGACAATTATGGAGCAAACCAGCTATTAGATCAAATGGAAAAATAGGCCGAACCATGAAGAAAAGTCAATCCTAATATAAAAAATATGAGATTTATTCAAACAGTATTAAAATCCATCATACGTTCTCTAATCACTCACAACCTCAAAGACACGGAGACTCACTTACCAAAGCTCAATGTGTTTCATGTGAACCACAGCTGTACCATGGGTAATGAATGTAAAAATTCCCCAAAATTCACATACATTTAAGTGAAGCTTTTAACCCTTCAGGTGCTAAAGGGGTGACCAGTGGGTTAAGGAGCAATGTGTTTCTCATTTCTCTGGCATTCGAAGGGTTAACTTCTTGCATGCTAGATAAGTCTCCATGCATTGCTTTATGCCAAGACTGCCCCACTCTTGTTTAGTACATCAGCACAGCTGTCCGAAAAAGTAGTATTATTTTTTTTTTATATAATTCACTGTGTGGCAAAAGCTTGATTCATAGACTACCGTTCTCCATAGTAAGTAATAGGAACAGCACCACCTGGTGACCACAGTAGAAAACTGCAGTTTAATGTAAAAGCAAACAAAAAAAGTTTGTTGTGTGAAAACGTTTGAATGGAAACTCTATCAGCAGTGGGAGTAACCAAAAGGATTAGAATATTTATTTATTAAAAAAATATATTTTTTGTTGCTTTAAAGCACTATTAAAAACCAGATACTTGACCATTTTTGTTGTTGTGCAATGTGAAACATTTAGCACTTCTGGTGCAAACAAACTTTATCATTGAGAACAAATAAAATGTTCCCCCAAAATCCCACTGATTTAAAAGGGTCTTTTAACCCTTTGAGTGCCAGAGAGGCGTTGCAATGTGTTGGATAACTCTCTGGTACTCAAAGTGTTAACTACTTCAGCACAACAGAAGTCTCTAATGCATTGTGAAGCAATGTGCTGTAGACTTCGCTAGCATTCAAGGGGTTAAATATCCATTTAAATTGATGGGAAATTTAATTTGTCCCTTACTGTGCAGTTGGTAAGCCCCAAATTCTTCCAATTTTTCTATTGTACACAAGACCTGTTGTCTATTGTACCCAGTACATAGCTGCTGCTGCACCTCTTGTCCTTATTAACCCTTTAAAGCTGAAATATCACCCCAAATAAAGTCCCTCCCAATAATTAGACATATAGTGGTAAGCTTAGAAATAGTACTATTTTCCATCATAAGTACCATGTTATTAACCCTTTGGGTACACAACACATTGCTATGCAAAGCATAGTGTACCTCTCTGGCACTCAAAGGGTTAAGAGATCCTACTTCTTCTGAGACTGACGGCCAGGTATCAGCGCAGACATCTTGCCTTAGAGACATCTGTATGCCTGTGCTGTCTGTCCCGGTCTCCTCTAGGAGTGATTGCGGTCCCAGGAAGGTGCGCAGAGAGGAGCGCGGTCTGAATTCAGAGCGCCCCGCTCCTATCAGCTGCAGAGTGGGCAGTCTGTAGTGCGCATGACTGCAGCGAGTGCAGCCGTCTCTACTGCACATGACGACTTCTGACAAACATCCTAGAGAATTATAATATAGGATTATTGGTGGGAGATTTTATTTGGTGTGATAGTTGTGCTTTAAGGACTGTAGAGGAGCACAAAACATTGCTACTCAATATGTTACACACCCATCTGGTCCTTGAAGGGTTAATAAACAACATTGCAGATGTAACCTTTTGAGTTCCAGAAGTGTGATGATACAAGACAATTTTTAGAATCTGAATATTATATTTCTAGGTCTTAGAAACAACACAAATGCTAAAGAATAAATAAAATAGATGAGAAAAAAAGTTCCTAATATTACATCGCTATAATTTTTTTATAAATTATTGTTTTTCTGGTGCATGCACCGCGGCTCATGTACTAATAACAATTGGCGCAATTCTGGAGCAAAGTAACTATACCGTAGAACAAATAAATATCCCCACTTCATTTAAAGGAGTATTTAACCCCTTAAATGTTGGGGAGATCTCAAACCCATTGCTTAGCATTGGGTTAGAGACAGTGTTCACTCTAAGGTGTGAGACCCAGCACTGAAGAGTTAAAGGGATAGTAATACCTAAAATGTAAAAAAAAATATGTTGTAGGGTTTATCCCCCTGAGTAAAACAAGGGTACTCCCACTGCTGAAAGATGTTTCATTCAAAAGTTATTAATTTTCAAAGTTGATTTTTTTAGGTGCAATATCACAGTGGCCTGAAATTGTAGAGTGGCGCTGTTGCTACACCATCCTATGGAGATTTATGGTCCTGAGACCAGAGCTGTCCATAGGATCGTGTAGCAACAGAGCCACTCTACAATTTCAGGCCATTGTGATATTGCACCTAAAAAATTCAACTTTGAAAATTAATAACTTTTGAATGAAACATCTTTCAGCAGTGGGAGTACTCTTGTTTTACTCAGGGGGATAAACCCTACAACATATTTTTTTTACATTTTAGGTATTACTATCCCTTTAACCCTTTGAGTGCCACAGGGGTACGCAACGCATTGCAAAGCAATGCGTTGCATACCCCTCTGGCACTCAAAGGGTTAAACAGGAGTGTTTATGCCAGGCTACCTAAATCTAGTTTACTACTCTACTTACACAGACAAATTCTTCCCTTAACCAGAGTGAATAGTTTACCCCCTGACGTTGAAAGGGTTAACAAACTGCTTACACCAAGGGGAATGTAGCGTGGGAGTGTGGGGGAGCTTCATTCCCTTGAATTCCTCTTCTCCTTGTTGTTGAACTAACAAGGCGCAGTAGAAATTGGGGTATTCTTACACCATTTTCCTTTGTATGCTATGGGGCAGGAGTAGAGGGCTTACTGGCATTAGATTCTTAATGATAACTGTTGTTAATGATAACAATAACTGTTTTTTAGTCCTATGAATACTGAGCTCTGCCCATGTGCATATGAATTTATAAGTTTCCATGCCCAAGTCATAGCTCAGCTCTGAGTGACTGAAGATCAGACAATCGGAACTTTAAAACTTCCAGCCACTGAGGTAATTTAGGATCACAATGCAAAATCTTACATTGTAGCATAACCATCAGAACTCATTATCCCTAATTGCCATCACCCAAAATCCTCACCTATATCCTCCACCCCAAATTATAGTTTATATTCACCCCATGCCTTCCCTTAACATATCCCCCTTCTTTGCAACCCTCCAGAGAAATGAGAAGTAGGGGCCAGAGGGGGGGAGAAGAGTTACAGTAAGATACAGGAATTGCAGGGGTGTAACTAGAACATGTTTAACTCCACAGTAAAATCTATGGCTGCTCCCCCATGGTCTACAAAGACCTTGTTAAACGGGAACATTCACATCTGCCAAACTTGTGCCCATTTGCTTTAATATGTAACACTATAATAGCGTAGGTGATTTTTTAAAATCTTACTGACCTAGGACTAGGTCATGTGCAGTAGAGGCTGCCCGAACGCACTGATGCGCAGTAGAGACTGTCTGAAAACAGGCTTTGTCCAATGCAGTCATACGCAGTAGACACTGCCCGAATACACAGACTCTGGCCCATGTACACAGGCTTTTACACTACTATTTACATTAAAACATCAAAGACGTATTGGTATGAGATTGCTGTTTGCCACATGTATGGTTGATAGAAGTAAAGACAAGGAAGTTGAGATCATATCCTGAAATGGAGGATATGATAATGACTGTTGCAATGTACTTAATAAAAAAATACAGTTGTGACCCAAAGCTGTGTGCTAAATTGGCCAGCTACATTGGCCCTTAAATGGTTAAATTGATTTTCCTGGCAAAGTGGCCTAATTCTGGGGCAAACCGACTGTACCTTAGAAGGCATATACAAATTCTGTTTGATTTAAATGAATATTTAACCCATTGATTGCTATGAATGTCTCCAACACATTGCTTTGCAATGAGTTGGAGAGCTCTGTAGCATACAAGGGGTTACAAATCTCACTTAAATCAATGGGAATTTTTAATTGTCCCCTATGGCACAGTTGGTTTTTACCCAGAATTAGTACACTTTGCCTTTATAAATAAAGCCCATTGGTTTTAATAGATATCTTAACATTGCTGGTATTTCAAAATGTTGGGTATGAGTTGCACAATTTATTAAAACAATTGTCTGGGGCCCAATTCCATTCTCCCCGGATTTAATGTCATTTTAATCTTTTAGATGGGAGATTTGGAGGTTGCAATACATTCCCTCAGATGGCAGCAATCCTACTGCAGTAGACTCACAACAACCTTCCTACTATACCCAGGATAATTTCACACCTTGAACAAATGTGTTTGCAGGCTTAATATCTTACATATAAATCTTTAAAGCATAAAACTGTCTTTATGTATGTTTGCAGAGGTTTATTGCATAATTTACCACCTACTGAAACTGTTACTTTTTGAATTCCTGATTTGGTACTCTCTCTTTTTATTGAATATACTCTCCAGGGGGAGATGCACTGAGGTGTCATAAAGCAGTGATAAAGTATCCAGTGTGACAGACTCTCCAATGTCTATGTTATTCTTTGCACTATCTGTCTCAAGTTGGACAGATCTTAGTGGTTAGGCTCCATAGAATAACACAGGGATTGAGGATATTACCTAACTGGAGAAGTTATCTTTATCACCTTTTTGTCGCATCTTAGTGCATAGCCCCCATATTCTACTTAAAAATGTTGTCTAGTTGGGAATGTGTTTGTTTTTGCTCAGACTGTAATATTCTCCTATATTCCTATTTCTGGTAAGTATGAGACAAGGAAATAGTTTTACAGGATTAACCCTTTGAGTGCCAGATAAATATCTAATGCATTGAAAATCAATGTGTTGGATACCTGTCTGGCAATCAAAGGGTTAACTCTACCACCGAGGCAAACTTTGGAGTTTTGTTTTTATTGTGATGTTATTTTAAATGCTCTCATAGTAACTGTAGTGCTGTATATTATATAATTATCAAGGTGGTATTTACTACAGTATTTGGTGACATCTAGTCTGCTTTGTCATAAAATGGCTTCTTTTGGACTTTTTATACATTTTGATAACATCATATGGCAAAAGACTCAGTTCTCTTCAACTCATTTATCAACTGTTCTATACACTTCTATATGGATCACCTTTCATTTGCAAATGTTCAACCCCTAACATATGTTAAATGAATATTTGATATTATTTTCTGGTGGCTTATTAGTTGTATTTTCATATTTGTATCCCTTGCTTGTTCTTATTTTATATTATTTCATAATGAAGAAACATAATTAAAATAAACTGTTTCAGTTCCAGTTTGGTAATATTGTGAACCTGAGGCAAGGTGTTGTAAATGCACTGCTTTTAATCTGGGCAACACTATACATTTGCTAAAATTGACCGGAACTGTCCATGGTGCTGATATCAGCTTCAATTCGTTTTCGGCTATACTGTGAACCTCAGGTAAATTGTCATATATGAACCATTGTTAGTCTGGGCAACACTATACACTGTCCATGGTGCTGATCATCAGTTTACTTTGCATAGCTGTCAAACTTTACAAATTACCTGCTACAACATCAGGGAGGTCAGATTGGCGTAGCGCATTTTCCTTGTTTTTAACCCTTTGAATGCCAGACTGTCACGCAACGCGTTGCGTACCCCTCTGGCACTCAGAGGGTTAATTTTTGATTGCCGGATGGATGTGAAACGTCTTCCTGGCACTCATATGGTTAATGAGTCTATGATCAGAGCACGGAAATACAGCAACTGATTTTATTTGTGAGACCGTGTAAAATGCAGCTTGTTTTCCTTTAACCCATGGATAGTCAACTGCCAGGCCTCCAGCTATTGTGAACTACAACTCCCATCATTCCCAGCCAGCCACTGGCAGGTTGGGGATGATGGGAGATTAGATATAGTTCCACCTTGAGGTCCAACAATTACCGTTTCTTTAACATTGTGGGTGCCAGAGAAGTGTGCAACGCAACCCCTGTGGCACTCAAAGGCTTAATCTAAAACATCGAAACTGAATCATCACAACGATCGGAAATATAAAACAATCAGCAGAGCTGATATGCAACCCCGTGAACTGAAGACATACATAATATAAACTGCGTCTTCTGAATCACCAGTTTGTACCATCTGGCACACAAATGGTTAATTGTAAATTTCTGTCACGCTTCTGTGTCCCATCTGTTTCACTTTGGGGTATTGTGATAAATAGTACTGGTTGTGTTGGCTTCCTGTTTGTGAATGGTTATCCCTGTGCATGTAAGAGGAATTCACATCTCATTAATTAGCACAGCACATACAACACAAGGCCCAGCTATTCACATACACAGTTACCTCGATCACATTCACTGCTTTGATTTGTCTAAGTAACCACGATGGAACCCGGATTCCTGCTCCTGTGGAACTACAGGAAGTGACGTGATTGTTATTTATATATCTTGTCAATGCCTTGTTTTTCTTGCTAAGAGAAATATTTCAGTAGAGGTTTTATGGTGATGCTCGCCGGGTGCTGATTTGCCTAAAGGCAAGGAATCTGCACCATGAACTAACTAGTCTCAAAACCGTATAGGATCTCATGTAATGCTGGGCAACCTGAGGTCCTCCAGCTATTCAGGACTACAATCCCCATCATCCCCAGCAATTCCCATCAGGAATTGTACCGCTGATGGGCTTCAGGTTGCCTATCCATGGTCAAGGGATGATGCCCACATAGGTGTTGTAAAGACATATTTTTTTCATAAATCTTCCTTTAAGTATATTTATCTCAAATCAAATACTCATTTAACGCATACACACAAACATACAATATATCTATTAATATCCCCTGTCAACAAAAACAGCAGATTGGGTTAGTAATAATCAATATATCCCTATTTAAAGTGACAGCCTCATTTTTTTATCTTACCTATTCTGCTAGAGCTTAATATGTAAAGTCAAATTGCCTATACTTTTTATTATTTATTTTTCAGCTTCACCTATCACTTACACTGTTATGTCCTCTGCATGGAGCTTCCTGAATTCCTTATGAGTTTTTTGTCAGGGAAAACAAGGGTAGTCAAACCATCCCTTCAGCAGAAAAGCCTGCTTCTACTCTATTATGTAGCAAGTACAGTGTACTGATTGCTGAAGGAATAACGTGACATTGTTTCAATATCAGTGCTTAACAGTCCCTGACAGCTATCTGAAAACAGAGTTAGGTAGCTCACTGTCAGGGACGTAAACGTGTGAAAAAGAAGTAAAAATAAAAAAATAAAATAATATAAAGCAAAGGCAATTTGACTTTACATGTTTTGCACTTGCCTGACAGGTAAAGTAAAAAATAAGGTTGACTGTCAATTTAAGTGTCTTCAATAGATACTGATTATAAATGAGATTATGTGTGACCTTAACTCTTTAAGCACCACAAGGCTGCGCAACGCATTGCAAATGATGTGTGACCTAAACTCTTTAAGCACAAGATGGCTGGATAGCCCTCTGGCGCTTAAAGATTTACATATCATTTAGTGACATGTTAACCCTTTACTTGCTAGGTGTCTGAAACGCACTTGACACCCCTCTGGAGCTGAAAAGGTTACCACCCAGCAAAGGGGTATACAGACAAGTTCATACAGAATAATCTCCTTGTTTTTAGCTATGTTTGCCCCCTGGTTTGGGTTGTGTGCATGGCACCACGCAGCGTGTGTACATCCCATGCAATGTGAATCACTGCAAGCCACCCAGCGCTCACCGTGCCAGGATACACACAGACTGGTGCGCGCTGCTGGTAATGTCTAGGGACTCAGTGTGATAGGAAGGGCTGTGCGCTGCTGCATCGCTCTGAGAGCCGCCTGCCTGCTAATCGCTCTCTGTGGTATTCACGGTCCATTTGTGCTTTTACTCCAATACAATCAACTAACTACCTCCAGCCTTCCAACTGCACTGCCGTGGGGCTCCAGCACAATAAAGATATCACAGCACAGGACAGGGGGAAACGTGAGATTTCTGTCATACCATTCGGGTTATTTTGCGGTACAAACAGCAGCTGAGATAAAGTGGAATAATCGCAAATAGCATTAGAATAATAAGAGAAGCCTCAGACGCATGCGCATGGATGATGAGCAGCCGGCCCTGGGTGAGCAGCCCAGCTTCAACGGATGTGATCAAGGCAAAGATTCACAGCTATCTCCGGGCATTGATGGTGAAATTGTAAGTACTTGGGGGGAATATCATCATAGACAGATTGCATATGTTCTGTCCAGTATATACTCCTGCTTAAGGCTGGATGAAGCTCTATCTGGTTCATTTCCCTGGGAGACCCTGTGTATTATGTGATTTATATTGTACTTGCCATTGTTGGATGCAGCATGTTCTATCCATCAATGGGGACGGATTCCATTTTTATTTTTAAGATTTCTGCTCACAGGGATGCTGTCTTCTTAATCATAGTCACCCATTTAACTGTTTTACCCCTTACTTGGCACTGATAGCGAGGAATGCTAGAGAGAGATAAGACTTTCATTTGCCGTCAAATGTACGTTTATAATAAGCAACAGGGGGATTCCCAAGACAGCTCCTTTGCTGTTTTTTCGCTATCACTGCATTGATCCCGGGTTAACCCTTTAAGTGCCAGCGCGTTGCCTCCTTCAGGCACACAAAGGGTTAATGTCACGATCACATAATTCATTGTATTTGTAAGCTAATATACACTATTACATTAAATATTTTATTTTTCTACCCATACTGGATCATGTAAATAATAGAATTAACAAGTAGATCATAAACGTCTTGTGGATAGTGAATGATGAACTGTGTGTGCTGTACTGTCTTCAGTTGCATTCAGGAGCAGTGAATCCAGTATTTAGGTATGCCTGATACAAGCATCACACATCCCTTATTGAGGCATGCAGATCCACCATCCTCACAGATGCCTGTATACAGTGACAGTTCTACATTTGGCTGCTATCACTACTGCCTCTCACTCCTCTTCTCCAGTAGCCGAATTCTTCCTTTAGTATATTGGATGCATTTATATTGTATGCCTGATAACTGGGGCAATTCTGGAGCAAACCAGCTACACAAAATCCCCAAGTCTTCTTTGATTTCAGTGTGTGTTTGGAGGGGGGGTAACCCCTTGAATTCTATAGTGGTTTCTTGAGTGGAGATTTTTTTATTCCTTGTGGTGCAGATCAGTTCATATTAGTACATCACACCAGTGTCATCAGCAGTGTGCTGATATTCTATTGCAAACCAAGTGACCATAGGAAATGAATACAAATCCCCCAGGAATAGGAATTTGAACCCATTTAATGCTAGCGTGGTCACCAGCACAATGGGTATTAAAGGAGTTAAATGTCCAATTGGTGCAATTGTTTGCACCAAAACTGAATCACTTTTTCTTAGTACACCAGCCTTTCTGTGTTCATATAATATATATACACACACACACATATATATACATATATATTTTTGGTACACATTGTATCAATGTACAAATGCCCTTGTGGCTGCAAATCAGGGTATGTATTGTAAGGCAGGGTTTTTCATCCTTCACAGTAACAAGTATACCATCAGTTCTAGAACATTTTGTAAGCACCCCAACACTCTATTTACATTTATTATGTAAGTCAATGAAAATGTGTAATTAGTGTAGAAAAAGCCCAGATCTGACAGTAGGACAATTTGCAATATCAGACAGTCATTCTCATGGTGTTATCATAATGCTTTATTAGTTTAAATGAAAGGATTTTTTTTGGGGGGGGAAGAGGGCAACTAGCTTCAGATTAATAAAGAAATAGTTTATCACTCACACAGACTCTCACACTCATACTCACTTATGAGTAGTTGTATACATTTTTTCCTTTAACCAGAGGCCATACCCACAATACAGATATGCCCTACTGTCCTCAGACATATTATTCAAGCACAGCCATTGTCACAGTTTACAGAATTTTGATGAGGGCCAGTCCAGCACATCTGTACTGAAGACAGGCCCTCACTTTGTGAAATACACCCTGTCTGTGTCCCAAGTACCCCCAAGGGCCCTAGTTCCACAGGTAAAGAAACACTATATGAAGGTCCATGATCACTTTGCACCATCATTAGGTCTTTAATGAGCGCAAGCTGGGAACCCTCCTCTATGATATGTGCAAGGAAATAGACCAATTTTACAACAATTTCTTCTTCCCCTTGTTACTACATAGAGAGAAACAAGGCACTGAGAAACAGAACATCTGAAACCCCCATTATCTACCTCATTGTCTTTCCCTCTACACAAAAAGCATGAGGAGGAGAATTTTCCATGTAGACAGCAAATTGTCATTAGGCAAACACAGTACACAAAAATCAGTTCCAGCACCCATTTTATTGTAGAATTATATTAGTGCATCCTTCTATATTGTGCAGTTATGTGGCCCAGAATTACTCCATTTTAGACATTTGCCCCTGAAGTTCTTCCATGTAGGAGTACCAGTGTTCGCAGTGGGGCTCCCCTTGGGTTTCCAGCAGACCCAGTATTACAGAAAGGAGCCAATGTATTCTTGTGGTTAGTGAGGCTTTTCTAACAAATAGGAAGGAAAGAAAAGAAAGGCTACAATTAAATGTTCGGATTATACATGTTTTCTATATGTGCGGCCTCCAATCACAGTTCTGCCAGAGGCCTCATGGTTTCTTAATCTATGGAGCCAGAGGGGTGAGCAGTGCATTGTGAAGGATTAAAATTGCCCTGTTCCATATTGAAGTTCCAAAATACTATAGATGTAGCTCACATTAGTGTCCCAGTTTTCACTCCTTTTAATTAACGTTTGGTGCAGTATTACAGGAAATCCTCACTGTGATGATTTGCATTTAAATGGGTCTCTTAACTCCTCGAACGCTAGAGAGTTAGTAACATAGTACATTAGATTGAAAAAATAAACTTGGTTTATTTACTCTAGAGAAAAGACAGCTAAGAAGAGACCTTATCACATTGTACAAGTATATGAGAGGTCCATACAAGGATCTCTACAGTTAGCTATTTATTCCAAGGCCTGATCAGGTGACCAGGGGACATCCCTTGAAATTAGAGGAAAGGAGGTGTAAACTTCAGCAGAGGAAGGGTTTTTTATGGTAAGGTCTGTTAAATTGGGGAATTCATTGCCCAGGGAGGTGGTTATGGCAGATACAATGGACACATTTAAGAGAAGATTAGATACATTTCTTTCAAAAGGGGACATACAGAGTTATACTGTTTATAAGTAGGCAGATCAGGAAGGTCTGATAAAGACTAATTTAATTGATAGCAGGAAAGCTATAAAATTCTCAGTTACTGGGGTATGACTAGAAGGTTGAACTTGATGGACTTGTGTCTTTATTCAACCTAATTTACTATGTTACTATGTTACAAGTGCATCAATTTCAACTTTTGTCTCAAAACTCAGAAAAATCAGAATTTTGTAAGCCTTCCTGCCACCAAATAAATATTAGTCAATTTTCTATAGCTTCCTGTTCATCTACTAATACACAGTATAACCCTGTCTTTCCCTCTTGAAAGAATTCCATCTAATCGTCTCTTAAATGTATCCATTGTATCTGCCTTTACCACATCCTCGGGTAAAGAATTTTACAATTTAACAGATCTTACTGTAAAAACCCTTCCTTTGCTGAAGTTGAAACCTTCTTTCCTCTAATCTGAAGGGTTGGCCCCTAGTTATTTGATCAGGCCTTGGAAAAAGCTCACCAGAGATATAGTTGTATTTACCTCACATATACGTATACATTGTAACATGATCTCCTCTTAAAGGGATAGTAATGTTTCATAATAAAATCAGCTCCAATTAATCATCATAGTATTTGGACTTTGGAAAGTGTTATTTCAGTTCTGTCAGAGTTGTAGTTCAAGAGTAATTCAATGACAAAGTACCCCCCTCCCGCCCCTTTTACTGATGTAACACTGCTCAGCCAGATCAGAAGGGAGGTGCCCAGGTAGACTGCAGAGAGGGACAATCTTCAATTAAGATAAGGGAAAAACCTGAAAAACTTGTCAAGGGGGGCAGGGCTTTCATTGTTCTTATAGGAAGAAGATTGTCCCCTGCAGTTATCTGTCTGGACTATGGACTGCATTCCACAAATGAGAAGAGATGGCTTACACTAGGTAAAAAGGGCGGGAGGAGAAACTTTGCTTGTGAATATCTGTCAAACCATAAAGGTTCGAGAGATAAGACTTATATCGATCTTCATGCTTTTTTAATGCATACAAAAATAAAATAAAGCTAAAATGAAGTATTACTATCCCTTTACCTGTATTAGAGTGCTTTAAAATGCATTGGACACCTCCCTGCCATTCAAGGATATAAGCTTTCCATATCAATTTCTGGTAATTTTGTAAAGTGTTATTTGTCCACTATGGTGCAGTTGGTCTGTTACAGAATGGATCAAGCTTTTCATAGTATATCATCTTCATTGTGTCTGATCTACCTGTGCACATGATGAGGAGATCTTGATACCTTACACACTGGTTATGGCTCTGGTACTTTTTTAAGAACAGTTTAGACTGATCTAGTACTACATACTGGTAGATACTATACATCTACAATATCTTTGTATTTATCACTCTATATTACCGGGACATGTTTTAAAGTAATGCTAACTTTTTATTTTTACTTTACATATTCTGTAAGTGCAAAACACTTATAGATAAATTATCTGTATATTTCATTATTTTTTCACTTTCATATATTTTTATAAACTTTTATGCCGCCCCTACAGTGAGGTAATTGAAGTTCTAAATCCAGGGAGTTTCCTGCCTCTAACAGAGGACGTAGGGATAGTTATATGATGTTGCGCTTTCCCTGCAGTATTAATTGAACGGTATGCTGTAGAGGCAGGCTTCTCTACATTGTGTCTCTATTTTTTACTCTGTATCTTTTACATTATTGCACTCTGCTTGCTTTCACAGTCCCACACAGAATGCTCTTTGAAAAAAGGAAGCTCCCTGTCAAGAGACGTGAAAGGGAAAATATATATAAAAAAATATATATATCAAAAAGTATAGTCAATTTGGCTTTGCATATTATGGACTTGCAGAATATTTTAACCCCTTAATGACCACTGACATGCCAGGACCGTCACGGCGGTCCGGCAATTAAGGACCAGTGACTGTCCTGGAACGTCATGGAGTTCAGGGCTCCCGGCGCGGCTGCACGCCGCTCCAGAAGCCCTGAACTGAAAAAAAAAGCCTGAGGTCATCAAGTGCCGGCCGCGCATGTACACGCCGGTCCTTAAGGGGTTAAGTAAAATTAAAGGGATACTGGCCCTTATTTATAAAAGCAAACTGGGGTTATTCTGGAGTAAACCAACTGCACCTTAGATGACAAATAAAATGCATGTTAAATTAAATTGAGGTTTTAATCCCTTGAATGCTAGAGAGGTATCCAAGGTATCTCTAGCATCAAAGGGGTTAAAAATCTCTATTGAAGTGTGTAAGAATTTAGGATTTTTCTTAGTTGTCCCTATGGTACCATTGGTTTACTCCAGAATAGCTCCAGTTTGATTGTATAAATATGGGCCACTATTCCGATTATACATTTAAATGCAATGCTGGGTAATTTATGCCAGGGACTGCTGACTGTAAAGGGGTTACTGGTTCAGCCATGCTTTTATGGTGTTGTTACTACTCCTGTTGTTGTGACTATAGAGAAAGCTCTTTGGATGTAGGTTCAGTAATTAAAGAGATCAATTTACTTAAAGCCAAACTGGAAACAGCCATAAAATATGGTATTCTTCTAATTTGTTTCCAATTCTCTGAATTGCAATGATAAAGTATATTAATATATCATTTATTTATCTTAGAAACTTTCATCTGGTCTTGGCTGGCATATACCGTTTTTCTATGTGATAAAACATACAAATGAGCTAACTGGTACCTGGACTCCAATACAGTTTGTCAGGGGTTTTATCAAGAAATATCTCCATAGACTTCAGTAGGAATCTGTGAAATAAATCCAGTGATAACATTTATTTCCTGCAGGACAGTCCAGGACTAAGTGTGTATGATTTGTTTCCTTTTTTTGTAAATTTACCTCTCTCTATATATATATATATATCTATATCTATATATATCTATATATATATATGTATATATATGATCTGTATCTAAATCTATCTATCTGTACATATATATATTATATATATATATATATATATATATATATATTACTATCTATCTGTATTTATCTACAATGCTGTCCATAAGTATTTGAACAGTGTCATGTGTATTGTTGTTTTGACTCTGTACTTCAGCATACTAGATTTGAAATGAAACAGTGACTAATAGGATAACATGCAGACTGCCAGCTTTAGTTTGAGGGGTTTTACATCCATAAACTGTGAACTGTGTATAAATTAGAGTCATTTTTCCACATTGTCCCTCCATTTTAGGGGATAAACAGTAACTGGACAATTGACTGATCAGCTGTTTCTTGGCCAGTTGTCTGTTGTTGCATTGTTAGTTCATGCACAGGAGAGCTAACAAAAGGTGTACAGGGGATTCTATGTGTGGTATATGCATTTTGAGTCTGTTGTTGTTGTCTCTCAAATTGAGGAGCAAAGAAGTGTCAATGCCAGTAAATCAGGTCATATTGAATCTAGAAAAATGTATATAAATCAATGAGAGACATAGCCAAAACATTAGGTTTGTCAAAATCAACTATATGTTACATTGTTGAGAAGCAAGAATGCACAGGTGAGCTCAGCAACAGCAAACAGACTGTAGACTACGGAAGACCACTGTAGTGGATGACAGAAAAATACTTGTATTTATGAACAAAACCCCCCTTTTAACTGTCAAACAGATTAAGAACACTCTCCAGGATGTAGGCATTGAAGTGTCAAAGAATACTATAAAGAGACTACTACCACAGAGGGTTTACTTCAAGATACATACCACTGGTAAGCACGAGAAAGGCCAGGTTACAGTTTGGTAAAAACGACATAAATCTATACAGTTCTGAAACAAGGCCTTATGGACAGGTGAGACAAAGATTAACCTGCGTCTGAGTGATGTAAATGGGAAAGCGTTGAAAAACAAAGGCACTTCACATGATTCAAAGCACGCCACCTCATCTGTGAATGATGTTGGAAGTAGTGTTATTGCTAGGGCATGTATGGCTGCCACTGCATGTATGGCTTACTTGTCTTTACTGATGATGTGACTGCTGATGGCAGCAGCAAGATGACTTGTTAAGTACACAGAAACATCTTGTCTGCTGAGATCGAACCAAATGCTCAAAACTGATTGGAAGGCAATTCATCTTGCAGCAGGAGAATGACCCCAAACATCCAAACATACTGCTGAAGAAACCAAGGAGTTTTTCAGGCCAAAAAATGGAATGTTATAGACTAGCCAAGAACTTCACCAAGTCTGAATCCAATTGAGCACGTGTTTCAGTTGTTGAAGACAAGATTGAATGTAAAGATGCCTAAAACAAACAGGAACTAAAGATGGCTGCAGTACATGCCTGGTAGAGCATCACCAGGGAAGATACCCAACATCTACTGATGTCTGTGGGTCTCGGACTTCAGGCAGTCATTGAATGCAAAGAATTTGCACAAAGTTCTAAATATGACAACTTTTTTAAGATTAATTATTTGTCCAATTCCTTCTGGTCCCCTAAAATGAAGGGACTATGTATAAAAAGGGCTGTAATTCCTACAAGGTTCATGGTTAGCAGATGCAAATATCCTCATATTAACACTTAAAGTCTGCACTTTATCCTCTTTGTCATTGTTTTATTTCAAATGTAACACGTCACTGTCCAAATACTTATGGACTACACTCTATCTATCTATCTATCTATCTATCTATCTATCTATCTATTCATCCATCCATCTATGAATTATCCCTTTGAATACTAGCTTGGTTAATGCATTGGCAGCCTCTCTAGCATTCAAGTGGTTAATACCCCATTAAAATCAATAAAAATTTAGAGAATTTGTATTTGTACACTATGGTGTAATTAGTCTGCTTCAGAAA
Organism: Rhinophrynus dorsalis; assembly: GCA_037306005.1. NCBI lineage: Eukaryota > Metazoa > Chordata > Amphibia > Anura > Rhinophrynidae > Rhinophrynus > Rhinophrynus dorsalis. Next base: position 123,238,737 of record CM074723.1, on the reverse strand, counting down.
TAATCCAGTTATTTTTAGTACATCAATCTCATTGACTGCAGAAGTCCTCACTTTGGTGCCAAGAGGGTTTTGGAAATCCACTCTGGTAACCAAGGGGTTAATATCAAACATCAGCCCAATCATCGTAATGAATAATATATGCCTGTGTGGCTATGACGAGAGGCTTGTACTTGCTCTTTACTAGGTATTGATTGTGTGAGTCACCTAATAATCCCACAGATCCCCCTGTGACAAGCAGGAGAATGACAAGTATTGTATATCTGCCCCACAATTCCAGAGTAGAGAGATCACTGCCAGATTCCTGCATACGTTTCCAGCCGACCATTCCTCCAGAATGATGCAGACTGTGTCTTCACACATTACTGGTGTTGAGTTAGATTTATTAGCACAAAGGAAAAAGTCACTGCATCCCCTGTAGTTATGTCCCTGCCTACATTTCCATCAGTGGGGGATACACAACTGCAATGCTGCTCTAAAGCAGATGCACAAACCAGTTGTTATTGTGATGTCTTTGCCTAACTCCTAACTGGAAATTGTCCTCTTTCTGACCATAGTGAAAGTGAAGGCAGTGGGGGAGTGTATGGATGTTTTGGTTGTACTTTTCTTCTGTACTTCTTTATTTCAATTTACTAACAAGGATTGTTTTAGCCCTGACAGAGTTGTGTGTGCACCAGTATGCACTAACGCGTTTGTACATAAGAGTTGCATGTTTGCCAGTATGTACTAACGTGTTTGTACAAAAGAGTTATGTGTGCACCAGTATACACTAATGCATTTTTACATGAATTGTATGTGTGTCAGTATGCACTAACGCGTTTGTGCATAAGATGTGTGTGAGCCAGTATGCACTTACGCTTTTGTACATAAGAGTTGCGTGTGGGCCAGTATGCACTAACTCATTTGTATGTAAGAGTTGTATGTGCGCCAGTATGCACCAACGCGTTTGTACATAAGAGTTGTATGTGCACCAATATGCACTAATGTGTTTGTACATAAGAGAAGTGTGTGCGTCCTATTATCACTAACACATTTGTACATAAGAGTTGTGAATGCGCCAGATGCCGTAACACATTTGTACATAAGACCAGGTACAGGCTCTGGATTTTTAAGCTAATATACATTTCCGACAATGCCTTTTTTCTGTCACACACAAACAAACTGTTAGGGACCAGGAACCAGACAGGACACAAAATGTAAAAATGTAAAACACCTTTATTGAAATAACAAAAGCAAACAAAGCAAAATCATGATCCAGAAGAGTAAACCAAAAGACAAGCCGGGTTCAGGAACCAAGACAGGTACTCAGCCAAGCCGGGGTCAGGAATACGGAGATCAGCGAAGTCAGGAACAAGGCCAGCAGTCAGGAACCAGAAGGGACGTCAGAGGAAGCCAGGTCATACACAGGTAATCAGCAACTCAGGGTAACGCGCTTGCTCCAGCATCAGACACAAGGGCCATCAGTTAGTGAGCCAAGCTGCTTTAAATACCCTGGGAAGGTTGGCTGTTGGCAGTCAGGTGAGCAAACACAGAGAGGTTAGCTGATTCAGCCAGCTCAGCAAAGAAAAGGCAGCAGTAATGGATAGCAGAGCACTGGATTAGCTCAGACAGCAGAATCAAGCAGCAGACCTCAGCCAAACCTTGACAGTAATCTCCCCTCAACAACTCCCCCCCCCCGGGGGGCAGGACCAGGTTTATGGGGAAAGCGTGCATGGAAAACACGGAGGATGGCGGGGGCATGGGCACTCTTCTGGACCGTACCCCTTCCAACGGACCAAATATTGAAGCCTCCCACGGAACCTACGAGAGTCAACTATAGAGCCTACTTCAAACTCCTCATAGCCGTCAACGGGGGCACCAAATGGGGTTGAGGAGTGACCATAGTGAAACGACTGCATACCAGGGGTTTCAGCAGCGAGAAAATGGAAGACATTGTGAATCCACATATTAGGAGGGAGGTCTAGGGCATAGGATATAGGGTTCACACGTCGGAGGATATGGAAAGGCCCCACAAAGCAGACAGTTTCTGAGAGGGCACTCGGAGGTGAAGATTTCTGGAGGACAACCAGAAACCCTGACCTGGTAGGAGGGTACGGGAAGGCGTTTACGATTGGCCTGGAGCTCCTGGGATCGTTGTGAGCTTTGCAACGACTCTTGGACCTGCAACCATGTGGAACAGATTTGCTGAAGATGATCCTCCAATGCTGGAATCCCCTGGAGAGAGAACGAATCTGGAATCATGGAGGGTTCATACCTCCGCAGGAATTGCGCCAAAGCCTGATTAGCCCTTTCCGCGACTGCGGGTGATAGGCTGAGGAGAAGAAGAGTTGGATACCTAATTGTGCACAGAATGCCCTCCAGAATCTCGAGACAAACTGGCTACCCCGGTCGGAAACTACTACTTTGAGAACCCCGTGTAGCCGATAGACCTATTTAACAAAGACCGTAGCCAACTCTTTAGCGGATGGAAGTTTTTTGAAAGGTATGCAATGAATCATCTAGGAAAATTGGTGAACGACCATGAGGATAACTGTGTTACCATTAGACAAAGGGAAGTCGACTATGAAGTCCATGGCAAGGTGTGACCATGACTTCTCCCCATTAGGTGTGAGTTGGAGAAGGCCCACTGGAAGGTGACAGGGAGATTTGGTGTGTGCACAGACTGGACAGGAAGTGACAAAGGCAGGAATATCTTTGTTAAGTTCTGGCCACCAGAAAAGACAGGAAACTGACCAGAGAAGCTGGTTCTTACCGGGATGCCCTGCTGACTTCGTATTATGATATGTGGAAAGTACCTTGGTACGGAGGTTACTGGGTACGAAACAGCACCCAGTACTAGTCTCAGCAGGTGTATCTACTTGGGTGGCCCGTATTCACTCCCCAAGGGTAGATGTAAGGCTTGTACGTATGGTCCAGAGGGATAATAGGACTAGAGAACTGTCTGGATAGGGCATCAGCGCAGACATTCTTGGTAGCCTGCAGGTATGAGACTTCATAATTAAAATGGGACAGAAATAAGGCCCATCGGGCCTGTCTTGGAGTCAAGTGTTTAGCTTCTAAACCCTCTAAACCCCTTCTAAAGGTTTTTATGATCTGTGAGGATTAGGACTGGCACTGAAGTTCCCTCAAGCAAATGCCTCCATTCTTTAGAGCAAGTATTATAGCCAGCAACTCACTGTCACCAATTTCATAGTTGCACTGCGCAGGACTTCTTCAAGAAATACCCACATGGGTGCTACTGACTCTCAGGAGTAGGATGTTGAGACAGGAGGGCGCCTACTCCTGTCTCAGATGCATCAGCCTCACGTATGAATGGAAGCTCAGGTTTCGGGTGTGCCCAAATAGGTGCTGCGGCAAAAGCAACTTTTAATGCCTCAAATGCTTTAATGGCTTCCGGGGACCAGTGTGTGGTGTTAGCATCTTTTTGGTCATGTCGGTGAGGGGTTTTACAATCAAGGAAAAGTTGCGGATAAATTTCCTGTAGTAATTGGTGAACCGGAGGAAACGTTGAAGGGAGCAGAGACCTACGGGTCACGTCCACTCGAGAACTGGATATTTTATATTAAAAAATTTATTTTATTTTATATTATTGTCTGATATTATATTTTTGTTATAGTGTATTATAACACCGGAATATTGATTAACAACCTATTCAGATCTATCACACTATGTACGATCTTACTGTTCAGGTGTGTTGTAGAGGCCCCAGAAGACACTTTAATGAGTGGATTTATCTGTGGGTTTTTGTCAGTGCTCTGTATTCTCTCCTCATGTTGTCAGCGTGTCCGTTCTGTAACTACTTGGAGAGATGTCGTGCTGGGTTGTGTGGAAGTATTGTAACAATACTGTGATTTTTATAACAGCGCATTTTTTCGATTTCTTATTTTGATACAACAAATTAGCCTTGTGTCCGCTTCTTACATTTCTGACTCATAGGGCACTGGTTATTTCACATTACAAGATAAGTGCTAGGATATAGATTTTTGTGTAGTGTATTTAAATATATATATTAATTCCAGGGATGCCTTAGATATCTGCAGTGCATTCTCTAGCGTTCAAGGGTATAACCATCTGAGTGCCTGAAGGGTGAGCAACACATTGCGTTGCAATGTGTTGTGCACCCCTCTGGCTCTCATATATCAGGCCTAAACAGTTTATAAGCAAGCTGGGGGAAGCATTTTTACTTTGCCCTCATGAATTATTGCTGTATCATACACATATAGCACAGATTTCCATTAAATAAAACCTGCTTTCCTAAAAGGCTGAGACAGGACTGCCCTCGGGTATATCCCTGATTTTGCACAGGTTTTGCAATAATTATCTCAGTCCTTTGACTGCAATATCTGTGCAAAATAAGGATATACAAGGAATGTGCACTCTCTCAGCTCTTTAGGAATGCAGTTTGATATCCAGGCTCTATGCGCTCTTAGCTCCACCCATAGCCACACCCCCACTCCACTTATGACTCCACTCCCCAGTCCCCATCCACTGTTTCCTGGCACAGAAAATCCTCTTAGCCAATAACTTACAAACACTAAATAATTTATTTTAAAAAATAATTGACCATTGTAATAAGGAACCTTAGCTGATGTCCTACTTTGCCTAATGGAAAATCAATTTCTACTTACACAGTAGTTGATAGCTTCCTAACCAGAAAGTGAGATATGTAAACTAACCTTTTAAGGCCCATAGGGGTATGCAACACATTTGGGGAGATGCATCAAGGGGTGATACAGACTTGATTGTTGCATGTCTTTTTTCATCTATGTTACTGTTACTAAAACATGCTTTTTCAACAACTCATATGTTAAGATTATTATTCCTTTATATTAATATTAACAATGACATGTTTACAATGTAAAAAGCCTACTGTTCTAACCAGTAGAATATAACACAATAATGTCTTCAGTGCTGTGGAACAAGTTAAACATTTTATTTGATCCTTATTCTTCATATATCACCACTATTACTTTCAGTTATTTTGTTATAGAGCTGTGGTTCTCAAACTTTTGTAGTAGTAGCGAAATCCTTTAGTTTTAGATTAACCCTTTAATGAGCAGAGGGGTGTCCATTGCTCCTTTGGAGCCCTAACATCCAAGAGTTTACTCTCACATGGTACAGAGACGTCCAATGCATTAGAAATTTATTTCTACAAGAAACGTAAGAGAATGTATTTAGCAACAATTGTATATGGTAACCATTGCCAGATAATTGTATCTGATATTTTTTTCCTTTTTTATTTCAGTATTTGAAAATTTTCAGTCCACAAATCTGGTAGTTACAAACACATACACCATCTACCACTACAATCTTCTTCTTGTGTCCACCTTTACTTAAATGTGTTTTATGTAACCCTTTGTAATACTTCAGGGAATCCTGGGGGGAGATGCACTAAACGCGAAATGTGCCTGGCAATTTGTGGAGATCACTTTGCCATGGAGAACACAATACGCTTTACCAAATGCATTAAGGGTTAAGTATTCAAGGAGAGGTGGAAATACCTTGATCTTTGGCATATAATGTTGGTGTAAAGCTGGTGATGTATTGGAGAGGGCAAATGGAGGACGGTCCCACACTTAAGGACCCTGTTGGTCCTGGCACGTCATGGAATTCTGGGATGGCAGTGTGGCTGCATGTTGCTCTGCCATCCCAGAATACTATGTGTAAAGGGAAAAAAAAGCTCTGTGGTCCTTAACAGCTGCCCACGCATCTGACTGCATGGCCGTTAAGTGGTTAAACATAGGACCAGATACCAATGAGCTGTCTGATGTAAACACAGAACCAGGCAAACATGGGACCTCCCGCCTGTCAGCTGATTCATGTAAACACAAGACTCAGCCACAGTCTGCAGGGGCATGGGACTGTGTATGTTATAGTCCTTTGAGTGCCGCAAGGGTGTGCGGCGCATTGCTGTGGCACTCAAAGAGTTAAGAAAGAACTGATGCTGTGTCTGCTCTCCAGCAGAAACATAACAATCTATTCTCAGGGAGGACAATTTGTTTCTGTGAGCTCCGACAACATCACCAGCTATTGGAGCATAGTGCATGTGGAGAATAGCCATATTAACACAATGAGTGCCAGAAGGGTACGCACTGCATTGCTTTGGAATGTTTTGCATAGAGCTCTGGCACTCAAAGGGTTAACATACAAACACTCCCTCAGAAAAACAAAAATGGCTCATTAAGCTGAATTTCAGTATATGGAGGAGTCATTGCAACATTGTATACCTGGTGAAGGCAAGGAGATAGTATGACGATGTAGGCGTATTTGAGGTTTTGAGGTTTAATCACAAATATGAAGTGGCAAAGACACATACCACTACATGGATTCTGCTCCACTTCGCCACCATATCAGCAAACTGGGTCCTCATTGAACCACATGATTCTTTTATGGGTGTGACATGGAACATAGTATGAAGACCAATGCATTTAGCATTTTTTTTGGTGTGGGGAATGGATAACTGTTAACCCTTTGAGTGCCAGAGGGATGAACAATGAAAAGGGTTCATATCAATTTAAACACTGTTTACTTGCAGCCAGCATTTTTTTAATTTTTATCTTTGAATATTCCAAAATCTGCTATAAATGAATGTGTAAAGAGTCAGCCTGTGGCTCTCTAGCTGTTGAGGACCACAATTCCTATCATTCCCAGATGGATGTTGACTGGTTAGGGATATTTGGAGTTGTAGTCTCCAGGAATTGCAGAGCCAAAAATTGCCTACCCCTGGGATGGATGGCTATATTTTGCTAGCAGACTTGTTAAAAAACTGATAAAACCTTAATCAGAGATAATTGCTTTGAGATTAAGGCCTTCTTTTTCATTAACAGTGTCTCTTATCGCCTACATGTTTTTTACTTCACTCATGCCATACATAATTAAGAACTCTAATAAACAAACAGTGGACAGCTCGTCATGTATAACTGTCTAAATATCCACAAGAAAACCAAGCTTATCACATGTTGGGGTCGTATGCACCATAGAAATTTTTTATATGAATCCTAGATGGGCCTCAGTATGAACCATGTTCATTCAGGTGATATTGGGTGAATGTACAAAATTAATTCCACATGAAATCAAGTGCAGGAATTGATTTTGTGTCTCCACTGCTACCTAGTGTCAGTGTATGCTCAAAACCCTCTTTGGGTGTAAGAGAGGTTTCCAACATTATACATATTGCTTTGCAATGTATTGGGTACCTCTGTGGCACTCAAAGGGTTAATGCTGCTGGTGCTGTCTGTGGGCGTTTCAATGTGGTCCTTTCCTCTACACCTTGCTTAAACTAATGTACTAAGCACTGCAACGAGGGAATGGTGTTGGTGTATGCCATTTTCCTTTATATGTCGTGGGGCTGGCATGTGGGGCATGTAACTATTAAAGTCAAAGGCTGACTGTATACATTACAATGAGCACACACTGTAATGGCTGGCAGGGTGGCTGGCATTAGAGACTAACACCAGGGTGGCTGGCATTAGGAACTAACACCAGGGTGGATGGCATTAGAGACTAACACCAGGTTGGCTTGCATTAGGAACTAACACCAGGGTGGATGGCATTAGAGACTAACACCAGGTTGGCTTGCATTAGGGACTAACACCAGGGTGGATGGCATTAGAGACTAACACCAGGTTGGCTTGCATTAGGGACTAACACCAGGGTGGATGGCATTAGAGACTAACACCAAGTTGGCTTGCATTAGGGACTAACACCAGGTTGGCTAGCATTAGGGACTAACACCAAGGTGGCTGGTATTAGAGACTAACACCAGGGTGGCTGGCATTTGGGACTAACACCAAGGTGGCTGGCATTAGTGACTAAACACCAAGGTGGCTGGTATTAGAGACTAACACCAGGGTGGCTGGCATTAGAGACTAACACCAGGTTGGTTGGCATTAGGGACTAACACCAAGGTGGCTGGTATTAGAGACTAACACCAGGGTGGCTGGCATTAGAGACTAACACCAGGTTGGTTGGCATTAGGGACTAACACCAAGGTGGCTGGTATTAGAGACTAACAGCAGGGTGACTGGCATTAGAGACTAACATCAGGTTGGCTGGCATTAGAGACTAACACCAAGGTGGCTGGCATTAGGGACTAACATCAGGGTGGCTCATCTGGTGAGTTCATATATTTGCTCCTTTGTCCCTTTAACTCATTGCATACTAGAATTGGATACCCCTTTGGCACTCAGAGGGTTAATAATAGTTGTACCTTTGGCAGTTCAGGAAGAATGGAACAATATAATCACTGAACAACAACAGATACATATTTTATATAACTGCAGTTAGCTGATCGATGGATTACGTCAACATCTTGGGAGCTACGATTCGTTTTCAGGACCTGCTGTATAAACCACAGTATTAGACAGTGCAAAGTGAAATCATCAACATTGAAAGTGTTCCTGTTCTTCACCTCAGAGAGACTGATTTACTATGAAGAAGAACAGGTCATTCTCCCCATTTACTCCACAATTACTCCTAGTCTTCTTAGTACATAAGCCTCCGTGAGCCTAATGGACTGTGTAGAACTATAACACACCAACTGCACCATAAGGGACAAATACAAATTCCCCACTTTCGCATTGAATAAAATTAAACTGTTAACCCTTTCAGTGCCAGAGGGGGTACTTCTGGCACTGAAAGGGTTAACCATGTGTATGCTAGAGTTGTCTCCAACACATTATAAAGCTGGACCCCACTCTAGCTTTCAAAGGGGTACAAGATCCATTTAACCATTTCAGTGTTAGGGGGGCATGCAATACATTGCACACCCCATATCACACAAGGGGTTAGATCAGTGGCATGCTTTATTTGTCACTGGTGGTGCAGGTGACTTGCACACGGATTACTCAGGTGCTTCTTATTGTCACTATTAGAAAATACAACTATTTACAAAGATACATTTCAATTAAACCTGCAATTGTATAAGAAAAACAAACAGGTAATGGTGGGTGTGTGTGTGTGTGGGGTAATCTATGACTCTGCCATCTCAGCTCCATTAGCTTTACCCCCAGTACCAGCAGCTGCCACTCGGGGTATGTAGTACAGCAGTGGTGGGCAAAATGAGCAACTGCTGGCACACTACAAATCCCATAATCCTCCGCCAACCAAATTCCTAATGATTTGAATGGGCTTTTAATTTTGAGAGGTCTTGTAGTAATATGTTGGAGACCTTTCTAGCATTTAAGGGGTTACAGATTTATTTGTACTTTCAGAAGAAAACGGGGAACTGGAAAGATACAGGGGTGAGTCAGTGTTTCCTAGACCAACAGGTGAGTCAGATCTCTGTCATGCAAAACTTTAAAATCCACCACAATGTCATTTAAAAACCAATAAATGTGAGTCAGAGCTGAATTTTAGGAAGTTACTACCCAGTAAAATGAATGTATTAGTCAGTAGCCAGTGTAGCACTTTGTGAATCAGTATAAATTGTGCTGTGCTCTACACCCTGTACCCTCAGAGCACAGTAACAGACCAGGACTTAATGCTTTCCCATCTCGAGCACAGATGTGTCAAGTACAAGGACTGAGCTGCTGATCAATCTGTGCTCAAGCTAGTCCGAGCTTGTTAGTTGGCTGTGATGGCCGCAGGGCAATAACCACTGCTCTACACCAAGGTGCCCAATAGTTAAAATTGTGATCTATCAATAGATTACTATGGGCCGTATGTTCAAAAGGATAACGACAAAAATGTTGTATGAATGACAAAAATAAGTAATTGTATGCATGAACGACATATTTTCTATAGAGTATACAACAAAAAACTAGTAATGTTCGTCATGTGTGACACAACTCCAGAATTTCAGGCAAGGGGCGGGGCAAGAGCGTGGCTAAACTATTCTCCAGTCTTGTATAGAGGAAAAGAAAATTTGTTGTATACAATGACAAAAAAATGTCTTGCAAAAGACAAAATTTGGACATTAAGAAAAAAGTAGAGGGAATGTGAAGTTCTGTATGTGAGACACCTATAATAATTGAAGGAAACACAACAAAAGCACAATTACCATACCTATTTACAGACATTTTTGTTGTTATTTATGACATTTTTGCTGTTAATTATGACATTTTTATCATTACATATGACTATTTCAGTCAGGAATTGTACTTCAATGACAAAACGACATATTTCTGACCACAATCAACACTTCTGAAAATATTAATGAGCCCAACGACAATGTAGTTTGAAATGTCGTTACAAACAACAAAAGCTATTTCGCTACTTCTTTGAACATATGGCCTCTGTGTGTTTACTGGAAGACTGCAAGAGCATTCATGCAGAGCAGTGCTAATATGGTCACAGTCTTATCATCTAAATAGGGGACAGCTATAAATTCCCATTGATTTAATGCTTTGAGTGCCAGAGAGGTATCCAACACATTGCAACGCAATTATACCTCTGAACTTTCCGGATTTGCCCCAGAGGCTCTGGTCTTGACACAGAGGCTGATTCTCCAGATGTGGAGATTTTCTACTGAAACTCTGCCCACTTCTCTTCTTTCTCCACCCTGTTCCTCCCATTTCCCTCCAACTTCTCCTCCTTTCCCACCCTGTTCCTCCCATTTCCCTCCCACTTCTCCTCCTTCCCTACCCTGTTCCTCCCATTTCCCTCCAACTTCTCCTCCTTCCACACCCTGTTCCTCCCATTTCCCTCCCACTTCTCCTCCTTCCCCACCCTGTTCCTCCCATTTCCCTCCAACTTCTCCTCCTTCCCCACCCTGTTCCTCCCATTTCCCCCCCACTTCTCCTCCTTCCCCACCCTGTTCCTCCCATTTCCCTCCCACTTATCCTCCTTCCCCACTCTGTTCCTCCCATTTCCCTCCCACTTCTCCTCCTTCCCCACCCTGTTCCTCCCATTTCCCTCCAACTTATCCTCCTTCCCCACACTGTTCCTCCCATTTCCCTCCCACTTATCCTCCTTCCCCACTCTGTTCCTCCCATTTCCCTCCAACTTATCTTCCTTCCCCACCCTGTTCCTCCCATTTCCCTCTAACTTCTCCTCCTTCCCCACCCTGTTCCTCCCATTTCCCTCCTACCTCTCCTCCTTCCCGACCCTGTTCCTCCCATTCCCTCCTACTTCTCCTCCTTCCCCACCCTGTTCCTCCCATTTCCCTCCAACTTATCCTCCTTCCCCACCCTGTTCCTCCCATTTCACTCCAACTTCTCCTCCTTCCCCACCCTGATCCTCCCATTTCCCTCCAACGTATCCTCCTTCCCCACCCTGATCCTCCCATTTCCCTCCCACTTCTCCTCCTTCCCCACCCTGTTGCTCCCATTTCCCTCCAACTTATCCTCCTTCCCCACCCTGTTCCTCCCATTTCCCTCCAACTTATCTTCCTTCCCCACCCTGTTCCTCCCATTTCCCTCTAACTTCTCCTCCTTCCCCACCCTGTTCCTCCCATTTACCTCCTACTTCTCATCCTTCCCCACCCTGTTCCTCCCATTTCCCTCCTACTTCTTCTCCTTCCCCACCCTGTTCCTCCCATTTCCCTCCTACTTCTCCTCCTTCCCCACCCTGTTCCTCCCATTTCCCTCCAACTTATCCTCCTTCCCCACCCTGTTCCTCCCATTTCCCTCCAACTTATCCTCCTTCCCCACCCTGTTCCATTTCCCTCCAATGTATCCTCCTTCCCCACCCTGATCCTCCCATTTCCCTCCCACTTCTCCTCCTTCCCCACCCTGTTCCTCCCATTTCCCTCCAACTTATCCTCCTTCCCCACCCTGATCCTCCCATTTCCCTCCCACTTCTCCTCCTTCCCCACCCTGTTCCTCCCATTTCCCTCCAACTTATCCTCCTTCCCCACCCTGTTCCTCCCATTTCCCTCCCACTTCTCCTCCTTCCCCACCCTGTTCCTCCCATTTCCCTCCAACTTCTCCTCCTTCACCCACCCTGTTCCTCCCATTTCCCTCCCACTTCTCCTCTTTCCCCACCCTCTTCCTCCCACTTCTCCTCCTTCCCCAGCCTATTCCTCCCACTGTTGTGATGTGTTCATTTGGCCCCGTCCCCCACTGGTGGGTAAGCCCCACCCCTTTTTTCACTCGATTTGCTCCAATATCCCTCAGCAGCACCAGTGGAGTACCCTCTGGGGACTCCATAACAGAAAGTTCCCAGGTATGAACGCTATGCATTGGATACCTCTCTGGCACACAAAGGGATAAATGTGCATCTCATTGCCCTGGAGACTTCTCTAGCATTCAGTAGGTTAAAATCCATATTTAAATCAACATCAAATTAGAAAACTTCATTTCACCTCTATGTTAGTTTTCCCCAGGATAAAATTGTTTTTAATATATTTTTTAACATGTTTTATTACAATAATGTGCATATTGTTGTGGTCCTGTTTTATTATATATAGACATGCAATATAAGCTTATATGTTATTCAACATGTATGACTGTGATGGCGAAGGGCCAAAGATGTGAGCAGGCAAGGCAGTAGTTCTGGTTAGGATGAATATAAAAAGTAGATTTCATGTCACTAAAGTGCAGGCACCTCTGCTCCGCACTGAAAACTCACAGGCAAAACAACATGAGTCAGTCGAACAGTAGAACTGTTTTTTTATCCATTCATAGCAGACAGATATGAATATTACGGTAGAATAGTGGGTTTTGTATTGGTGCTTAAAAATAGTGTATTCATTTTATGTATGTCAAGGGAGAAGTAAACTTTCTTAATTAAATGTGTTATAGGACCTTCCTGCTGAGTAAAATGAGGATACTCCCATTGCTTATAGATGTTTAATTCAAAAGGTATTACAGCTCATACTTACTTTATTTAAATTCAGCTTGTAGCAACAGAGCCACCTGGTGTTCAAATGACAGTTTTGTAAAATAACGCATTGTATAAGAGAGCTTTAGTCATAGACTATGGGTCTTATCCACAAATTAAATGAGGGACAGTTCTGGAGAAATCCAGTTGCACCATTAGGCACAAATAAAACCTACCAGTGACTTAATTGGGGCCTTTAACCCCTTGAATGCTAGAAAGGTGTCCAAGACCTCTCTAGCATTCAAGGGGTTAAAACCCCATTTAAATCAATAGGAGTGTGAGGGATATCTCTGATGATATCTCTTGGTGCTGTTGGTTTGCTCTAGAATTGCTCCTCATTTATTTTGTGAATAAGGGCCTCCATAGTACACTATAGAAACAGCATCATCTAATGACAAGAACAGAACATTGCAGTGTAATTAGGCTGTGATAACTGAATGGGAAATCTCCCAGCAATGGAAGTTCCCAGGTTTCAGTCAGAAGAAAAGCTCTAAAACATGTATTGTTCATGAAAATGTTTTCTGCTTCTTTAAAGAGATAGTAAAGTCACAATATAAATGAATCTGCGATTATACTTTATAATTGTTAATAATGCTCTGTACCGTCCAATCCGTTCATATCCGAATAGGTTTATCGTAATTTATTGTAATGTTTCTCCCCTCCAGCCCCTTTTGCCGACGTCACTCTTCTTCCTTTCAGATCTAAAAGCTGGTTGATTGACCAGACAGATTACAATGAGGGACAATATTGTCTCTGTCTGTATAAGGTAAACCCTTCCACCCTTGAAGAAGCAGAGCAGGGTTTTCCTTATGCTGGCTTTCTGCTCTGCAGAAAGAAGAGTGAAGTAGGAAAAGGGGCAGGAGAGGAAAACTATAAATTTACGAAAAAACTATACGGATATGGATAGAATGGACAGTACAGATCATTATTAAAACTTATAAAAAATAATTATGGACTAATTTATATTGTGATATTAGTATTCCTTTAAATGATAGCAAACACTTACACAATGTAGATATTTTCTCTGTTGAGTAAAACAAAAAAACTTCCACTGCTGGAAGATGCTTGATTCAAAATCTATTACAGCTGAAAATACATTTTAGAATTTGAGTGCAACATTTCCTTGTAGCCATTCTATTTGTTGTGGTGCTATTGCTACTACAGTCTATGGGGTACACTGGTCTCTGAAAAATGACCAGTTCTGAAATAGTATCATATGATCTTGCTAACAGTTTGCACAAGATGCAAAAACTACATACGTGAATTTCATGAGGAAGCAAATATAAAATGATGCATTCAATTAAATCAATTTTACGTTTTTTACATTCTGTAATTAAAGTGACAGCCAACCTCCTTTTTGACTTTATATCTTTTGCAAGTGCATAATATGCAAGTCAATTAGCCTACACTTGTTTTTTTTTCATCTTCACCAGTATTTATATACTTTGATGTCCCTAACTGGGTACTGCCGTTACCTCACTGCTCCACGGCCCGTGCACATGGGGTTTTACACTAGTAATGTAATAAAAGACAATAAAACAATATAGTAAAGCCTGCTGCTACAGGATACAGATCACTCAGTGCTCCTGGGAGGCTGCAACATTGTATAAGTAGCTCTGCTTTCAGAGTTCCAAACAGAAATCTCTCTGAAAATACAGATCCACTGATCTCAATGTCAGTATTAAAAAATTATAAAAAATAGGTGAATATGGCAAAAAATAAAAAGTATAGCCAATTTGACTTTACATATTAGTATCTTTAAAATATATAAAGTGAAAAACGAGATTGGCTTTTCCTTTAAATATGCCTTTCCCTAATGGAGAGATGTTCCATGTGTTTTTATCCAAGATCTTTTAGTCTAATGCATATCTTACTGAAGTGGCTTTTGACATTGTTAGGTTTACTGGAAAGGCCTCAGCTTTCTCTGTGGCCCCATATCGCACTTTGTGGCCCAAGATTTGGTCAACTGACCAGTCTTATAAGAAGTCTTTATTGTCCCTTCCATTCGTGGTCAAGCAGCTGTTTGTGCCAGAACTGGAGAAGGCTATCAGTCATGCCACTGGAGGCAAGATTACCTTGTTGTCTCAGGTTACTACTAAACTTTCCTTTTTTCCATGTAAGACATGTGGTTTTCATTACCCTTGCCAGTATGGGTATGAAGGCACCTATTCCCTCATGCTCATGCTCTGCCCCAAAACCCAAGCAGGCCTACACAGGCAAAAAGCCAGCCCAAAGTCTACCTCTGCATGACTCACCGGGGTCTGGTCCACCTCAGGCAATAGGATGTCATCTACAATATCTCCAATGTGCGTGGGCCGTTTCCGTGGTGGACCAGTGGAAATGGATTGTTTAACCCCCTGAATGCTGGAGATGTCTCCAGCACAATACTTAAAGACCTTTCAAAGTTACAAGCCCAATTTAAATCATTAGGAATTCAGTGATGTTTTACTCCTTCCCTATGGTGCATTTGGTTTGCTCAAGATTTGCACCTCTTCTCATTTGTGGCTAGGGTCCTAAACTATTTCAGTGTCAGAGCGGTATGCAACGTATACATTTCTTGCACTCAAATGGTTAATTAATTATTAGACAGTTTCTGCCATATTTTATCTTCATTCTCACCTCCAGGCTATCCATATTAGAATATTTATATATTTGTTAATTAGTTTTATCATGTGTAGGCAACACTCTTATTAAACCATTAACTGTAGGACAGGGCTGCACAAACCAAGGTCCAGTCTGGCCCTTCATACAAATTATATTAACCCTTTGAGTGCCAGAAGGGTACACAACGCATTGCTAGTAATATCCCAGAAAAAATCTTTATAGTTTTGTAGTGCTTAAAAAATGCAACTACATGCAACAAACCCTATCTATCAAACCGATATGGTTTGAGAGATATCTTCCGCTAAAGTTTCCCTTCTCCTGCTGTCAGCTGTAAATCCGTGTCAGCCGACAAGTGGAGGCTCTTCAGCAGAGCCGCAATCGCAGTATTTAAAACAAATTACTTCATTGGAATGGTCTACAAAGTGTGCTTGCAAACCAGACACACTTTGTAGTCCTTTCCAATGAAGTAATTTGTTTTAATAACGCGATTGCGGCTCTGCTGCAGAGCCGCCAGTTGTCCCAGGACAGGATTCCCCTGCAGGCAGCACAGCAGTGACGTCAGGGGATAGGATTTGTTGCCCATAGATTAATTTTTTAAGCACTACAAAACTACAAAGATTTTTTCAGGGACATTACTAACACTTTAAATAATAAACATGTGACCTGCTGTAAAACATAATAATTCTCACCTGACCTTTAACAATCATCAACACATTTAACCCTCTGGGTGCCAGAGGGGTATCCGATGCAGTGAATACCCCTCTGCACTCAAAGAGTTAATATTTAAGGTGCAATTCTATAAGCTAAAGAGGTGCGGTTCTAGACCACACCAGCTGCGCCAGTCCCAGGATTAATAAAAATCCCTTTGATTTAAATGGTGCTTTTATCTCTTTAAATGCTAGACAGATCTCCAGTGTGTTGCTTTGCACTGTGTTAGAAACCTTTCCTACATTCAAGGGATTAAAAGATCCATTTAAATCAGTGAGAAATTGGTGAATGTTTATTTGTTGGTGCAGATGGTTTCCTCCTGAATTTATGTGGATCTGTCACATTCCTATCCACGCTCGCGTTATGTATATGACCTCCAAGTAGGAGCAAATACCCCATTTATCTTAAAATAATTTATCCCACCACCAGGGATAAGACTTACTTTATCAATCTTCTTTTGGCAGAGGGAGAGAGCCGCCATTTTGCTTTCGTTTAAAATGATTGGCAGCACTCTCCCTCTGAGGACCTGCCAATAGTCTCCTGTAAGCCTGCCCCTTCTTTTAGAGGCAGGCGCTCCATTCTGTCTGGATAGCTTGCCCCATTCTCTGTAGCCATGCATTATATATGCAGCACAACGTCCTGCACTTATTTCTCAGTGCAGGACCTTCTTGGGATGTGAATCAGTTCTGCTAGGATAAGCAGCCCACATTAGCAATGAAGTCCGGGAGGGAGGTGGGAAGGGGGTGTGTTCTCAGTGTGTGTGGGGGGGAAGATGAGAGGGGTGACTGCACTCAGTGTCGGGTGGTGTTTTACAGGGCACGACCTGCAGATCAATTTGGCACAGCTTTTACCACAGTTGACACAATCTTTAACTTCAATTAAAATAGTTTTTCTCAAAAACTATTGCTTAAGAAAAAAAAACATATGGGCAGCTTTAAGAGATGTATCAAATAAGATTACGTTTGTTGAGGTGAGAGTTCCACTTTAAAGAGATAGTAATGTCACGATATAATAATTGGAACTGTTGTAAAAGTCCATATCATTGTAGTCTACTTTTAAGTTTAGTTTAAAGCTTCCTCCTCCCACCCCTTTTCCCTACACCACTCTTGCTCCCTTGACCATATAGATTACAAAGAGGGACAATATTGTTTGTGTCTGTATAAGGAAAACCCTGACCCAGTGATGAAGGGAAGCAGGGTTTTCCTTATGCTGACACAATATTGTCCCTCGTTGCTTGTGTGTTACACGGGGATTATGTCCTTTATAAAAATCAATTTGAACATGAATAATAGGTCAGAAGTATTTGCTCACTTTTTTACTTGAAATAGAGCATTGAAGTACATGAGGATCATGCACTAAGATCTGATAAAGGTAAGATAACTTATCCAGTGTGATAAATGCTCCAGTTTCCATGTAACTCTATGGAGCTTATACAAACCTGAGTCATCTCAGTGCACAGGCTCCTGTGGAACTGGAGAAATTATCATACTGGAGAAGTTATCTCTGTTTTATCAGCTCTTTATCACACCCCACTGGTGTACATATGTAAAGGTATATTTTTATTTCATTATTTTAAACCCAGATGAAAATTTTAAATGCAATCCTCAATTTCCTTATACACACAATTTTGCAAGTGATGAGACCACGCCCGTTCTTCAAGTACTAACTGGAAAAATATCAATATTAGAGAATGGACATACAGCAACTGACAGGAAATACATGGGCAGTCACTATTTTCTCAATGATAAGGCTTCCTTAACCCTTTGAGTGCCAGAGGAGTACACATTGTATTACATAGCAATGCATTGCGTACCCCTCTGGCACTCAAAGGGTTAACACTTGCACACTCTTTCTGCCTATTGGCATTAGTAATTACATCTATGTAACAAAATGTAAGGTAGCCTATTAGCTTAGCTATGGATAATACTAGGTAGTAATTCTCCTTTTGAGCATGTTGGTCAGTAGTGTTGTTACATTATTTAGTATGATGCGTCCCCTTCTCGATTCTTTTATCATCTGGTTTTGAAGAAAAGGGTGTAGAGAAAACAAATAAAAGTTCCCAAAATAATCATTGATTTGAAGGAACAGTAACTCTTTATTTTGACTTTCCATGTTCTGAAAGTGCACAATATACAATCAGATTGCGTATACTTTTTTTTTCATTTCCACATTTTTAAACTTTTATGTGCCCATTAGCAAGCTACCTCAGTCTCAGTTTCCAGATCATTTTCTAGTAGAGAGACCATCTAAACAGAAGGTAATTCAAATGTACCGTCTCCCTGTAACACTGAATGCTCTGTGCCTTTTTATTTTACATTGTACTTTTTTTTACAATGTATCACTAGACCTGCTTTCATGTTTCCTGACAGAAAGCTCTCTGCAAACAAATTCGAAATGAATAAATAAATTATAGGCAATTTGACTAGATTATGAACTTGCTAAATATGAACTTGCTCAATGTAAAATGTTACTATTCCTTTAAATGAGTGGTTTTCAAAGAGGGCGCTGTGCCACTTTGGTATGCCATGAACATCCACTTAGGGTGTTTTTCTTTGGAGACTTTGGCAAAACTGTGAATGTTGCGTTTCAAATATATATTTATATATTGTTATTATGAATGCAAATCTCCCAAGTCTCCCAAATCCATCTGTCCCTCTTTCTCACCCTGGTGTCCTTCTTTTCAGGAGAACATCCTGTGTGGTGTGTATATAGGGTGACCACGTGTCCCGGATTGACCAGGACAGTCATGGATTTTAAATGTGTGTACCCGGTTCCAGGCAGCCCCTTCTGGGACAATACAAAGTCCTGGAATGAAGATTCTACAGCATAAAGTTCTAAACACTAGAAGGAGAACTGCCCATTACCTAATGTGACAGAAAGTGATACCTCTGATGGGCTACTAGAAAATGGCTTCCAGACACAGCTCTAAACAGTAGAGAGAGAAATGAGCCTTGATCCTGACATCAAACAGGAACTGTTGTGCAATGTTGTAGTATAATTCTTGTCTAAGGTTTTGGGCATGATATACTTATTCTTGTAGCCCACCACAGGGAGTGCTTTCTGTCACAATTGTAAACAGGCAGTTCTCCCTCTGGTGTTTAGAGCTCTGTGGTGCACTGGAAAAATAGCAGGTTACTCACTGATGTCCAGTGATGTCTAGTGACCCCTCCCACATAGCTGCACTAGCGACAAGGACTGCGCTTGTCTCCACATTGTCCCTGAATGGAAAAATGGAAATGAGGTCACCCTCTGTGTATGTATCACATTGATCCACAGCCATAAATCACACATTAATGTTTGTTTAACCCTTTGCGTGCCAGAAGAGTGTCCAACACATTGCTTTGCAATGGATTGGACTCCCCTCTAGCACTCAATGGGTTAAACTTCATTATATATCTTTATAAATTAGTTTGTGTAAATACATCTTTCTCTAAATCATTTACTCAGTTACATAAAGAGGCGTCAATAAGTCATGATATAAACTAAAACCTCTTGGTAATGCCTTGCCCACTAGCCACACCTTCAACAACATCACAAGTGTCCCTCTTTGGCCATGTGAAATGGGAGGTGTGGGATAGACATAAGAATTACTGGATCTTTATGTACTGTACCCTTCATTATGTCCCTGGTAAATGACATAAAATATGTTAGAGATTCCCCCAAAAATTCCAGACTGAGTGGTATGGGTACCTTAAGCAAAAAAAGATTGAAAACCACTGCTTTAAATAGAGCTTGTAACCCCTTAAATGTTAGAGAGGACTATTAACTCATTGCTTTATGTGTTGGAGACTTTTCTACCATTCAAGGGGTTAAAACCCCCATTTATCTAATTGAAAGTGTTCATTTCCCTCCTATGGTGCAGGTAGATTATTACAGTTTTTATTTTTACATTAGACCCTTAGCAAACAGAACAGAATACTATATTAACTCTTTGAGTGCCAGAGAGGGTACATACCCTCTGGCACTCAAAGGGTTAAAGGTGAGGGTTTCTCAGCACAGTATATGTCTGGCCTTATCACTGCTGTCTTCCTGCTGCTGATACCTCTTCCAGTGCAGTGTCCTGCTGGCTCTTCCCACTGCTTTTCTGCCTATTTGTCTTCACAAATAACAGCCTCAAGTGAACTTTCCTAAGTTGTTGGTTTTAACCCCCTGGATGCTAGAGACATGTCCAGTACATAACAAAGGAATGTGTTGGAGACATCCCTACAGAAGAATGGCATTAACCCCTTTGATATATAACACATGGGAAAAAAATTGTTCAAATCAAGATAGGCGTCCAATAGAGTCCAATAGTCATGTATCTCATATACAGAAGCTGATCTTTATCACAGTGATGTGCATACCTGGGAACTCTCCAGATCTGCCCTGGAGACTTTTAGGGCGAAATGTTCAGAAAGTGGTGGTAACCGAAATCGTCTCTAATCAGAATAAAAAAGTTTTTACACCATGATCTGTCAGTTCTCAGACGTTTCCATCATTTTGTGCATCCAAATACTTAAAATGTAAAAAACATATGTTGTAGGGTTTATCCCCCTGAGTAAAACAAGGGTACTCCCACTGCTGAAAGGTGTTTTATTCAAAAGTTATTACAGCTCAAAGTTGAATCTTTTAGGTGCAATATATCAGTGGCCTGAAATTGTACAGTGGTGCTGTTGCTACACCATCCTATGGACAGGTCTGGTCCATAGACCATAAATCTCCATAGGATGGTGTAGCAACAGCGCCACTGTACAATTTCAGGCCACTGTGACACTGTGCCTAAAAAATTCAGCTTTGAGTTGTAATAACTTTTGAATAAAACACCTTTCAGTAGTGGGAGTACTCAGGGGGTAAACCCTACAACATATTTTTTTTTACATTTTAAGTATTACTATCTCTTTACGCCAAGGGGACGACAATTGGTAAATCTGTAGGCATCGTGGGTGTTCCTACTCCTTCCTTACGGATATGCACTAAACAAGGAAAAGAGGAAACAGCTTGACTGCAGCCATATCCCTGCACATGCTATGGGGCTGGCATATGGGGCTTGCTATCAAGAGTTTTCGGCTGATAAGCACTACAGTTCTGATATGCTGTAGTGCATACTCTGAAGTGCAGACACTGGCAATAGAGGCTAAAGCCGGTGGAGCTGCCCTGGCACATTTGCCCCACTATGGGGGTTATGCACTAAGGTGTGATAAAGAGGTGATAAAGCAGAAATGACTTCTCCAGTGACACCACTTCTTATGTTATTCTATGGAGCCAACGCTCTAAGATTTCTCCAACTTTGTAGATCTTAGTTAATAGGCTCCATAGAATAACATAGGAATTGGAGATGTGGTATCACTGGAGAAGTCATCTCCTCTTTTTCACCTCTTCATCACGCCTTAGTGCATAACCCCTTATGATTGGATTATGTACTGCGATGTAACCAATCGTAGGATCTCAGACACACATGCTTCTGCATGGTATAATACACAGCAGATAACCAGCTGTTCTTGGAGGAACTGGATGATGTAACACGCTAGCACCAAGCCCAAGGGAATAAACATCTTGCTCACAGTAGGAATCTACAGGACAACTTACACCAGGCAATTAGACAAAGCTTTGTTTTGAGGAATGGAAATATCCAGCACACTGCAAGATAATATTATATGTGCAAGATTAGCTAGTCAGATGTATAAAGTGGCATGTTCAGGGAATTAAAGTGGCAATTTTTGACAGAACCAACAGCACCATAGGAGACAAAACTATCCCCAAATCCCATTGATTTAATTAGGGGCTTTTTTAATCTGCTGAATGCCAGAACGGTCTGCAACACACAGCAAATTTATACACTGGAGATCCCTTTAGAATTTTGGGGGTTAAAAACACCATTTAAATTAGTCTGAATTTTCATTTGTCCCCTACGACACAGATGGTTTGCTTCAGAATTGCTTCTCTTTAAGACTTGAATACAACCCCAAGTTGCCTTGATTATATATGATTATACAGTGAGTTTTATTCCCATAGATTTAAATGCGGCTTTAACCCCTTGAATGCAAAGCGATGTGTTGGAGACACCTCTAGCAATAAAATGGTTAGAATTCCAATTTAAATCAATGGGATTTGTCCTCTGTGGTGCAGTTGGTTTGCTCCAGAATTGTTCTATTTTTAGTTTCCTGAACATGGCCCCATATTCTATTGTTTGCCTAAACCAGGGGCACTCAAATCTGTCCCCAGATTGTCACCGACTAACCCTTTGAGTGTCAGAGTGGTACGCAAAACACATTGCTTTGCAATGTGTTACATACCCCTCTGGCACTCAAAGGGTTAATCACAAGTGGATGTCAACTCGGGCAAATCCAGTGTTCATGTGAGTAGATCCTGAAATCCTTCACTATGTGGGGTGGGGGGGGGAGGACAGGTTTGAAAACCCCTGACCTATATTATTATATATTCTTCATTTCTTTATTTTTGCAGTTGAAAATTCAAAGAAACTAAAATAGATTAGAAACACAGAATTTGTCAGCAGATAAGAACCATTCGGCCCATCTAGTCTGCACATTTTCCTACTGTAAAAACCTCAAACCTTAATTGGTCCTTGGTCTTTTCTTATGTTAAGGACAGCTTTATGTCTATCCCATGCATACTTAAATTCTGTCACTGTATTAACTTCTACCACTTCTGCTGGTAGGCTATTCCACTTATCTACTACCCTCTCAGTGAAGTGAAACTTTCTTACATTACGTCAAAACCTGTGTCCCTCTAGTTTTAGACTATGGCCTCTTGTCCTAACAATTTTAGTCCTTTGAAATGTACTTCCATCCTGCACTTTGTTGAATCCCTTCATGTATTTGAATGTTTTTATCATATCACCTCTCTCTCTTCTCTCCTCCAAGCTATACATGTTCAGATCCTTTAGTCTATCCTGATATGGTTTGAGAGATATATGCATTCAAAGTTCCCCACTCCCTCCCCTTTGACATCGGCACTGTGCTGACTGCAGGGGAATCCTGTCCGGGGACCAACTAGTGGCTCTGCAGCAGAGCCGCAATTGCGTTATTTAAAAAGAATGACTTAATTGGAAAAGTCTACAAAGTGTGCCTGGTTTCCAATGAAGAGCCTCCTCGTGTCAGCCTACACGGATCTTTGAATATATCTCTCAAACCATAGCGGTTTGAGAGAGACGCTTTTTTTGCATTCAGTTCAACTTTTTAAGCACTACAAAATGCTAAATATTTTTCTGGGACATTACTGTTCCTTTACACACAACTCTATAGTAAAAGCTGAGAGACACAATTCACACGATTAATCTGTGCTAAGAATTAGACTGTCTCATTTACTATAACCTCCTAGTTATAGAATATTGTCTCTAAACTTTGATATGCAACTCTATGTTGTGATGAGGGATAAAAGCTATTTTTCTGTACAAAAGCAGCTTACTAAATTTTGTTTTAAACATTTAGAGTCGTTATTATTTCCCCGCTGTACAATGAATCTTAGGAAACAAAGAAAGACACAAATGAAAAAAATGTTTCATATACAATGTATTGTGTAATATTAAAGCGGAACTACCTCGTTAGGTGAAGTCGCCCTGCAATAATTAGGCAGGGGGTGACTAGCTTAAAATAGATATATTACCTCTCAAAAGTAGCCGCTTGTAAAGTAATCATTAATCTTCCGAGACCGGAAGTCAGGCATTAGTGCAGACATCTTGTCTGCGGTCCTGCGCTGTCAGTCCCGGTCTCCCTTCAGAAGCATTGCAATGGCCCAAACGGCACCGTAAGCGACCAGAGGCCTAGCAGAGGCCTTCACAGCACTTGCAGTGCTGGGGGGCCCCATAAAAGTTTACCCTCATACTGTATTGGAGACCCCGCCAGACATGGAACCCCCAAAGGAACTTAAAACAGGCCCCCAAGTGAGAAGCGCCGGTCAATGTACTGAGAGGCTTTGCTTCTCACTACTACAAATATCACTGACTCTGTTCCCGTCAGTCACTCCTCTGACCTCACCCCCATGTGTGCACTCAGCCAACTAAACTTGCTGACGATTGGAGGGTGGCTGGCTGTCACATCTGCAGAGGATAGCAGCCGTGTGCTGCGTCACCACGTAGCTAGCACGAGCTGCTTAAAATGTTCAGACACCAGCTGCACACATACACCAGTGCGTAGCTGGTGTTGTCAAGTGTTAGTCCAGGTCCTGGCTGGAATTTTTTTCTTTTTGGGCCACATAACTCCAGCATGGCCGGCGACACCTATAGGCAAGATAGTGTACTAGTGTGGGAGCATTTCTTCTCTCTCCCCTTTTCTGCCTCCGAATTATGTTGCTGCTGCTGCCTGCAAAATTCCCGGGCTACTCGAATTTTATTTGCATCCAGCCATCCAAGTACTACTGCATTAGTATTTTTAAAGGGAGCATAACAGATATACCAGATTAAAAATATGCTTAACCCTTTGAGTGCTACAGGGGTGTTCAACACATTGCATTGCAATGCTTTGGACACCCATCAGGCAGTCAAATTATAACATAATTAATTAACCCTTTATCAACTTGCATACTAAATGATCATGCACATGTACTCCCTCTCCTATTGATAGACTTAAAATTAGCACCCCTCCTCAGCACACGTGGCAAATTACGAGGGTAATGACAGTAAAAAATCCAGATCCTTGTCATAACTCATATCTCCCAACATTCCAAAATTGCCAAAGAGGGACACTTGTTTTAGCGGGTATTGTTGGGGTGTGGCTGGTGGGCGGGACATTACCGATAATTTTTTATGGCCTATTGACACCCCCTTGTGTAACACTAATAAATGACTTATAACAAGACCATATTATTTTATTTACACACACTAATTTATATATACACAAATACTGAATTTTAAACTAACAATAATGTGAGTTTTATTGCTGTGGAGCAAAGTGATACACATATATTCACAGCACATAGTCTAATCTCCTAAAAACAGGCACACCAGGGTGGGAAAGAGGGACAGAGGGATTTTGGGAGGTATGGCTAAGCAATCTGTTGCATATCACTGTCATTCAAAGGGTTAACTCTTCTCAATAAGTGTCTTATCAATTGTGCAAGTGTACATTAGCATCCTAGGAGTAACTTTATCATCAGTCACCAAAAGGGAAAACAAAATATACCCAATTACCCCTTTGTCAATCGAAAGAAGGTGATTGGGTATATTTTGTTTGCCCTTTTGGTGACTGATGATAAAGTTACTCATAGGATGCTAATGTACATATGCACAATTGATGAGACACTTTTTGTGAAGAGTTAACCCCTCATTTTCCAGAAGGGGGAGTCAGGCACCCATGGCCAAGGTACTGGGTAGAGTCAACACCCAACCCTATCGGTATGCAGCCGGGCAAAGCACTGGGGAATGGCAAACTACAAGTGCACAATTTTTTTTTTTTTTTTTTTTTTTTAAGTCGCAACAAAACATCCTTTAACCCTTTGGTTGCCAGAGAGGTACCCAACTGCACCCCTGGCACTCTCAGGATTAATTTAAGCAATTAACGAGGCGAGCTCTGTCTTGGCTGCAAGCACTAGCAGCATACTATCATAATGCCATCACTATGTGGCAGTAGCTGCCTTAGTTTGACTGCTGCAATTAATTATCAACTAAGTCAGTCTTATCTCATGCCTGACTTCCTTCTCCTGGCCTGCCACTTCCTGTATCACTTCGCCAGGCTGCCAGCAATGAAGCAGTGTTTACTTGCGTTGTCCCCATCCGTGAAACACCCTGCCTGGCCCCATCTAATTGAACAGGCACTGCCATGTCATGATAAGTCACTAACCAGCAGTACTGTATGTACCCTAGAGAGACAATGTCAAATTTTCCCAACTTTCTCAGGTGGTTGTGTTGCTCAGTACTCACATTAATTTCTGGCTCAGGCAGAGTACAGCGTGATTGCATGTTGTGTGCGCATATATCTTATGGCACGCACGCTTAATGAATTGTTACCTCTCAGAATTGTGGCACGTCTGTAGGGTGCTGGAGATGGTGAAGTGTGTATGTGCAAAACATAAACGAGGAACAGGACAGGAAAACTGGGACAAAGTGCAATGCGGGTGGGACAGCGGGTTTGAGCCCTCAAATCGGAACTGTCCCGCGTAAATTGGGCTAGTTGGCTGGTATGGCATTTCAAAGCAATGCATTGGAGATCTATCTAGCATCCAAGGGGTTTTATAATAGCCTGTGCAGGTGCATTGCGATTGCTGTGATCACACCCACAATTCAGAATGCAGGTGTGGACAGCACAGCTTAACTGCCCCTCAAAACATGGATCTCTAAGAAGTTTCATACTCTGCCTATTGGAAAATCCAGCCCTGGAGTTTGTTAATCCAGATCTTCTCTTCAGTGGCGTCGCCGGGGGGGGGCCAGAGGGGGCCAGTGCCCCCCCAACATTCCACTGTGCCCCCCCCAATTTTCTTAAATCCGTGATCTTGTCACATACCGTCCAGTTCCCCTGTCCTTCTTTTACTAGCTGGTGACGTCAGACTTAATAACAGTAAGTCTGCGCACCACTAGCCGCCAGAAGAGCTGCAGCCAAACCCAGAGGAGGACATGTGCAGGAAGGCTCAGCGAGCGCAATGCCAGTGGCGGGGCAGTGGGCACTGGGAGCAGCTCAGGCTCAGTCAGCAAGCAAAGCAGCCAGCGACTGTGTGTTGTGCAGTCCAACACTGGTTAGTGACACCACTGAGCCTCTTCTAAGTTATTTGATTTGACTAACTTGATTTATGAATTATGACTTTGACGGTATCTTTTTGAAAGTATTTCTTTTCATTAGTTGCCTGGTTTAAAATGGCGACAGCCGACATGACATTGACAATGAATCTCATCGTGCATGAACGCGCGAAATTGTGAAGTCGCATTAGTCAATGGTCGCCAGTGCTCAGCCTCACATTAACTGGTACTATAGTGACATTACTTAGTTGAGTTTGCCAATTGTTAACTCCATGTAGGTAGACATACTGCATGAACCAATTATCTTTACTTTTCTATTTATTCTGAAAACATAAATAAATATATATATATCCCGAAATCATGCTATACTACTTGCCTAATTTGTTTTACTTTCACGTGGTTTCCAGCTGTAACCAGCAAGTCGGAAGTTCTGTTAGTATTTTTAAAAATAGTTCATCAATGGTGGGTGGATTGTAAGTTTGTTAACTCCTTTAAGTGCCAGAGGGGTACGCAAAGCAATGCCAGTTGCGTACCCCTCTGACACTCAAAGGGTTAACAAAGTTATAATCCACTCACCATAGATTAACTATTTTTAAAAGTACTCACAGTACCTTTCCGGCACCCAGAGTTAAATACATTTGGAACTGGATCCAGATGAGAGTTTGAAGTATGCTTTTATCACTTCAAATAATCCTGGTAACATGTTATAAAAGAACACTTGGATTTAGGAGTGAACAAAGAGAACGAGAGCGAGGGTTTTTTTGTGAGCAGTGGGTGTGTGTCGGTCCTGGAAAGAATGGCTGGGGTGTCACTTGTGTAAATATCCATGTGGATGTTTGCGTGCAAGACTTAGTAAAACACCCAGACTGGTGTTAAAAATAAAACAAATATATAAAACATATCAGTTTGTGCATGCACATGTGCATTCTCCTAGAGTATAAGAGAGTTTTGTCTGTTTTTTTTAACCCTTTGAATGACAGAGGGGTGTGCACCTCATTGCAAAGCAGTGCATTGTTTACCCATATGGCACTCAAAGGGTTAATATTGTTATCAGTTGCTGTACATTTTACCTGGGACAGGCTGACCTGAGTTTGAGTGTCAGAGGAATCCAAGGCATTTACCACCTCTCTGTCACTCAAGTGGTCAAGTCCAGGGATGCTAGAGATGTCTGCACTGGAGAATTGTCTGGCATCCAAGAAGTAAACAGAAACTTACATTTTGACGGTAGATAAACAATTGCCTGTTTCTTATCCTATTCTCCTTTGTGTGTGTGTGTGTGTATGTATATAAAAGTAGGGGGGCAATTATAAAAAAAAAATTATATATATATATATAATTTTTTTTATAATTGCCCCCCTACGTTTGTCTCTGGCCCCCTATGTGCCCCCCTAAATATGAATGTTGGAGTTGCCACTGCCTCTCTTCTGTTCTTCACTCGCTCATCTCAGCATGAAGCACGATAGCTGAGGGCAGACGGGATAAAAGCATTTTTCTTTGTCATATAACACCTAAAACAAGATGAAATTCAGGTTTTAAGTGGAATTCTCACTTTATAGCAACTATCTGATTTTGAAAGCATATTCTAAAACACATTTATGTTAGTCATTTTTATTCAAAGCAGTAGTTTATGTGATATTTAGCTTTCCTTATGTGTCAGTAGTTGGTGGCATGTATGCCAGACATTAACATTTCACACCATTGCTGCATACTGCACTGGTATTCCTGAGAGCATTGCAAAACACAAAGTGATATAACCCTTTGAGTGACGGAGCGGTAACCAACGCATTGAAAAGCAATGTGTTGGATACCCTTCTGGCATTCAGAGGGTTAAAAAGACAAGGCTGGGGGTGAGAGGGGTCAGTATGTGTGGTTCTGTGTCTATCAGTCCTGTAGGACAAGGCTGGGGGTGAGGGAGGTCAGTATGTATGGTCCTGTGTCTATCAGTCCTGTGGGACAAGGCTGGGGGTGAGGGGGGGTCAGTATGTGTGGTTCTGTGTCTATCAGTCCTGTGGGACAGGGTCAGTATGTTTGGTTCTGTGTCTATCAGTCCTGTAGGACAATGCTGGGGGTGAGGGGGGTCAGTATTTGTGGTTCTGTGTCTATCAGTCCTGTAGGACAAGGCTGGGGGTGAGGGAGGTCAGTATGTGTGGTTCTGTGTCTATCAGTCCTGTGGGACAATGCTGGGGGTGAGGGGGTCAGTATATGTGGTTCTGTGTCTATCAGTCCTGTAGGACAAGGCTGGGGGTGAGGGGGTCAGTATGTGTGGTTCTGTGTCTGTCAGTCCTGTAGGACAAGGCTGGGGGTGGGGGGGTCAGTATGTGTGGTTCTGTGTCTCTCAGTCCTGTACGACAAGGCTGGGGGTGAGGGGGGTCAGTATGTGTGGTTCTGTGTCTATCAGTCCTGTAGGACAAGGCTGGGGGTGAGGGGGGTCAGTATGTGTGGTTCTGTGTCTCTCAGTCCTGTAGGACAAGGCTGGGGGTGAGGGGGGTCAGTATGTGTGGTTCTGTGTCTATCAGTCCTGTGGGATAAGGCTGGGGGTGAGGGGGGGTCAGTATGTGTGGTTCTGTGTCTATCAGTCCTGTGGGATAAGGCTGGGGGTGAGGGGGGTCAGTATGTGTGGTTCTGTGTCTATCAGTCCTGTGGGACAAGGCTGGGGGTGAGGGGGGTCAGTATGTGTGGTTCTGTGTCTATCAGTCCTGTAGGACAAGGCTGGGGGTGAGGGAGGTCAGTATGTGTGGTTCTGTGTCTATCAGTCCTGTAGGACAATGCTGGGGGTGAGGGGGGTCAGTATGTATGGTTCTGTGTCTATCAGTCCTGTATGACAAGGCTGGGGGTGGGGGGGTCAGTATGTGTGGTTCTGTGTCTGTCAGTCCTGTAGGACAATGCTGGGGGTGAGGGGGGTCAGTATGTGTGGTTCTGTGTCTATCAGTCCTGTAGCACAAGGCTGGGGGTGAGGGAGGTCAGTATGTGTGGTTCTGTGTCTATCAGTCCTGTAGGACAATGCTGGGGGTGAGGGGGGTCAGTATGTGTGGTTCTGTGTCTGTCAGTCCTGTAGGACAATGCTGGGGGTGAGGGGGGTCAGTATGTGTGGTTCTGTGTCTATCAGTCCTGTAGGACAAGGCTGGGGGTGAGGGGGGGTCAGTATGTATGGTTCTGTGTCTATCAGTTATGTAGGACAAGGCTGGGGGTGAGGGGGGTCAGTATGTATGGTTCAGTGTCTATCAGTCCTGTAGGACAAGGCTGGGGGTGAGGGGGTCAGTATGTATGGTTCAGTGTCTGTCAGTCCTGTAGGACAAGGCTGGGGTGAGGGGGGTCAGTATGTGTGGTTCTGTGTCTATCAGTCCTGTAGGACAAGGCTGGGGGTGAGGGGGGTCAGTATGTGTGGTTCTGTGTCTATCAGTCCTGTAGGACAAGGCTGGGGGTGAGGGGGGGTCAGTATGTGTGGTTCTGTGTCTATCAGTCCTGTAGGACAATGCTGGGGGTGAGGGGGGTCAGTATGTGTGGTTCTGTGTCTATCAGTCCTGTAGGACAAGGCTGGGGGTGAGGGGGTCAGTATGTGTGGTTCTGTGTCTATCAGTCCTGTAGGACAAGGCTGGGGGTGAGGGGGGTCAGTATGTGTGGTTCTGTGTCTATCAGTCCTGTATGACAAGGCTGGGGGTGAGGGGGGTCAGTATGTGTGGTTCTGTGTCTATCAGTCCTGTATGACAAGGCTGGGGGTGAGGGGGGTCAGTATGTGTGGTTCTGTGTCTATCAGTCCTGTAGGACAAGGCTGGGGGTGAGGGGGGTCAGTATGTGTGGTTCTGTGTCTATCAGTCCTGTAGGACGATGCTGGGGGTGAGGGGGGTCAGTATGTGTGGTTCTGTGTCTATCAGTCCTGTAGGACAGGCTGGGGGTGAGGGGGGTCAGTATGTGTGGTTCTGTGTCTATAAGTCCTGTAGGACGATGCTGGGGGTGAGGGGGGTCAGTATGTGTGGTTCTGTGTCTATCAGTCCTGTAGGACAAGGCTGGGGGTGAGGGGGGTCAGTATGTGTGGTTCTGTGTCTATCAGTCCTGTAGGACAATGCTGGGGGTGGGGAGGTCAGTATGTGTGGTTCTGTGTCTATCAGTCCTGTAGGACAAGGCTGGGGGTGAGGGGGTCAGTATGTATGGTTCAGTGTCTGTCAGTCCTGTAGGACAATGCTGGGGGTGAGGGAGGTCAGTATGTGTGGTTCTGTGTCTATCAGTCCTGTAGGACAAGGCTGGGGGTGAGGGGGGTCAGTATATGTGGTTCTGTGTCTATCAGTCCTGTAGGACAAGGCTGGGGGTGAGGGGGGTCAGTATGTGTGGTTCTGTGTCTATCAGTCCTGTAGGACAAGGCTGGGGGTGGGGAGGTCAGTATGTGTGGTTCTGTGTCTATCAGTCATGTAGGACAAGGCTGGGGGTGAGGGGGGTCAGTATGTGTGGTTCTGTGTCTATCAGTCCTGTGGGACAATGCTGGGGGTGAGGGGGGTCAGTATGTGTGGTTCTGTGTCTATCAGTCCTGTAGGACAAGGCTGGGGTGAGGGGGGTCAGTATGTGTGGTTCTGTGTCTATCAGTCCTGTAGGACAAGGCTGGGGGTGAGGGGGGTCAGTATGTGTGGTTCTGTGTCTATCAGTCCTGTAGGACAGGCTGGGGTGAGGGGGGTCAGTATGTGTGGTTCTGTGTCTATCAGTCCTGTGGGACAATGCTGGGGGTGAGGGGGGTCAGTATGTGTGGTTCTGTGTCTATCAGTCCTGTAGGACAAGGCTGGGGTGAGGGGGGTCAGTATGTGTGGTTCTGTGTCTATCAGTCCTGTAGGACAATGCTGGGGGTGAGGGGGGTCAGTATGTGTGGTTCTGTGTCTATCAGTCCTGTAGGACAGGCTGGGGGTGAGGGGGGTCAGTATGTGTGGTTCTGTGTCTATAAGTCCTGTAGGACGATGCTGGGGGTGAGGGGGGTCAGTATGTGTGGTTCTGTGTCTATCAGTCCTGTGGGACAAGGCTGGGGGGAGGGGGGTCAGTATGTGTGATTCTGTGCCTATCAGTCCTGTGGGACAAGGCTGGGGGGAGGGGGGTCAGTATATGTGGTTCCGTGTCTATCAGTCCTGTGGGACAAGGCTGGGGGGAGGGGGGTCAGTATATGTGGTTCCGTGTCTATCAGTCCTGTGGGACAGGGTCAGTATGTATGGTTCTGTGTCTATCAGTCCTGTAGGACAAGGCTGGGGGTGAGGGGGGTCAGTATTTGTGGTTCTGTGTCTATCAGTCCTGTAGGACAAGGCTGGGGGTGAGGGGGGTCAGTATGTGTGGTTCTGTGTCTATCAGTCCTGTGGGACAAGGCTGGGGGGAGGGGGGTCAGTATGTGTGATTCTGTGCCTATCAGTCCTGTGGGACAAGGCTGGGGGGAGGGGGGTCAGTATATGTGGTTCCGTGTCTATCAGTCCTGTGGGACAGGGTCAGTATGTATGGTTCTGTGTCTATCAGTCCTGTAGGACAATGCTGGGGGTGAGGGGGGTCAGTATGTGTGGTTCTGTGTCTATCAGTCCTGTAGGACAAGGCTGGGGGTGAGGGGGGTCAGTATGTGTGGTTCTGTGTCTATCAGTCCTGTAGGACAATGCTGGGGGGAGGGGGGGTCAGTATGTGTGGTTCTGTGTCTATCAGTCCTGTAGGACAAGGCTGGGGGTGGGGAGGTCAGTATGTGTGGTTCTGTGTCTATCAGTCCTGTAGGACAAGGCTGGGGGTGGGGAGGTCAGTATGTGTGGTTCTGTGTCTATCAGTCCTGTAGGACAATGCTGGGGGTGAGGGGGGTCAGTATGTATGGTTCTGTGTCTATCAGTCCTGTAGGACAATGCTGGGGGGAGGGGGGTCAGTATGTGTGGTTCTGTGTCTATCAGTCCTGTAGGACAAGGCTGGGGGGAGGGGGGTCAGTATTTGTGGTTCTGTGTCTATCAGTCCTGTAGGACAAGGCTGGGAGTGAGGGGGGGTCAGTGTGTGTGGTTCTGTGTCTATAAGTCCTGTGGGACAGGGTCAGTATGTGTG
The DNA here is from genome assembly GCA_037306005.1 of Rhinophrynus dorsalis. Classification (NCBI taxonomy): domain Eukaryota; kingdom Metazoa; phylum Chordata; class Amphibia; order Anura; family Rhinophrynidae; genus Rhinophrynus; species Rhinophrynus dorsalis. Next base: position 123,205,970 of record CM074723.1, on the reverse strand, counting down.
GTTCTGTGTCTATCAGTCCTGTGGGACAAGGCTGGGGGGAGGGGGGTCAGTATGTGTGGTTCTGTGTCTATCAGTCCTATCTGGATACTCACTGCACAGGAGAACAGAGCAAGGTATTAGTTTGTTTATTAGCTTACCCTGGGAAATGATCTAATTTTAGCTATTTGAGTGCCAGGATTGTTTTTTAACATCCAGAATGGAAATCATAATGTGCATTAGACATACCTCCCAAGTGTCCCTCTTTAGGAGAGACAGTCCCTGTTTTAGACCCAAATCCCACTGTCCCTCTTTCCCACCCTAATGTCCCTCTTTTTAGGAGATCATATTGTATAGTGTATATTAGTGTATCACATTGCTCCACAGCAATAAAACTCACATTATTCTTTA